>BSBM01000314.1:4512500-4990000 GCA_027924585.1 Larix kaempferi
GGAATTTTCACACCTCTCTCACCATGATGAATTACATTCTCATCCAATCATTTGTGGAAAGCTAGATATGGGAATATCAATTGTGATAGTCTTCATATGTTTTTTTTGTAAGGAACGGTAAAGAGAATTATATTATCAAAAGGGATTTATAGTTGTTTGGGTGATTGGTCTACTAGAGAAAAATATAGACTAGTCACCTCTCCAAAATTCAGATATTATCTTTTAGTTTTGACTGTTACTACTAAAGAAATTCATAGTTTTAATATTATAGATAGGAATTCTACCATTATCTGTAAAGAACCTAATATTGAAATTAAAAGCCATAATTCTTGACAGGACGAGACTTTTGACCAAAAAATAACAAGCAACTGAGTTCATATCTTAAAACTTAGACCGAGGACACTTGGAACAGTAGCAGAAAAGTATATTAGGAGTCATATGAGATGGTAATTATCGGAGCTACCTTGGATTCAACTGTTGATGTATATGTAACTTCGGAATGTATTTCACATATATGTATATTGTATTCCTATAGAGATGGTATTATTCCTCTATAAGGAAGTGTCGTCATTTATATTGTAAGTGTCGTAACTTATACTTGATGGGTTATTAGACCACCTTATTTGGGGTCGGCCCTGTATAAGTCATGTGGGTCAAAGGGTTATTAGACCACCCTATTGGGGGTCGGCCCACTCAGCATTATGTTATGTGGTAAAGTTCGAGCCTACATGAGTTAGGTAAAAAGGAAAGTCAAGTCAAGTATAAATAGAGTGCGGGAGGCACTCTATTTGTTCACTCACTTCTCACTTATGCACTCAAGGAGGAGTGGCGCACTTATGGAGGAGGAGGATCTGCTGCTAGGTTATGTCTATCTCTCTTGGTTGGTTTTATCATTGCTCTATCTATCTCTGAGGAAGTTATTGGGGTTTTTCACCTTTATGGTTTTCCCCAAGTAAAACTTTGTGTCTCTTGTGTGCTTGCATTATTGTCTCCATGATTGATATGCTGTAGATATGCTGTACATGTTGTTCTCTCAGTTAAGATCCTAGATCAGATTGAAGTAAATTCTGAAAATTTAACATGGAATCAGAGCTAGCCTGAAAGAAGGCATGATATGGCATGTATGACACTTGTTGCACTTACGATGCTAGGGCTTGATATAGCAAAAACCAGTCATCGTAGCACTTTCGCTATAAATCCGTTTTGGCGAATTTTTCGGATCTGAAATTGTTACAGGACGAAGCTAAGATCTCCAGGTACCTTGTGTCCAAAGGAAAACCTCTAATTCGTTGTACTTTGTGATTTATGATCTGTGCAATATAGGGTTTCTGCCTCTTCCAGATCTGAGTTAAAATCAGGTGACCTTGGGAAAAATGTCATAACTTGGGCTAGGAAGCTCCAAATGAAATTTCGTGAAAAGTGACAGGTAGTACACAGACTTTACTATCTCAAAAAACGTTTTCAGAGGCCGAAGTTGAACCAGTGACACGTGGTAATCCGTACAAGTTCTCTCTCCTTTATTATCCCGTAAACAGGTCATGTTGCGACATTTGGCATAACTCTCTCTCAGAGAGTCCAATTGAGTTCAGACCTATCAGGATGGAAAGGTAACAGGCCTAGCTATCTCAGGAAACGTTTTCAGAGGCCTAAGTTAAAACAGTGACACGTGGCACGCCGTACAAGTTTGCTCTCCTGTTTTATCCCAAAACAGGTCACGTTGCGACATTTGGCATAACTCTCTCTCAGAGAATCCAATTGAGATCAGACCTGTCAGGATGGGAAGCTAACAAGTCAGGATATCTCAAAAAACTTTTTCAGACCCTGTGGATCAAAAATTTCGGAGTTACACCAGAAACAATTAGGTACATATTTCTGTCAAAACAGAATTATTTTTTGGTACCTTCATTCATGGCTTCCGGAATTTAAGGCTTTGAAGAAAGTTGGAATTTTTGTAATCGGAGACCACGGCTGGATGCTACTCATCAAAATAGAAATTTAGAGACCAAGATCAGAATTTTTGGTTGGGCAGAAGGCCGGGCTTGATCAAACCCTAGTTCGGGACTTTGATCAGAAAAGTGGAAAATTAGGGCTTTTGTAAAAATGGGAATTTTTGAAATCTGTGACCACGGCTGGAAGCTCCTCAGAAAAATAGAAGCTTAGAGATTTGGATCAAACCTTTTGATTGAGAAGAAGAGTGGGATTCATCAAACCCCCGTTCAGGGTCACGTCCAGTGAATCTGGAAGTTTCAAAGGCAAAATTGAGAAGTGAAAATTTGCAGTTTTCAAATTCTGAATATACCAGTTTGATCAGCTCATCAAGGCGCATATTTCTATCTTTTCGGAAGTTTGAAATTCAAAGTTTGAATTTTTGGGGTTTCTCTGACAAACCCATATCCAGCTCCAGGTCCAGTTCTTGCAAATCAAGTGGATTGGGTTAATCCTAGAAGAAGATGGATTGATCATCTGCATGAGTGAAGAAGTTCCTGTTTCAGAGGGAGATGAGGCTAAGGCCTTACATAAGAAGATTACAAGCGATCTCGACAGGTATGACTCATAGAGGTATGTTTTGAGATTTGTTCATGATTAAGTTTATGGTATGTTTGTCATCATGTTATTACGGTTAGTACAATCTTGATTTTAGACTTGTCATATCACCTTAATAAAATTATGAATGCACAATAGAAAATATTCATTGATTAGGGTGTTGACACTTATGATTGTACTAATGCATTATGGTGTTGTATGAGGTTTATGTTGTCTACTAACATGAAAGGTACACCAAGAAAGACAAATCATGTTCTGGTCCAAGAACATATGATCATGATAACATGAGGACAAAGATTCATCCATTGTCATGGATCTCATAGAAGATCCATTTACGAGGTATGTATAACTTGGTTTTGTAATAGTTAACCTATAAGATATACAGGTTACTAGCACAAGTCATTGAAGAAGAACAAGAAGACATCATGTGAGTATGTTAGACATAAATAGCTAGCATGCTAATCCAGGTATGTTTTTCCTATATCAAGCTAGAATCCTACCTTGTGTTAGGATCTTATACTGTTGTTGATAATGATTATTCATGAAGCCATAGGTTTGAATAATCATGGTTGTATGCATATTATGTTTCTTACCATAATTGATGATATGACTAACCAGAAGAATCATGATGGTATAGGTTTGAATAATCACAGGTTTTATGCATTTTATATCTCTTATCTTGATTGATGATTCAACTAACCTGAAGAGTCATAGGTTTGAGTAATTACAGGTTTAGACATGTTATGTTTCTTATGATTTGACTAACCATAAGAATCCTTGAATGCTAATGCTTATTATTTCTGTTTGAAATAATCATGACTATACATGCTTGAGATTATTGTGTTTTAATAGTATACTAATGAATGTATGATTTTATATGAGATCACAAGGATAACACATTCATGATACTAATAAGCATGCATAGGGACCAAGGATGAATATGAGATTCAAGAACAGGTAATCCAGGAAGCAAAGATCAAGAGGGAGTACACTCTGGTGGTTTATGCAAGGATGCAGATATTCAGAGGGAGTTGTCCATCTCTCTACATTCCACAACAGAAAGGTGTAGAAGAAGCTACTTCAGATTAGGACTCCAGCAGCTCCTGCAAGGAAGCAAAGACTCAGAGGGAGTCCACCCAACGAACAAACAAAGATAAGTATTTTAATTATCATTTCTTACATATTTGTTTGTTTAAATAAAATTGTTCAATGATGTATATGCTCATGGTCTTAGACTTAGTATATGTATTGTGCATATTAGAATAATTACATTAATGAACAGTATACTACTAATATGCATGGGTAAGTAGCCTATGGCACTGTACAACATTCCATTGCTACTTATCTAGAATGAAACCTCTTTGCTGACATGTTGGGAGTTGTGCACACTCTTAACAATGTTCTGGTAGAGATTGGAAGGCATCTAGAAAGTTACGGGATATGGATAAATGTTGTATTGAAGCATTGGCTAAGATAATTGCATGACTGTATGACATATTTCTTTATGTGTAAGAATTTGTTCTGAAAACTATGAGATGTTTTCTAATCATGCAATTTAACTTGTTGTGTAGGAAAGATCGTATGCCATCTCCTACAAAAGAAGAACTACAACATTTGTTCAGCAAAGATATTGAAGTTTCCAGGATCTGGGATGAAGAAATGGAATGCCATGATCCGTCGATCATGAAGAATGATGTTTGGGATGTAGTCCCAAGATGTGAAGGGAAGTTTTGTTATGACTTCCAAATGGATCTATCAAATCAAGCATGTTGCAGATGGCAGCATTGAGAAATATAAAAGTGATGAAATAGAAGATGCACCAGATGGATTTCAAAGACAGCATGGTGTAGTCATATATGTGTGCAGAACTTGGTATGATAGGATAAACAGTTTTCTATCCAGTTTGGGCTTTACCAAGAGTAAAGCGAATTCCAACCTTTACTATAAGGTTGAGGAAGGCAATCCAGTGATACTACTTTTGTATGCGGATAACCTGCTTGTTACAGGTGAAGATAGATTGATTATCGACATGCAGCGGAAGCTTACTGTCGAGTTCGAGATGAAGAACTTGGGGATGATGCACTATTTGTTTTTGGCATGGAGGTGTGGCAGAATGATGGAATCTTCCTTGGACAAGGGAAGTATGCAATAGAGATCTTGAAGAGGTTCGGGATGATGGATTGCAAGGCCATGGCCACACCTATGGCATCGAATCTGAAGCTTCTATGTGATGCTTCATCTGAGACGGTTGATATCACTATGTATCGTCAGATGATTGGGTCCTTAATGTACCTGACGAACACGAGACCAGACATTTGCTTTGCTGTGAACACATTAAGCCAGTTCCTGACGGATCTGAGAAGTGTTCACCTGGTTGCTGTAAAGCATGTTCTGAGGTACCTGAAGGGTACAGTGGATTATGGGCTCAGGTATGAGGCAAATCAAAAGTTTAACCTGCAGGGTTTTGTTGATTCAGATTGGGCTGGCAGTGCTGCAGATAGGAAGAGCACATCTGGGTGTTGCTTCAGTATGGGATCAGGTGTGATCTCTTGGTTTAGCAGGAAGCAGTCCTGCGTAGCACTGAGTACAGCTGAGGTAGAGTATGTTGCAGCCTGTTCAGCTAGTTGTGAGGCAGTATGGCTACGGAAGCTACTGTCTGAGTTATTTGATCTCCCGTTGGAAGCTACTGGTATCTTCTGTGACAACCAGAGTTGTGTGAAGCTGTCTGAGAACCCAGTGTTTCATGACAGGTCGAAACACATAGAGATCAAATATCACTATATCAGGGATATGGTGCAGAGAGGAGCTGTGAAGCTTCTATATGTTGTGACGGACGAACATATTGCAGATGTGCTGACGAAGCCACTAGCCAGGGTGAAGTTCGAGTAATTCAGAGAGAGGCTTGGCATTCTTCAGATCGAGGACACTTCGAGGAAGAAGTGATGGACACATTTGCTGAAGCCATTCCAAGCATGTCGGAAGGAGGATCCTTCACATGGCTGTGGATGTAAGCGCTGGATGATGAGCATTAGGATGATGTTCTGGTTTCTGCTTGGATATGATCAGTTGGATCATTTATGTATGTATGCATCATGTTGGATGCTAGATATGATCAGTTGGATCATTTATGTATGTATGCATCATGTCAGATGCTGGATATGATCAGTTGGATCATGTGTATGTATTTTGTATATGCATCATGTTGGATGCTTGGACCATGTATCTGTATATGTATCAGGTGGATACATTATATGTATCAGGTGGATACATTGTATGATCAGGTGGATCATGTATGGTGATATGTCTCATGTATTTGTATCAGGTGGATACATTGATGATCAGGAGGATCATGTATGATGATATGTATCAGGTAGATACTTGGTATGCATCAGGTAGATGCATTGATGATCAGGTGGATCATGTATGGTGATATGTATCATGTATCAGGTAGATACTTGGTATGCATCAGGTGGATGCATTGATGATCAGGTGGATCATGTATGATGATATGTATCAGGTAGATACTTGGTATGCATCAGGTGGATGCATTGATGATCAGGATGATCATGGATGATGAGCTTCAGGATGTTGCTCCAGATGACATGCAGCAGGATGTTGCAGTGATGATCAGGATGATCATGGATGATGAGCTTCAGGATGTTGCTCCAGATGACATGCAGCAGGATGTTGCAGTGATGATCAGGACGATCATGAGTACATCAGGATGATGTATCGTGAGTATCAGGTTGATACTCTATGGCCGTGGATCAGGTTGTGCAGATGAGCATGTCTGGGAGATCCTATAGGTCGGAGTTGTGTACCCGTAACAGCCTGGGATGCTCTTTCGACACATTGCTCTGGGAGGACATGTAATAGCGCCCTGGGAGATCTCAGGTCAGAGTTGTGTACCCGTAACATCCTGAGATGCTCTTGCGAGGTTTTGTCCTATGGCATGTAATTTGGGCCCTGGGAGATTTTAGGTCGGAGTTGTGTACCCGTAACATCCTGAGATGCTCTTTCGAGGTTTTTCCATGACCACATGTAATAGCGCCCTGGGAGATTTCAGGTCGGAGTTGTGTACCCGTAACATCCTGAGATGCTCTTGCGAGGTTTTGTGGTGGACCACATGTAATTTGTGCCCTGGGAGATTTCAGGTTGGAGTTGTGTACCCGTAACATCCTGAGATGCTCTTGCGAGGTTTTGTGGTGGGGTCACATGTAATAGCGCCCTGGGAGATCCTACAGGTCGGAGTTGTGTACCCGTAACATCCTGGGATTCTCTTTCGAGGTTTTGTGACGCACGTAATAAGTCCTGAGGATTCCACAGTATGGCCAGTGATGACGAAGACCTGCAGGTGGTGGGCCTACATCCAGTATGAAAAAGGACTGGCTCTGTAGAACTTCCTATGACGAGTAGATTCAGAGATTGATTGAGATAGCAGCAGCAGTGACGATGATGATGACTTGATGACGATTATCTAGTGACGATGATCCAGAGAAGATGGCTTGTGCTAGAAGAACTGTGCTGAGAAATACCTTCCTAGTTAAGAGGGAGTGTTGATGTATATGTAACTTCGGAATGTATTTCACATATATGTATATTGTATTCCTATAGAGATGGTATTATTCCTCTATAAGGAAGTGTCGTCATTTATATTGTAAGTGTCGTAACTTATACTTGATGGGTTATTAGACCACCTTATTTGGGGTCGGCCCTGTATAAGTCATGTGGGTCAAAGGGTTATTAGACCACCCTATTGGGGGTCGGCCCACTCAGCATTATGTTATGTGGTAAAGTTCGAGCCTACATGAGTTAGGTAAAAAGGCAAGCCAAGTCAAGTATAAATAGAGTGCGGGAGGCACTCTATTTGTTCACTCACTTCTCACTTATGCACTCAAGGAGGAGTGGCGCACTTATGGAGGAGGAGGATCTGCTGCTAGGTTATGTCTATCTCTCTTGGTTGGTTGTATCATTGCTCTATCTATCTCTGAGGAAGTTATTGGGGTTTTTCACCTTTATGGTTTTCCCCAAGTAAAACTTTGTGTCTCTTGTGTGCTTGCATTATTGTCTCCATGATTGATATGCTATAGATATGCTGTACATGTTGTTCTCTCAGTTAAGATCCTAGATCAGATTGAAGTAAATTCTGAAAACTTAACATCAACCTCCTCTCTATTCGTAGGTGCCTTGTTGGTGTGATTCGCATTCAACTACCTATGGTAAATGAGTCCATAATAAGTTGGAGGGATGTTCCATTGAAAAAATTTACTAGTGAGATCATGTGCCAGGGAGTTGAGCTTTGCATCTGATTCGTGTTGGCATTTAATTATTTGTTGTGATTGATTATCCAAACACTCAATCTTGGCCAAGAGACTGATACCATCTTTCTCCTCCCCAAGAAAACCATGATAAATATTGGTAATGACATATCCCAAGATCAATTTAGTTTTCCCGAGAAAGGCCAGGGCCTTTGAATATATCATTTCTTTGGTGTGAATATTCTGGGTGTCATCCTCCATTCATCCCAGGTCCTCTTCAAGATCCTCGGGGTTGGAACCTCATAATGACTTCCAATTCTATAATCTAAACATCGCAAGATATATTTGTTTCTGTTAGATGATGAATACGAATGTTTGTGAGATGTTTAATACTCTGTGGGATTGGTAATTATTGTTCATGCTAATAAGTAGTTAGATCATGTTGGTGCGAATGTCTATTAGCTATTGACTCCGCGAATGATGAACCGTTAGCATAGTGCGGAAGATGTAAAATCTAGTTTCTGCGGTTGTAACGTGTGTTTGATGCATGTCCTCAACTCCACTGTGGAGCCTGGTTCCTACAGGCCCCTTATTCATCACGGGTGAGACTTCACTTGCTATGTGATTGTTGCTGGAAAGGGTAAAACCTTTCTGGGTCGGTGTGTAAGGGATTTTGGGTTGGTGTTTTTTGACGACAATGCGAAGTGAACCCCTGTCGACAGACGTCGTTTCAACAAATGGTTATGTTGCCGGGACCTTGAAAATGAAAAGAAGAGGATATGTTGTAGCACCCGACAAAACCAGAGATTCAGGAGTGGTTTGACAAAAAGACAGAGGAATTTGCAGAAGGAGAAAAGAAAAACCCTAAACAAATGGTAAGCAGTTGGTTGCAGAAGTACATTTATTTAGATATCCACGAGATACTTTTATGTGAATTCTGAGTACTGTTGCATGAGTGGTTAGTGCAGCTAACATTCCAGAAGAACCATTTCCAAAGGACTGAGGCTGACCATTAGACTCCGGAACTGATTCGACAACTGAAACGTGTCGACAACAAAGTACCAAGGGATGTCGATTTCTAGGTGGATAGTATCCTAGAGGGATATATTGGAGTTTGCAGTATACACAATCAAATTGTATAGCAACCCAGAAAGTAATTTCTTCAAGGGATCGAGGGGAAGGTTCTTACTGTTGCTAAAACTATGGATTAAGATGCTCATCTGCGAAAAGGGCATATTGAGGATGACTTCCGACATGTAGAAATATTAGTGTGAGGAGGTTGTGGGTATCGCGTGAAAGCGGATCTAATAGAAATATGCAGGGTAGATGGACATGAGCGAAGACGAGTTTCTAAGGGAAGCTGACGAAGAGTGTGGTACCTTGAGGAGTGGGGTGATATTCTGGCGTCCTGAGAAGAATAAGAGGACTAAGAGAGAGTCTCCTGAGAGGACCGAAACGAAAGACTGCGAAACAAGACCACAAGGGAGGAAGAGACCTTATTGCGACGAAGACGGTGACCAGGCTACCCCATGAGCAGAAGAGAGACAGATCATAAGTTACAACATACCTGCAACCACGTGCACTACCTAGAATTTCACAAGAAGAAACACAAGCTATTCACAAAGTTTCCCTACGTGCAGCGGTAGAAGTATTGCATCAGTAAACAATAACAGTAGGAACGTTAGAATGGCAGACGACACAAAAATGCCCACTTTCCAGGGGAAAGGGACTGAGGATTCCGAGCAGTATTGGTTTCTGTGCGAAGCAGTCTGGACTGTGAAGTAGGTCTAGGATGAAGATATAAATAAGGGACAGCTAGCAATGACCCTTAGGGGTCGTGCGTTATATTGGTTTATGAAGTTTACAATGGTTCTAGCGGGAACACCAGCCAAGTCATTGGTGCAGATCAAAGCAGGAACAGTCGGTGAATTTAGAAATCCAAAGTCGGAGTCACAGTATGTCACCGAGCTCAAAAAAATCAATCAATACCCAAATGATCTGGTATGGGAATTTGATCAGTGGTACAAAATGCTGATAGAGAAGGTAAGTTTTGGGATAAATGATATGCAGCACAAGGAGTGATTTATCGTAGGAATAGTACCACACATCCACGGACCACTAATGAAACAAAAGGTTGCGACCCAAGTCGAAGCATTAGAGATTGCGATGAAGTTGGAGGCTTCACCAATAAGCAAAACGAGTTTTGGCATGGATCGAATATAGGAACAGCTGGAAAACTTAACGATCCAAGTGCAAGACATGAAGAAAGGAAAAGAGGCTCATGAAGATGTATGGTGCACTAGGTGTAGGATAGAGGGACACCACAAGGATCAGTGCATAGACTTTCGAGAATATTTGTAATCTGGTGCACAAAATCCCCTCAGTCAGGGAGGGATTCCTTGGTGTCATGTCTTCTAGACGAGAGGCCATTGACCAGAAGAGTGTGTGTATCTGCAGAAGATAGTGTCGAAACCAGAGAACTTGTATTGCAAGTTCTGTAAATTGGTTGGCCACGATGAGAACAACTGCAGAGCTTATGGCCTACTCCAGGAGAGGACTGCAGCTACATACTTCACAACGGGAGAAGAACGTCCACCGGGTTAGCAACAATAGTAGTATAATCAGCTGTCGGCTCAGTATAATCACCAACCACAGCAGTATGATCAAGGGAAGTATGGGAAACTACAGTATGGTCAGCCACAGTATCTGGCACTGTAGTATCCGCCACCGCAGTATGGTAAACCACCATACCAACAGCTACAGTATGGGTAACCGTAGTACCCACCATATGGCCCACGATGTGGAGGTGTTAGAGGAGGATTTTGCAGAGGTAAGGTGTTGGTGCAAGACGAGGAGGAGCTGCTGGATGAGGATGAGAACCGATTATATGTTACAATTGTGGGCAGCAGGGGCATTATCAGAGGGATTTCCCGAATCCAACACCACAGTGCACCTATTGCAGCGCTGTGGATCATGGCATTGAAGATTGTCCGCAGCTCATCGCAAAATGGTAGACCAAGAATCTGCCACCACCTCCACAGAACTAGAATCAGAATATGCCATCGGTTGTATAGATGATATCAACGGAGGCTCGAAGACACCATGCGATTGTTGGATTAGTGACATGAGGAGGAGTTGTGACAGGAGCTGACAGGTCACAGGATACTGTCCGACCAACAACACAGAAACATGTCACCTTTGATGTAGAGGTCGAAAGGGATGTTTTCTTGGAAGCGCAAGAGGAGATGAGACAGAGAAGGCAGTTACCTCTTCATGAAGAAATTAATATCTATGATATGCCACCGACGTTCGACACGACGAAGTCGCAAAGGAAGGCTAACACCTTAAAATCCTTCTTGGAGAGTTTCCTGAAGTTGGAAAAGGATCAGGATGCGCTGGAAGAGATATCCAATCTATTGCATCAATGGGAGGGTGCACGCCAGGAGAAAAAGGTCAATCGCATACACAAGAGGAAGACGGGGAGAGAGATGCGAATGTCAGCACAAATTGGAGCATTTATGTCAACTCAATCATTTTAGACCTAGGATCAGACATCAAAATTCTGACCAAACATACATGGGAGACAATGGGGAAACCATAGTTGGCTTGGTCACTAGTACAGCTGTGATTAGCAAATCAGAGTAAGGTTACTCCACTTGGTCCGGTGTACCAGCTTCCAGTTGAGATTGAGGGCCTAAAGACTTATGTAGATTTTGATGTAATCGAAATTGTGGACAATACCATCCCCTACTTGGTGCTGCTAGGGATAGACTGGACAATGGATAATCTAGCTATTGTCAACTTCAAGAAGCGGACTATGTCATTTAAGAATCGCGAGATGAGGGTAGTTACACCTCTTGATCCTATGGAAGGGGAGCAATACATTGAACCAGCAAGAGATGAATTTACAGAGGGATGGGATAGTGTATACAATATATCTGAGGATTACATTAATCCTACTGCAGATGGAGAATTGGGATGGTGCAGTGTTAGTTCGGCATCGGTGGAATCAGATGAGGCACTCAAGAATTGGGAAAATCGACAACACGAAGTGTCGTTCAGGAGGTGTGCCTGGATCACATAGTCACTGCGATGGGTAGCCACAGAGGAGTGCGCGTTACCAACATATGAGGGATTTCCCAATTTAAGCACCTTTCTGTAACATCCTCATCCATCTATCCAATTCCGGTAAGGGAAACATGATGCCAATCTATGGGGATTTTTAAGCAAACTCATCCCATTACTTTGATTCATACAATTAAAAACCCATGTGTACAGATGTAAATTCAACAAACATGCACAGTAGAGATAAACTCATCCACACACATGATTTCATATGCATTCAATATATCAAAAATAGTCATCAATATAAACATTGCAGAAATAAATGCATAGATAGCAAGACACTTATCTTTATGGTGAAATGGCCCCAAACAACTAGCTATGTTGCTGCAACGTTCCTCCCAACTGTAGGTCTCTGCCCAGCTTGTATTATTTCAGCACTCAGAGACAACCCCCGAGCTGGGCATGATATCTACAAGGAAAACGGGGACTCTCAAGCTCATCACAGCCAAATAATCATTTCTATTTAAGCCAAGCCAGTCCACAGTTGGGTTTATCAGGCTAAATCTGAACCCTCTTGATTTGTGGATGCTTCCACTCAAGCTCAAACCAAAACAATGGAAACCCATTTCAACCCCAACAATCCCCTAAACACAAAAAACTCATAAACTGGACATCGATACACATAAAAACAAAATCCCAAGTGTTGGGTATGAACGGAAAACGTGGGCAACCAAAAATGAAGTGAGAAATGGGGAAAACAACTCTGGGAAGGAAATTTCATTTTCAGAAAACATCCATGGGAATTCAAAGAGTTGCAATGGTCTCTACAAACCCCCAAATCGTGCTCTCTCCTTCCCAACAGGTATGTAATACAAAAATGAGTTCCCAACAATGCCAAAAAGGGAGGAACACACTGGAAATTAGTGGAGAAAAACGTCCAGGCAGCTCCCAACAGGTCTGCAACCCCAAAATCTCCCTCTTCCCAGCTAGAAGACACAAGGAAACCAGAAAAACGTGGCTGGAAAACGCCCAGGTAGTTCCAAAAATGTGAAAGAGTGAAGTCTGATCCTGCATAATGGCTTGGGAGGGTAATTCGTGGGTGTTTTCTTTCCCGAGAAGGAAAAATATGAATTTCCATGAGGGTGGCTTTCCCATACTCAAATTTGGATAGCCATACCTCCCCAATCCCCAAGGCATTAACTATTTCACCCAACTCTTGGGAGAAATGAATGATTGGGCACCAAAGTCAACATGGGTAGTTGATGGTTGAAGGGTTTTGTCATTGACACTTGGCTTGACTTCATTAGCTCAAGGGTTTGAATATTTTCCTCCCAATTTCCCTGTAATATCATGCCCCCATCTCTTGTTGCATTGCATAGCTAGTTGTGGGATTTTATATTAAAATGCATATTTACAATTCCCATGGTTCACTAGCACATGGGTAGCATAATATCAAATACTAGCCTCTTCTAGATCAAGCGTTCACTAGCGGGGCCTTGGCCTTGAGCTCCACGCTAGGAATCATACATGATATGCATACATTATTTACATTGTAGCCAAAAATATTACAAGGGTCAAAATGGGGGACATTACATTCCCCTCTCCATGGAATAACACCGTCCTCAGTGTTCCAATACCTAGGAATACATACACGCTATATACATGTCCAAAATTCACAAAATATGGCAGGTCTGTCCTGCATTTCACCCTTTTCTTGGGTTTTCGGGATCAAGTCCTTTGGCCTTCACAAACTGTTCCTGCTGGCTGGGACCTTCTAGCTCTGCATGAGGGCATTGTTCCAAAACAATCCCTTCCCTTTCTTTACCTTCGCGCTGATCTACAAGTCTGGAAACTTTATGGCGGCTACCCTCTTGATGCTCCAATGTTGGGCATTCACAGAGGCAATGATTTCCTCCACATCCCCAACATTTCATTCGTTGATTTACCCTTTCCTGCTCAAATTCCGTTGAGTCTTCCCACTTGGAACATTTTTTAATCAGTCGATTGGATGAATGCTTCTTCATGGATCCACTTTCCTTTCCTTTACTGATTGCTCCCAGAATTCGTTTTACCTCTTTTTGCAGGCGAATAGAGTCCTGCAAAACCTTGTGGTTCATCTCATTCTGTTACCTCTGTAGCTTGAGCATCTCTCCAATATTTTCTTGGATCTTGGCAATTGTTTGAAGAAGACTTTCAGCCAACTCTAATAGCCCTCGGTCTGTTGCCATGGTCAATGGAAACAACTGACCACACTTTGCTTACTAGCAACACTTTCTTGTGCCGGCTGCAACCAATTTTTTCACCTTCTTACCTGTGAAATTTATCATGGAAATCCTTTGTTAGGACAAGCATAACATAAACATCAAAATTAGTCAATTATTTTCCCAATTTACATGGAATGTCCACGCTTTATTCATGGGACTTCCACACTTTTCATGCTTTCCCAACATACACTTGAACTCATTCATGTTCATCCTTTCACAGGAAATTTACTTTTTCAGCATTCACAATTCATTTCAAGCAATTAAACACAATCTACTTTTAGCCACGACATGCACTCAACAATCTTTTGTTTTATAAATGCATCAATCGAAAGGAAAGAGAAGAGTAGGAGTTTCTCCCTCTTAGTCTTGTTCTATTATGGAGCTACACCATCGCTGTGGTTTCATACTCCTTAGTCTCTTTCACTTCAATGTGAATGCTTTGACTTTCCTTTCTTTGCTATGACACTTAGTGTCTAAGGTCTGTCTAAGGATTTTCAACTAGGAACCCTTCTCCATAGTTTCCTACAGAACCTTTGGCTGCTATGACCCACTCATGTCTACTAGCACCATCTTTCATTACTGCTCATACTGAGCTCTTTAGGATGGTCACATGTCCATCTGCATCCCTATGATGCCTTCCTAGTCCTTGCTTCCAACAATACCTACACTCAAACATTGAATCAATTCACATGTTTAGTTCATTTTCATAGGGTTTATCTCTAAACAAGAGTTTAGGAAATCATAACCAAATCATATACACACGTATACATATAAGCAAGAAGCTGCAAGGTATTCAAATACTTATCTGTATTGGATGTCTTCACTTTATTCCACAGGATCCTTCTTTGCTTTATGAGCCTTGGATTTCCCTTGGATACAATTATGAATGTTGGGCCAGCAAGTAGGCTACTCCACAATCATTCGAATAGGAAATGCCAGGCTAGTATGCCAACTGGGTTTATCAATCATTTCCTTTAGCAATATGCTAGGCCAATGCTGCACTGGTTTTATTAATTAATTAAGGAATGTTGGGCTAGCATACACATTTCTTTACAATATCAAGTAGTTAATGCCCAACTAGTCACTCTCTGGACTTATCAAAAACTTTATAGCGTTCAACTAGTTACTCCTTGGATTTCTCCATAATTTATATCGCCCACTCATTTACTCTCTAGATTTTACTAGTAACTTATAGTTCTTTCAGGGTCTTGCTTTCCTGCAATGACCAAGGTTTCCAACAAAGAAACAATAGTGTATCAGCTTAGCTATTAGAAGACTTATACATGAAATCTTCATTATTCCAAACAAGACATAAATGAAAATGAATACTTATTTGTATTGTGCATTTCCCCTCTGGTCCATAGGATCCTGCTTCGCTTTGCAATCCTGGGGATCGTCTATGGAATTGGATGTAGTTAATGCTTCACCAGTACACCTTCACGCCGACTGAATTTACCAAGCATTTGGTGGTGCCCAACTAGTCCCATACCTGGTTGGCCCTCTCCATTTCTGAGCCAACACATTAGTATAGGTCATCGACCAATGGAAGGAAACTACGCCACCTGACTATTATAGGTCAAGGATCTACTATGGAGCCATCGGCATCTCAGGGTTTTCAGTCAGTCTTGGCGCCCGCCCTGCTACTATTGTCCCAATGGAGATTTTATGCCTTTACCAATGTCACCACACCTTCTTGCACCACAACCCTTCACACACACAATTCTTCGTTCATACAAGGACGTCACTCCTTCTCTGGTGCAAATCGGTGGTTCCTTTTAGGAACTTTATAGGTGACTTTCTTGAATGCAGGTTAGCATGACCCCACTCACACAAGGATGATACCTCTTCTTATTACACAGCTCTTCGGACCTATCCATCCCTTCTGGTAATATTTCGTGTGAGCATAGAAAGGTTACCAATTCCTATACAGTCCTTTTGTGTACCCTTCTTCACTTTGCCTCTTAATGTGCAGTATCAATCTGCATCTGTGTAGGCTAACAACATAAGAAGGATAAGCAAGCTCATCTGTATTGCTGTTTAATTTTGTAACCATAATCCATATCATTCACTATCGAGTATTGAAACACTAGGAATGTGTCCATTCCCTTAGGGTGTAGTCAATATTGAAAACCCTATCATGACCCAGCACCATAAAAGGTGTGCACCCCCTTTCCAATGTGCACCATGTAGGCCCTAATCATACTCAAGCAGTCTGCAATGATATAAATAAAATAGAGTATGCTCTGCATATTAACCCTAATAATTTAGACATGCATGTTCTTGTCTAGGGTCACATAATACTCATTCATTTTGTAGATGTATCTCATATGCCTTCTGGGCATAGCTTTACCATCTCACTCTCATGGTTTACTGACATGCGGTTTGGTTGAGATATTATTAATGGCGTTTCACCCGAAACCCATTTCCAAAGCATGGGGTCTTTCCCATCTGGTTTGGCTTTTGTAGGCCATCACTCCTGGTCTTCCTGCAATGTGTCTTCCTGGCACATTTATCAAATAGCCAAACAGTTAGCAGCATTTAACAATAAAATTCAAATCTGATTTCTCTAATCAGTCAATGGAATTGATAATTAAATTCAAGTATGAATAGCAATTCTGTCCTCTACGGAAATTGATTCGCTCAGCCATGAGTTTGTTCTCATGTCGTTTGGCTCTTGCTCATGGTAGATTCCAATCTTCATCATGGACTTACCCATATTTGTCATGCCCAAAACAATCTACCTGAAATCTGAAACTTCCATCAGCCAAATGCTTTGTAAGTCTCTATGCATATAATATTTCATTGCTACCACAGTCACTGAAGCATTTTAATATCACCAAAATCATCTACTTCATGTGAATCATTACCATACTAGAGTTGCATGGTTTAATTTCATCATTTTATGCAATCATTCTCTTGCATTCACAACAGCTCATGAAATGCTCTTAAGATTGACAATAGTTCACCATTCCATCTATTATCTAGCTGTAATGAAACATACACCACCATCATGCATTCACACAATGCATCTCAACATGTGCACCTATACATATGCATGCACTTTTACATCACTCACATAATCTTTAGTGTGCAATCACTCAATGTATAACCTCAAGATTGTACATAATATTTTAATGCACATCTCCTCAATGCAACCCTGCATTAATTTATGAGTACTATGCATTCAAACATATTATGGCCTAACCATGTACTACCATGATAGGGCCATAAGGCCTCACTTGATTTGGTTGTTAAACTCACAACCGTCATGGCATGACATAATTTCATATGAATGCATTGAGATTTCTAAGCAATTATAGGGTGTAAGGATCATTGCCTTCACTTACCCATACCTCACCATACTTGGTAGGTTAATAGTCCCATTCAAGCACTCAATACCATATGCAAACCAAATCATCATAGTTCAAAACATAGTTGAAGGGATCTCACCAAATCCTCTTGCAACATTCATGCAATTAAGCACAAATAACCATTACCTGCATGGTTGTTATTAACATCGCTTGATGTTATCTGATCAGTTGGCCTCTTACCAAGGATACTCAGTCCTTTTGCCAACATCATGATCATGGACTTGTTGCACCATCATCTCTTCATAAGTTCATTGGTCATGTGCAACAACGTCATCAACTTCTTTAGCCATGTTTTGATTGTACTTGTCCTACAACCAATGAGGACACAACTAATTATTAGCAACCACCATAATTATCTCAATTGGCTCATTGCATATGTGAAACCTCACTATTTTACCAATATGCAATGTCCTATTCATGCACAAACATTTCACATGCACTGTGCAATGTTTCTTAATATGCCTACTAGTGCATAGTCATATCATCTATCTAATCTCTCGCATTTCAGCATTCCTATGCCATAATTTATATGCACGACCACTTCAGAATTATAAATACAATATCAAGAGGGTAGTGGAGGAGTTCTCCCTTCCAATTCCTCATTGTAGCTTGGAATTCCCTCTTCCACATCATAGCTGATCCAATTTCATGGGCTCTCTACCATGCACACAAGCAATTATTAGCTATGATCTTCTCACAAAGTAGAAATTCAATATATGTATTCACATGTATAACATTCATTCATGATATTTTCCAAGCATACAATTATTATGTTATAAACATAAATGGTTTAAGGTGAGACATTTCCCTTTCATCAACGTTGCCTTATTGCTCCCATTACTTTTCCCCGTTTGGTGCAAATATTAAGGGTAAAATGGTCGCCGGTGTCACAGATCTTATTGTTATTTTTGCCGCCGGTGTCGCGAATATATTAAGCTAAAATTCACCGCCCTTTTCGTGGATCTTAAGGTTATTTTCGCCATGCACGTCGTAGATTTTAACATTAAAATTGCCACCACTGCGTCGAGCGCATCGCAGATTTTAGCGTTAAAATTGTTGCCACCCGCGTCGTGCACATCGCAAATTTTATCCTTAAAATTGTCGCCGCCACGCCGCGCGCATCACAGATTCTATCCTTAAAATTGTCGCCGCCGCGCCGCGTGCATTGCAGATTTTATCCTTAAAATTGTCGCCGCCGCGTCGCTCGCATCACAGATTTTATCCTTAAAATTGTCGCTGCCGCGCCATGTGCATTACATATTTTATCCTTAAAATTGTCACCGCCGCATCGCAGATTTTATGGATAAAATTGTCACCTGTGTCACATCGATTTAGATTAATTTTCACCGACTGTGTCGTGAAAGATAAGTCTAAAATTAGTCTAACTTTCACCGTCGTTTGTGTAGAAAGTTAGCCTAACTTTCGCCTCCGCGCACGTAGAAAGTTAGCCTAATGTTCGCCGCTATGCACGCAGAAAGTTAGATTAACTTTCGCTGCCACCACAGCCCTTAGCAGAAAAATCAGAAAAACAGTTAGAAATTTTTTTACAAATTTTCAAAGATAGTTAGAATTCTTTTCTTGAAATATGTCCTTCGTTTCCTTACAGAGGTGAGATACTCACAGATCAAACTCGCATAAAACAGTAAAAGAATGCCAAGAACTTGCACCTCTGCTATGCCAAAATAAAATAGAAAAATAGTATAAGGATAACAAGAGGTTGCACCTCCTTCTCTCCTTCATGGGGCAATCAACAAATACAAAAACAGAATGCTACTACATTAGAAACAATGTAAGTAAGAATTCAACCTGAAAAGGGATTTTATCCCTCCTTCCTCACTTTCATAGCATGAAATCAATGCAAGCAATTTTGCAAGAATCCCCAAAACAGTCATGGAAATGATTTCCTATTCTAGCCAATAGAAGTTATAAGATCTTCAGGTTTCTCTAATTCATTTTAATTCCAAATACAAAATACATGTACACACAATGATTCATATTTCTATGAAGGGCCCAACAGCCGTAGTGTTGAACCATAAGCTCTGATACCAATTGTAACGTCCCCATCCATCTATCCAATTCCGGTAAGGGAAACATGATGCCACTCTATGGGGCTTTTTAAGCAAACTCAGCCTATTACTTTGATTCATACAATTAAAAAACCATGTGTGCAGATGTAAATTCAACAAACATGCACAACGGAGATAAACTCATCCACACACATGATTTCATATGCATTCAATATATCAAAAACAGTCATCAATCTAAACATTGCAGAAGTAAATGCATAGACAACAAGACACTTATCTTTATGGTGAAATGGCCCCAAACAACTATCTATGTTGCTACAACGTTCCTCCCAACCATAGCTCTATGCCCAACCTATATTATTTTAGCACTTAGAGACCACCCCCGATCTGGGCATGATATCTACAAGGAAAAAGGGGACTCTCAAGCTTATCATAGCCAAATAATCATTTGCATTTAAGCCAAGACACTCCACAGCTGGGTTTATTAGGCTAAATCTAAACCCTCTTGATTTGTGGATGCTTCCACTCAAGCTCAAACCAAAACAATCGAAACTCATTTCAACCCCAATAATCCCCTACACATAGAAAACTCATAAACTAGGCATGGATACACATAACAGCAAAATCCCAAGTGTTGGGTATGAATGGAAAATGTGGGAAACCAAAAATGAAGTGAGAAATGGGGAAAACAACCCTAGGAAGGCAATTTCATTTTCAGAAAACATCCATGGGCTTTAAAGAGCTGCAAGGGTCTCTACAAACCCCCAAATTGTGCTCTCTCCTTCCCAACAGGTATGTAATACAAAAACGAGTTCCCAGCAATGCCAAAAAGGGAGGAAAACACTGGAAATCAATGGAGAAAAATGCCCAGGCGGCTCCCAACAGGTCTACAACCCCAAAAACGCCCTCTTCCCAGAGGGAAGACATAGGGAAACTAGAAAAATGTGGCTGGAAAATATCTAGGTAGTTCCAAAAATCTGAGAGAGTGAAGTCTGATCCTGCATAATGGCTTGGGAGGGAAATTTGTGGGTGTTTTCTTGCCCAAGAAGGAAAAATACGAATTTCCATGAGGGTGGCTTGCCCATACTCGAATTTGGACAGCCATACCTCCCCAATCCCCAAGGCATTAACTATTTCACCCAACTCTTGGGAGAAATGAATGATTGGGCACCAAAGTCAACATGGGTAGTTGATGGTTGAAGGGTTTTCTCATTGACGCTTGGCTTGACTTCATTGGCTCAAGGGTTTGAATATTTTCCTCCCAATTTCCTTATAATATCATGCCCCCATCTCTTGTTGCATTGTATAGCTAGTTGTGGGCTTTTATATTAAAATGCATATTTACAATTCCCATGGTTCACTAGCACATGGGTAGCATAATATCAAATACTTGCCTCTTCTAGATCGAGCGTTCACTAGCGGGGCCTTGGCCTTGAGCTCCACGCTAGGAATCATACATGATATGCATATATTATTTACATTGTATCTAAAAATATTACAAGGGTCAAAATGGGCGACTTTACACTTTCTCTTTGAATTCAAGGAAAAGGTGGTGGAACCGCAACGTCTATTGGCCTTGGAGGAATCCTTGAAGGCTACTCCCGCGAGCTGGTGGGCGGTGCACAAGTCTAATATCACAAACTGACCACTAGTTCGACACCTCATGGAGGTTAGGTTCGGCAACGCGTCAAGATATGACAGAAGGAAATACGGTAGGAAGGGAGATCTGAAGGAACATATTAATGCATGTCAACATCAATGGGGCTCACGAGCGAAACAGGAGTGGGTACATGCAGTTGTTCACACACTAGATGAAGTACCGCGCAATTGGTATGTCACACCAGAACTGCGATGCAGGACGACCTCTTGGGAACAGCTCACCATTGGCTTCAGCCAATCATTTTGTTTCTTAGATGAAAACCCCTTCATCCATAGTGTGCTACAGGTGATCCGCGAGAAGATATTTGAAGCAGTACCGATAGAGCAACTATTAGAACTTTGGTGGACTGCGATACCAGAAATACTGATGGAGTGCTATAACATTATAGGAGAGCCGAATGATGAGGATGATCTGAGGGATACGTATGTACCGGATTTAGAAGGAATTCGCAGTGTCGAGGCACCAAAAATATCTTCTAACAAGTTTCAGCAACCGCTGAAGATCAAGAAAGTAAACATTGGGTCAGAAGAGAACCCGAAGTTTGCAAGCATTGGGGATTATTGGGATGATTCAACTATTGTGAAGATGATTGATCTGTTGCATGAGTTTTAGGATTTGTTCCCAACAAAACTCTCGGAGATAAAAGGAATTTTCGGGGACCTAGGTGAAATGAAGATCCCCCTTAAACCCGATGGGAAACCAGTCAAGCAGCGGCCCTCCCAGTTGAATCCAAGGTATAAGGAATGGGTGCAAGCTGAGATCAAAAGAATGCTAGAAGCAGGCATTATAGAACTAGTGGAAGAATCAGAGTGGATCAGCCCGGTGGTGGTCCAGGATAAGAAAACCGGTGAAGTTAGGACCTGTGTTGATTTACGGAAGCTGAATGATTCTTGCCTACACAATCCATTCCCAGCACCCTTCACGGACAAGGTGCTTGAAGGAGTAGGAGGCCAGGAAATATACTCATTTACGGATGGGTTTTCGGGCTACCACCAGATCAAAATCGCGAAGGAAGATTGGCATAAGAATACATTCGTCACAGAATGGGGATGATTTCATAATACAGTGATGCAATTTGGACTGAAGAATGCTCCAGCAATGTTTCAAGATTAGTAGTTTCGGTGTTCAAAGACTACATTCATAAATTTCTTGTTGTCTATATGGACAATTGGACAGTGTATGGGTTGGTCAAAGATCACGTCGCAAACCTGAGACTAATGCTGGAATCTTCTGTGCTCCATTCGAGATTTTGCCGAGGCACATTATCTACAGGGAAGGAATGCAGGTAGACCCGACGAAGATTGCAATTATTGTCGACCTCCCATTGCCAACAATAGTCAAGTAGTTGAGAGCGACATTGGGACACATGGGCTACTACAGGAAGTTTATCAGAGGATATGTAGCAATCACGGCACCAATGGAGAATTTGTTGAAGAAAGATGCCAAGTTTGAATGGAATGAATAGTGCCATAAGAGTCTGGACATATTAAAAGCAAAGATGGTCGCTGCACCTATACTGGCATTTCCATATTGGACAAAGGAATTCCACATTCACGTCAATGCATCATCAGTTGCATTAGGATTCATCTTGGCCCAACCAGGAACAGGAGACATCAACCACCTAATAGCCTTCGCAAGTAGGAAGTTGTCTATTGTGGAGAAGAATTATATGACCACAGAACGGGAAGGGTTGGCGATGGTCTATGCCTTATAGAAATTCTGACACTATCTCTTAGGGGGCCATTTCAAAATATTCACTGATCATTCAACACTAAAATACCTGGTGAACAAGCCTGTGTTGGGGGTGGGAGATTTGCCGATGGCTACTACTGTTCCGGGAATTTGATTTCGAGATAATTGTAAAACCAGGACGACTGAATGTAGGACCATACCATTTTTCATGGATCGAGTCAGGGGAAGAGCCAATGAGCATTAACGAAGGATTTTCGGATGCTCAGTTGTTCAGGGTCGGAATGGTTGATGACCATTACGAACAAATCATTCAATTTTTAGCGATAAGGAAGGCACCGGAAGGTCTCACTATCAACCAGAAGAAGTAGCTAGTCGTTAGAGCTATAGATTTTCAATTGATTACAGGGTAGTTGTATAAGATTGGGACAGATGAAATACTCCGACGATACGTCCTTTCGCATGAATAGTAAATGATTCTAGCGGAGGCTCATGATGGGATCGCTGGAGGACACTACGGAGGATGCATAACTACTAGGAAGATCCTTCAAGCAGGATTATGGTGGCCGACGATGCATGGAGATGCTGCGGACTACGCCAAGAGCTGTGACGTATGTCAAAGGACAGGGAAGCTGTCACGAAGGGATGAAATGTTGCTTGTACCCCAATCGACACTGCAGGCTTTTGATAAGTGGGAAGTTGACTTTGTGGGACCCATCAACCCCCAAGGAAAAAGAACAGGTTCACGCTACATAATCACTGCGACAGACTATTTGATGCGGTGGGCAGAAGCCACACCAGTGAGAGATTGCTCAGCTACAACTGCAGCATGGTTCCTTTTTAACAATGTGGTCCCTAGTTTTGGGTGCCCAAAAATATTGATGAGTGACCAAGCGACTCATTTTGTTAATCAGACAATCGCAGCAATGACAGAGGAATTTCAAATTCAACAAAAGAAGAGTACCCCCTATCACCCCCAAGCGAATGGGACAGTTGAGGTGTTCAATAAGATATTGGAGCACGCACTCACTAAGGTGTGCAATGTAGATCGAGATGATTGGTACTTGAATATTCCCGGGATACTTTGGGATTATCGCATGCAAGTAAATGACTGATTGGGCAGACCCCGTTCAAGCTCGTTTATAGATAGGAAGTAGCCATGCCGATGGAGTATATTGTACCAAGTTTGCGCATCGCAGCAGCCACAGGAATGAGCAATGACGAAGCATTGGAGGAATGGTTGGCACAGTTGGTACAGCTCGACAAGGATCGGTTCATTGCAGGGTTTCATCGGAAAGTAGAAAAGGACCGATAGAAGGCTTGGCACGACCACCATGTTAAAAAAAACACTTTCAACGCAGAGACACTATTTTGTAATACGAAAATAAGTTTGCTAAGCACCCAGGTAAGTTACAAATGCATTGGTTAGGTCCCTACATCATAAATTTTGTCACTGACGGAGATGCGGTGTAGCTACAAAGTTTAGATGGGGTATTGTTTCCAAATCTAGTAAAAGGGAACCGGTTGAAACCCTATCGCCATGACCAGGCGCATAGCTGCTGAGAAACACAGTTCAAAAAAAAAAAACAATGATGACAAAGAGTGGCAAGCATGTGGAAAGCATGGCCAACCAGGTGTCTTGTCGATGCTTCACACGTTTAGCATGCGGGAGTAAAGTTCGAGTATAATCATTGCGGATCAACATCAATGGAAGATGGCAGCGACGGATGATGACAGATTCGGATGGCTGTGGATAAGATTTTGCAAATGATGATCAAGTGCCAAGAAGCAAGCATAAATACCGGCATAGGGATTGCAGAACGCAAGTCGAAGTAGAGAGATTCCAAAGAAAGGAATCAGTAAGTTAGATGCAGACAGTTAGGAAGTCGGGTGAACAAGCCCAAGGAAGTTGTGGAAAAGGGAAGTGAGATAGTTGAATGGTGCACTTCATTTAGAGTGGGAGCACTCCAGGTGCGATAAGAGAAAGAACAACTACCGTGCATGAACAACCAGTGAAGGAAGTAGCACAGACACTTGGGAGGAAAATATATGAGGTATCACCCGAGATGTCTAAGAGTGCTGTAGTAGTTAGAAGAACCGAGGCCCCCCCAACCAACAGAATGTTAATTTTTGAGCATTAATTCAATATACTCTAGGATCTTTACTGAGAGAATAACATGTACAGTATATCAATGCATATCAATCATAGCAAGCATGTCAATCATCACAAGATGCAAACATAAGAGAAAATAGACACACAAAGTTTCCGTGGGGAAAACCCTAAGGTGAAAAACCCCACAACTTCCTCAAAGATAGATAGAGCAATGATACAACCAAAGTACAACCCAAGTACACAGAGATAGTCTCCTCCTAGCAGCTGATCCTCCTCACATGTGCGCCACTTTTCGAGTGATGGATAAGTGAGTAAAGAAGTGATCAAAATAGATATCGGGAGATCTCTATTTATACTTGTCCTGACTGCCCAATAAACTTATGGGGATGACTTGTCTAGCTTAGTACAATAACCCATGGTTAACTTAATCAAGGCCGACCCCACACATGGTGGTCTAATAACCCATCGGCAAGTTATGACACTTGTCAATACAAATGACGACACTTCCTTATAGAGGAATAACACATCTCTATAGGAGTACAATATACATAGATGAAATACATTCCGAAGTTACATATACATCAACACTCCCTCTTAAATAGGAAGGTATTTCTCGACACAAATCTTCTAGCACAAGTCTTCTTCTCTGGATCATCATCAACAAATCATCGTCATTGTCACTCGTGCTGCTATCTTAGTCAATCTCTGAATCTACTTGTCATAGGAAATTCTATAGAGTTAGTCGTTTTTCATACTGGGTGTAGGCCCACCACCTGTAGGTCTTCATCATCATTGGCCATACTGTGGAATCCTCAGGACTTATTACGTGTGTCACAAAACCTCAAAAGAGAATCCTAGGCTGTTACGGGTACACAACTCCAACCTACAGGATCTCCCAGGATCTTTTACATGTGACAGTCACAAAACCTTAAAAGGGTGTCTTGCCAAGCAAGAACTGTAAAAAGCATATGAGGCCTTTTTCATCCTGTCCAGATCTCTAGGTCTGATTACATGTGACTCCTACCACAAAACCTTAAACGGGTGTCTTTCCAAGCAAGAACCCTAAAGAGCATCTGAGGCCTTTTTCATCCTGTCCAGATCTCTAGGTCTAATTACATGTGGTCATGGCAATGCCTCGAAAGAGCATCTGAGACCTTTTTCATCTTGTCCAGATCTCCCAGGTCTACTTACATGCCATAAGAAAATGCCTCGAAAGAGCATCTGAGGCCTTTTTCATCCTGTCCAGATCCCCTAGGTCTACTTACATGTCCTCCCAGAGCAATGCCTCGAAAGAGCATCTGAGGCCTTTTTCATCCTGTCCAGATCTCCTAGGTCTACTTACATGCTCATCTGCACAACCTATCCACAACCACATAGTATCAACCTGATACTCACCATACACCATCCTGATGTACACATGATCATCCTGATCATCAACACTGCATCATCCTGCTGCATGTCATCTAGAGCAACATCCTAAATCTCGTCATCCATGATCATCCTGATCATACAATGCATCCACCTAATGCATACACAGTATTTTCCTGATACATATCATCATACATGATCTACCTGATCATACAATGTATCCACCTGATACATATACAAATACATGATCCACTTGATCATACCTGATACATATCAACATACATGATCTACCTGATCATCTAATGTTACCACCTGATACATCTATAGATACATACACATGATCCAACTGATCATATCCAGCATCCAACATGATGCGTACATACATATACATATAAATGATCCAACTGATCATATCCAGCATCCAACATGATGCGTACATACATATACATATAAATGATCCAACTGATCATATCCAAGCATCCAACATGATGCATACACAGAGTAGTAACTGGAGCATCGTCCTAATGCACATCATCTAGTGCTTATATCCACAGCCATGTGAAGGATCCTCCTCTCACCATGCTTGGAATGGATCCAAGAAATGTCTCCATCACTTCTCCTTGAAATGTCATCAATCTGAAGAACACCAAGCCTCTCTCTGAAGTACCCGAAATTCACTCTGGCTAGTGGTTTCGTCAGCACATCTGCAACCTGCTCATCCGTCGCAACATACAGGAGCTTCACTGCTCCTCTCTGCACCATATCCCTGATATAGTGATATTTGATCTCAATGTGTTTCGACCTGTCGTGGAACACCGGGTTCTCAGATAGCTTCACACAACTCTGGTTGTCACAAAAGATACCAGTAGCCTCCAACGAGAGATCAACTAACTCAGACAGTAGCTTCCAGAGCCATACTGCTTCACAACTAGCTGAACATACTGCAACATACTCTGCCTCAGCTGTACTCAATGCTACACAATACTGTTTCCTGCTAAACCAGGAGATCACACCTGATCCCATACTGAATCAGCACCCAGATGTGCTCTTCCTATCTGCAGCACTGCCTGCCCAATCTAAATCAACATAACCCTGCACGTTAAACTTTTGAGTCGCATCATACTTGAGCCCATAATCAATTGTACCCTTCAGGTACTTCAGAATATGCTTTACAGCAACCAGGTGAACACTCCTCGGATCTGTCAGGAACTGGCTCAATGTGTTCATCGCAAAGCAAATATCTGGTCTCGTGTTCGTTGGGTACATCAAGGACCCAATCATCTAACGATACACCATGACATCAACCGGATCAGATGAGGCATCACACAGAAGCTTCAGGTTTGATTCCATAGGTGTGGCCATGGCCTTACAGTCCATCATCCCGGACCTCTTCAGGATCTCCACTGCATACTTCCCTTGTCCAAGGAAGATACCATCTGCACTCTGCCACACCTCCATCCCTAGAAAATAGTGCATAATCCCCAATTCCTTCATCTCGAACTCGGCAGCAAGCTTCCTCTTGGTATCAGCAATCAAACTATCATTACCTGTAACAAACATGTCATCTGTGTACAGTAGTAGTATCACAGGATTGCCTTCCTCAACCTTGTAGTAAAGGTTGGAATCCACTTTACTCTTGGTAAAGCCCAAACTAGATAGAAAACTGTCCATCATACCAAGTCCTAGGAGCTTGCTTCAAGCCATACAAGGCTTTCTTCAATCTGCACACATATGACTTCCTATCATGTATCTCAAAACCAAGTGGTTTCTCCACATACACTTCCTCCTCAACTACACCATTCAAGAAAGCAGTCTTGGCATCCCTCTAGTGTATCTTCCATTTCATCACTGCATCCAGAGCAAGTACTAATCTGATGGAAGTGTACCTAGATACAAGAGCAAAAGTTTCTTTATAGTTGATTCCTTCTTTCTGGGAGAAGCCACGAGCTACAAATCTTGCTTTGTATTTCTCTATGCTGCCATCTGCAGCATGCTTGATCTTGTAGATCCATTTGGAAGTCACAACAGATTTCCCTTCAGGTCTTGGGACTACATCCCAAACATCATTTTTCATTATTGATTGGTATTCCTCAACCATGGCATCCTTCCATTATTTCTTTTCCATTGCTTCTTCATAACTGGAAGGTTATTTGTTCATAATATCACAGAGTAAAGTAGCATAGCTGGTATGTGATCTAGTTCTCTTCTTTGCTTTGTGTTCTTCTTCTGGAATGCCATACCTTTATGCATATTGAATGAGCTCTCTATCCCATGCAGGTTTCCTCTTGTGAGAGTCCTTCTCATGAGGTGGATCTATAGGTTCTTGCGGATCTTCAATTTCACGATCAACATCTGGAATTGCTTCAGTCATAGTAGTGTCTTGAAATCTGGTTTCCTTTGGTTCTTCATGATCTTCAACAGGTGTCTTCCTTGATTTGATGAATGTTGAATTTTCATCAAATGTTACATCCCTGCTGAAATCAATCTTCTTGAACCCTGGAAAGTATATTCTGTAAGCTTTTGAGCTTTCACTATAACCCACAAAGATACCCTTCTTTCTTGAATGATCTAGCTTGGTCCTCTTTTCCTTTGGGACATGAGTGTATACTGGACAACCAAATATTCTGAGATGGCTGACTTCAGGCTTCTTACCAGAGAAGACCTCTTCTTGTGTCTTGTTGTCCAATATCTTGTGTTGTGTTCTGTTCTGCACATATACAGATGTCCTAGTTGCTTCTGCCCATACATGCATAGGCAGATCCTGGTCATGCAGCATTGCCCGTGCTTCCTCCATGATTGTTCTATTCTTCTTTTCTGCAATTCCATTCTGTTGTGGATTGTATGGAGAAGTCAACTCCCTCTTAATCCCTGAATCACTACATAGTTTTTTGAAATCACCTGAAGTGAATTCTCCACCATTGTCGGATCTGAATGTCTTGATCTTCTTGTCAGTTTGACTTTCCATCAAGGTTTTGAATTCCTTGAACTTATCAAATACTTCATCTTTGTTTTTCAAGAAGTAGACCCAAGTCTTCCTAGAGAAATCATCAATGAAAGAGACATAGTAAACATACCCACTCAGAGAACTGGATGACATCGGACCGCATACATCAGAGTGGATGATTTCCAAGATTCCTTTTGCCTTGCTTTCACTACTTGGAAATGCCTTCTTTATGTTCTTTCCTTTTTCACATCCTTTGCAACTACCTTCATGTTTGGTCTTGATTTCAGGAAGACCCTCTACCACTTTGCTTGCAATTGGGAGTGCTCTATATTGCACATGAGCAAGCCTTCTATGCCAAAGTTCACTTGGCTCCATGGATTCATGTACCATGGCATGTTCATGTTGTCCCTTCAATTTATACAATCCTCCCTCTTTCTCTCCAATCACCACTGCATCATCAATAGTTTTACCTTTTGGCCACATTAGGACTTGGCCATCTACAAATGCAACCCTCATGCCCTTTGCATCTAATGCAGAGATGGAGAGTAGGTTCTTCTTGAGCCTAGGTACAAATAACACATCTTTCATCTTCAAAGAATTTCCAGAGTCTAGGTTGTAGGAGGCTTCCCCACTTCCTTTGATAGGGTATTGATAATCATCCCCAAGTTTCACCTTATGGGGTGATTCATGTTCGGATAAATTTACAAAAGATTCTTTAAACCCAGTCATGTGTTTAGAAGCCCCACTGTCAATTGACCAATCATTACAACCATGATAAATAGTACCTGTGAGAGAAGAGATTATACCATACTCTTCTTCACTTGATGAGTCATCATCATCACTTTCTGCTCTAGCCTTCTTCTTGGGAGGTTCATCATCCTAAGCAACATGAGCATGATATCTCTTCTTGTTTCCCTTGTTGTTGTTGTTGTTGTTGGAACCCCTTTTGCTCTTGGGACAATCTATAGCAAAGTGCCCCTTCTCATTACAGGTGAAGCATCTCATATCCTTCTTACCCTTTTGGTGATGGTGGTGAGAAGGTCTTCTGTTATGAGATGGCTCCTTCTTGAACTTACCTTTCTTGGTATGTGCTATGAGAGCTTGATCTTCATTTCCCATCTTTTCTTCTCGGGCCACGAGCCTAGCTTCTTCTTAAGAACATTCTTCCTACAGTCTGTTGAAGGAGATCAACTTCTTTCTTGCACAAATTCCTTGAATAAAGGAATCCCATGACCTGGGTAGGCCATTCAGAGTGGTCATGACAACTTCACCATTCTCCACCATTTAATCCACTACTTCTAGTTGTTCCTTGATCTGAGATATCCTAGAAAAAATAATATTGAATGGTTTCTCCATTCTGAAACTTTACTCCTTTCAATTGGTTCCGCAGGGTCATCTTCCAATTTATGTTCTTCCCTTCAAATAGCTTGGTCAGGGAATCAAACATCTCTTTGGGTGTCTTTAGAGATGACACATGTGGGATGAGATAGTCCTTGATAGAATCGGCAATGATCCTCTTTTTCTTGACCAAGTTCTTCTTGTGGAGGGATTTAGCCTCTTCTTCCTCTGGGACAGGGACCTCATCCCTTATGTAAGTTTCCAACTCATTTTCTTCCAGGATTAACCCAATCCTATACTTGCATGCTCAGAAGTTATCAGCCCCTTCAAGCTTATCCTCACGCTTGGTGTGGTGAGACATCTTAAAGAGTACTTCAAATGGAAATAGAAAAGATTTAGGTCTTACCACTTGATTTGTTGAAAACTGGATTTGGTCCCGGATTAGGGTTTGTTAGAGAAACCCTAAAAATTCAAAATGTGAATTTCAACTTTCTGAAAGGATAGAAAGATGCGCCTTGATGAGCTGATCATCCTGGTGTACTCATAATTTGAGATCTGCAAAGCTTCACCCTTCATAAATGCCTTTTAGTCTTCTCAGGGTCACTAGGGAGGACCCTGAATTAGGGTTTGAGTTTCCCAGAGATTTACCTAGCCAAAAAACTCGATCCAAAGCTCTAAACTTTGATTTTTCGAAGAAGCTTCCAGCTATGTCTTTAGATTTCAGAAATTCCTATTTTTGTGGAAACCCTAATTTTTAGGGCCAAAACTGAAAGTGCTTAGAACTGAATTCTGATTGGACAGAAAGATTCACCTTTTTTAGGAGAGTCAATATATCATATTGCTTTTCCAAAATCTGTGGAGAGAAACCCAATAAACAAGAAACCCTGGTTTCCGCCACTGCACAATGTCTTCTTCTCAGGGAAGCTCTGATGCCATATTAATCTTTGAGCATTAATTCAATATACTCTAGGATCTTTACTGAGAGAATAACATGTACAGTATATCAATTCATATCAAGCATATCAAGCATATCAATCATCACAAGATGCAAACATAAGAGAAAATAGACACACAGAGTTTCCGTGGGGAAAACCCTAAGGTGAAAAACCCCACAACTTCCTCAGAGATAGATAGAGCAATGATACAACCAAAGTACAACCCAAGTACACAGAGATAGTCTCCTCCTAGCAGCTGATCCTCCTCCTCACATGTGCACCACTTTCCGAGTGATGGATAAGTGAGTAATGAAGTGATCAAAATAGAGATTGGAAGATCTCTATTTATATTTGTCCTGACTTCCCAATAAACTTACGGGGCCGACTTGTCTAGATTAGTACAATAACCCATGGTTAACTTAATCAGGGCCTACCCCACACATGGTGGTCTAATAATCCATTGGCAAGTTACGACACTTGCGACACTTGTCAATACAAATGACGACACTTCCTTATAGAGGAATAAAACATCTCTATAGGAGTACAATATACATAGATGAAATACATTCCGAAGCTACATATACATCAACACATAATACCAGGGGCAGAGCCCCGCTGGCTCCAATAGCGGATGGTCAAATGTGCAAAACAGATGTGCCATAGTACCTGGCATGTTTCACAGTTTGGCGACAATGATGAAATTTTTCCCCGGTCGCAACAAGACTGAAGCGCCCGAGCAATCTCAGAAGGGGTAGATGATCAAGGTTTCAAAATTCTGGAGGATGAGTTCGAGGAAGATGATCAAGGTTTCCATATACTAGAGGATGAGTTCGAGAAGTACATGACAACGAGCTCCAGACGTCAAGAATAGCTTCAGAAGTTTACCACAGCGACAGATGAGACCAGTACCACCGGTGTCGAGCTGAGGTGGCTCGAGGGTGAGCCACAAGTTTGTGTTCAGGGCCTATTGGAACGAGATTAGTACGCATAAAGTGTGGAATCCAACAACTGAAAAAGGGATATTCGCGAAAGAAGGGTCATTTGCGGAGAACAAGGAAGCACAAGATTATTTTAAGTTGTTAGAATTGGTCATGTGGACCGTTTTGTAACCACTTAGTGTCATATAAATAGGAGCATGATTGTAAGCCTAAGGGAATCCATCCATCCATAGAGAAATTGATCCAGTTTTTTTTATATTTGGTCCATTTTGTATCTGCGATATGATGTATTGACTGTTTCTGCGAAGGTCATTCCACAGGTTTTAATGGATGCATGAAGATGTTCGACTATGGTTCTATCTTTGTCTTTGTTTCTGTTAGATGATGAATGCGAATGTTTAATACTCTATGGGTTTGGTAATTACTATTCATGCTAATAAGTAGTTAGATCATGTTGATGTGAATGTCTATTATGTGTTGACTCTGTGATTGATGAATATGCGATTGATGAACCATTAGCATAGTGTGGAAGTTATAATCTCTAGTTTTTGTGGTTGTAACATGTGTTTGATGCATGTCCTCAACTCCACTATGGAAACTTGGTTCCTGCAGCCCCTTTATTCATCTTGGGTGAGACTTCACTCGCTCTACGAATGTTGATACAAAGGGTAAAACCTTTTTGGGTCGGTGTGTAAGGGAGTTTGGGTTGGTGTTTGTTGACAACAGTGCGAAGTGAACCCCTGTCGACAGACGTTGTTTCAACAAAAGTTCCAAAGTGGGTCATAAAGACACTTGAGGGTGTTCATATTGATGAAGTTGGAAATAGAGGAACCAAAAGTGAAACAAGACAATGATATGGAGGTGATGTAGGTGTTGTAGATGATATGGATGTTTCATATGATTGTGAATTGAATTTATTTGCTAACCTTTAACAAACTTCCTTTAAAGAAGTTGATTATCATGATGAGTGGAAAGAAGCCATGTAAAATGAATATGATGCTCTCATCAATAATGGGACATGGATGTTGGAAGCCATGCCATTTGGAACCAAACTAATTGGATACAAATGGGTATATAAGAACAAGTACAAATCAAACGGCTTGTGTGATAAACATAAGGTGAGGCTTATGGAAAATGGTCTTTGCATATAAAGAAGGCATTGACTATGAGGAGAATTTTTCCTCCACATAAAAATGGGATACCATTCATACTGTATTGGCTTTAGTTGCACATAATGGGTGGAGAGCTCATCAAATGGATCTTAAGGATGCTTTCTTGAATGGAGACTTGAAAGATAATGTATTCATGTATTAGCTAATGTTAGGATATCTCATCATTCAGTATGTACTTTGCATGCATCTGCGTGCTGCCCAGTCACCGATTTGATGCCTCCAGCACCTAGTCCCTAGTCTGCCATCACCTTTCCACTTAGTTTTAGACCTCCTAGTGAGGGAGGCACCCACTTCTCATCTACCACTTGAGAAGGGTGCCTTTTCTCACCTACCAGTCTAGTTCACTTCAGTTAGTTAGTTGTCTTCCTTGATTTGAGGCTAGACTGACTCCTAAATGTTGTTACCACTCCGATTGACCTTCGATGAGACTTGACTACCCATTATGAGTCTAGTTAACTCCTCATGCGCCCTCCACTAAGCCTCCTTCCCTACATTAGTGCCATTACCATCAATTACACTTATTACTCTCAGTTAGACTCAGTTTGACACCTGTCTAACAGTGACTTGTGCATTGATGACCACCACTAATTGATGATGAGGAATCCTAGTAGGAGCCAAGCTACACCATGTAGTATATTCGAATGACCTCCTTGGCTAATTCGAATGGCTCACTCATTGTGACAATATTGCATTGTAATTCTACTATTCTGGATTATAGAGCACTGATGCATCTCTCTTGCACAGTTTTTACTCCAATTTGTTTTACATCATTGTGATTGATTTACTTGTTCAATAGATCTGTTGTGACTAATTTTCCATGGTATCAGAGCCATGGCAGGGACAATATCTCTCTTCTATAGGTGTTCTACATGAATATTTGAGTGAATTTGCTCAAAAATACTAAAGTTTTGGCATGCAAAATCTCATGTGCATGCAAAGCTAAAATATCTCTCCAATACTACTCCAGAAGCTTGCTTTTTCTACAGAATTCTTGGAATTGATACATTGGATCTTCAAGCTTGCTTGATCTCCAATCCTAGGTGTGATGCAACTCTAAAAGGGTGGATTGTTCGACCTTACGGTTGTTGTTTTGCTTGTGATTTGTAGGTTCTTATCCATCATTTGCACTCGCCATCAGTGATGGAATACTCTTCTTCAAAGCCTATGCTAACTCCTTTCAATTATTTTGATTGGAAAGGTGACATGGAGATAATATTGCGCTCAAAAGGGTTCGATAGAGTCACCATGGGCCTCGAATTGGAGCCAAACACATTGCTTGAGAAAACAAAACACTTTAATAAGCTTGATGAAGCTTATGGTCTTCTTTGCCTCTCTATCTCCAAGGATCTTCATTTCCATCTCAGCGGATTGAACACTCCAAAAGCAGTATGGGAGCAACTTGACAAATTTTTTGGCAAGCAGGATGATCTTAGGGATTTTCAATTGGAAAATGAATTGATTTCTCTTAGTCCTGATAATTTCGAGACCATCAATGAGTTTTTCACAAAATTCAAGCACTTGGATTTGCAGTTGAAGAACAGTGGATTTATCAAAGAGGATAAGCAATTGATCCTCTCTATTCTTTCAAAACTTGGTAAAGATTTCTCGGTATTTGTCTCTACTTTCAATTCCGATCGGTTAACTACCCCAAATTGGAAGATGCCTACCTTGAATGCCTTCATTGAGTCCGTTACCAAATAGCATGATAAGCTAATTCAAATGGGGTCCATAAGCTCCACATATTCAGCCCTCTTTGTTTAAGGATCCAAGTATTCAAATGGAAAAGGAAAACAAAATAAAGAGAAGCTCAAATTCGAACCTACCAAGCAAAAGGAGAAAAGCAAACCATCGGATGCACCATCTGGTTCAAGGAACAAGCAAAAGGGCAAAGAGGGTAAAGAAAAATCTAAATGTTCATATTGCAACCGTGGCTTTCATCCTGAAAGTTCATGCATGAAGAAAACAATAGATCAAATGGCCCTCCTTTTGGAAAAGAATAACATATGTCTTCCTGACGGTGCAAGGAAAAAGGATAGAAATGATGATCATGAAAGAGGTCAAGCACTCATGGCGACTATTTAGAAACCCACCACTCTACTGATAGATTCCGGTGCCTCGAATGATATGGCTGAAAATATTGACTCCTTCTCTTCATTCCATCCAAACAACTCCATCCCCATCCATTTGGGAGATGACTCAAAATTTCTTCAAAGGGCAAAGGTACCATCCATTTAGAGCATGGAAGTTTTCAAAATGTTCTCTATGTGACTTCCTTGGCTTCAAATCTACTTTCTGTGTATCAAATGACACACACTGGTGCACTAAAACAAGTTACATTCATCCTTGACAAAGTTGAAATTTCTGATATTGAAAGTGGAAGACTTATTGCAGTCATAAAGGAAAATCATACTGCAAAATACTATGAGTTTTCTCACTTTGTGCCACTTGAAAAGCCCACTACTCTTCTCACTCATGGTAATGAGGTTAGTAGGCTTTGGAATGAAAGGTTTGGACACCTTAATTACAAGTATTTGTTTTTGTTACAAAACAAATCCATGGTTGATGGTCTTCCGCACCTCTGTTCCTCGAAGGGAATTTTCCCAGGTTGCATCATTGGGAAGCACCCCGAGCACAAGTTCGATCGCAGAAAGCTAGCAGAGCTTCTACTATTTTGGGTATCATACATTTTGATATTAGTGATCCACTTCCAAATATGTCCATGAATGGTTCAAGGTATGTTTTGATATTCATCGATGACTTCTCCCGCTTTACTTGGGTATTTTTTCTCAAAAACAAATCAGAAGTGCTTGGAAAATTCAAGGATTTTAAGGATTCTGTTGAGACTACCACTGAGAGCAAGATCAAATATCTTAGATCTGATAATGGTGGAGAATATATCAATATTGAGTTTCTGCAACTTTTTGCCGAAAGCGGAATTCAGATCCAACATACAGTTCCCTACACACCCAAGCAGAATGGTGTAGCGGAAAGGAAGAATCGGTCACTGAAAGAGATGGCTACCTGTATGCTTGAGTCAAAAGTTTTGGATGCAAATATTTGGGCTGAAGCCATGAATGTTGCTACATACATTCAGAACCAAGTTCCACATTCATCCGTGAAAGGTAAAACTCTTTTCGAAGCATTCACTGGTCACAAACCGGATGTGTCCAATTTGAGGGTTTTTGGCTCCACTGCATGGGCTAGAATTCCTTCTTAAAAGAGAAAAGATTTGGATCCACAAAGTAATGAATGCATCCTAATAGGATATGGAGAAGAATCAAAATCATATAAACTCATGAATATCATATCCAAAAAGATATTCATAGAGCGAAGTGTGAAGTTTGAAGAACCGCTGCCATATCTGAAACTAGTCGAGGAAAACACTGTCGATCTACAGCATCCACAAGAAGAAGATTCAAGAGAATATGAAGAAAGCATTGGATCTGATATCTATGATATTTTATCATAATTTGATGGCCATGAAATATAAGGTTTGGAATCTGACCATAATGATCCTCCTCAGTTACCAAAGTGGGCCCAAAACACTCTACAATCTGTTGCTCCAAACATTGGAAATCCTGCTGATCCAAGGAGAACAAGAGCAGACTTTCAAAGAGAAGGTATGGATCTTTCATTTTATGATCCATTATTATCTGAGAAATTTTATTTGATGATTGGTTCAGATCCAAAATCATACTATCATTCCCACCGAGATCCACGATGGCAAACTGCCATGGATGAAGAGTACAGTTCTCTTCAAAAGAACAATACATGGGAGGTAGTTTCTCTTCCACCTGGAAGAAATTTGGTCCAATGTAAGTGGATCTACCTCATGAAGGTTGCTGCTGATGGTTCTATTAGAAAATACAAAGCTATGCTGGTGGAAAAAGGTTTCTCCCAAGTCCAAGAAGTGGACTACACTGAGACTTTTGCACCGATTGCAAAGATGGATTCCATCCGCCTAGTTTTGGCTATTTCCGCATCCAAGCACTGGGAAGTGCACCATATGGATGTGAAGAGTGATTTTCTACATGGAGACCTTGATGAAGAAGTATATATGAAGCATCCATAAGGATACATATCAGATCCATCATTAGTTTGTAGATTGAAGAAATCTTTGTATGGATTGAAACAGGCCCCAAGAGCTTGGTACGCAAAGATGGACTCCTTCCTTCTTTCTCAAAATTTCAAAAGATGAAAATATGATCCGAATGTATACCTACAGCAAGTTAAAGGTAATTTTCTGATTGTTGTTCTTTATGTTGATGATCTTCTCATTATTGGTAGCACTCTCCTTACAATCAACAAGCTAAAAACTGCTTTAAATCTAGCTTTTGACATGAGCGATTTGGGCTTGCTTAAGCAATTTTTGGGCTTGGAGATAGCTCAAAATTTTGATGGGATCACATTATCTCAGCAAAAGTATGCTTCATACCTACTATTAAAGTTTAATATGGCAGAATGTAAGGCTGCTTCGTTTCCATTCCTCTCAGGAATCAGTCTTGAGGAAGGAAATTCCACACCGCTTGTAGATTGCACTATGTATCGATAGTTGATTGGTTCACTACTCTACTTGACACACTCAAGGCCTGATATTTCATATGTCATGAGTGATGTATCAAGGTATATGCAGCAGCCCCATGAGCTTCATTAGCGGGAAGCTAAGCGGATCTTGCAGTATGTGCAAGGTACAAGACATTTTGGCATACATTATGCTGCAGATTCTGAGCTAGATTTCATTGGTTTTACTGATTCAGATTGGCTGGGTGATAGCATTGATCAGAAGTCCACTTCTGGTTATGTTTTCATGATTGGCCATGGCCCTATTTTCTGGTCAAGCAAAAAGTAGGTAGCCATTTCACTTTCTTCAGCAAAGGCAGAGTATCGAGGGGCAGTCAATGCCTGCATTCAGGCAGTTTGGTTGTAGGGTATTCTTTCCGAGTTTGATTTTGGTAGAACTTTTTCGACTGTCATATTTTGTGACAATCAAAGTGCTATTAAAAGATCTCTGCAGATCCATTTCAGTGGCAGAGGACCAAGCACATTGAGATTCATATGCACTACATCCGAGAGTTGGTGCATGATCGTACCATCATTCTGCAATATTGCCCTACTGATGAGCAAATTGTAGACATCTTCACCAAGAGCTTCACTAAGAAGAATTCTCTTACCTCCGTTCACTGTTGGGGGTGAGTTCCATCATGGTGGAGACAGATTAGATCCATTTTATGTTTATCTTGAGGGGGGGATTTCTTCCCACTGGGTTTTCCCTCTTTCCTCACTTAGCTTATTTTCAACATTTTTGGATTATTGTATTGGGGTGACCTTTGGTCTCAGTAACCAGTGCCCTACATTTTTTATTTTTTACATCATAGTATAGCTTGAGGGGGGGTGTTAGGATATCTCATCATTTAGTATGTACTTGGCATGCATGCATGCATCCTCATGTTGCCCAGTCACCAGTTTGATGCCTCCAGCACCTAGTCCCTAGTCTGCCAGCACACGGGAGCCACTTTATACTCATTTTTAGCCCTCCTAGTCAGGGAGGCACCCACTTCTAATCTACCACCTAAGAAGGGCACCTTTTCTCACCTACCAGTCCAGTTCACTTCAGTTAGTTAGTTGTCTTCCTTGATTTGAGGCTAGACTGACTTCTAACTGCTGTTACCACTCTGATTGACCTCCGATGAGACTTGACTACCTATTATGAATCCAGTTAACTCCTCATGTTCCCTCCACTGAGCCTCCTTCCCTACATTAGTGCCATTACCATCAGTTACACTTATTACACTAAGTTAGACTCAGTTTGACAGTGACTTGTGCATTGATGACCACCACTGATGGATGATGAGGACACCTAGTTGGAGCCAAGCTTCACCATGCAGTATATTCGAATGAACTCCTTGGCTAATTTGAATGGCTCACTCATTGTGACAGTATTGTATTGTAATTCTACTATTCTGGATGATAGAACACTGATGCATCTCTCTTGCACAGTTTTTACTCCAATTTGTTTTACATCGTTGTGATTGATTTACTTGTTCAATAGATCTGTTGTGACTAATTTTACAGCCGGAAGGTTTTATTGTGAAGGGACAAGAACAGAAGGTATGAAAGCTCGTCAAGTCTTTGTATGTCCTAAAATAAGCACCTCATCCATGGTATGAAAAGCTAATCGAGCATCTTCTAAAATTGAATTTCAATCACTTTAAACTTGATGATGCAACATTTTTTTTCAAAACAATTAGAAGATCTATTGTATATCTTGTAGTGTATGTAGGTTATCTATTAATGACAAGGAACAATGAAAAAAACATTACATCCATAAAGAAAGAATTGAAGAAATGTTTTGAGATGATATATTTGGGACATATTCATTGCTACTTGGGAATTGAAATGACTCAAAATCCAAAGGACATATTCATCCCCAGAAGAAGTACATTGGATAGTTGTTGAATAGATTTTTCATGTAGAGCGTAACCCTCTCTCTAATCGAATGGAACATAATTTGAAGCTCGCATCAAAAGAAGAAAATGAATTTGAGGATGTAACTAGGTACAAACAACTTGTGGGGAGTCTTATCTACCATATCACCACTACACCAAATATTTCATTTGATGTTGGGATACTTTCCAAGTTCATGCCAAAACCCTATGAAGGACATTGTTCTACTCCAAAAAGATATCTAAGGTACTTGAAGGGAACTCGAGACTTTGACTCAAATATTCTAAGGTGGATGACTTCAATCTGAATGGATATTCTAATTCAAACTTTGATGGCATTAAATAGAATGGGGTGTCTACTTTAGGGTACCTCATGACTCTTGGATCAACAATTGTCTCCTGGAGATCACATAAACAATTTGTTCCAACAAATTCAACAACATAGGTAGAATATGTGACTACAGTAGAAGCAACAAAGGAGATTGTGTGGCTCAAGAAGATACTTGAATATTTGCAGGAGAAACATGTGAATTATAATCATGTTCTAGGTTTACAATACTTTTGCAATCAAGTTGGCCAAGAATTCGAGATTCCATGATAAAACTAAGAACATCAACACAAAGTACCATCTAATTCAATATCATGTAGAGGCCAAGATTATTCATTTAAGACATTGTTCCACAGGTGAGCAAATTGCAGACATCTTCACCAAAGCACTTGGAAGGAAAAAGCTTGAAAATTTCATAAATATTCTTGGACTCTCACACACCCCTTTGGATTAAGGGAAATAATGTTGGATACCTAATCCTAAGGTATTATTACCCACTTGTGAATATTGCTAATATATATTTGAATAATAACTGAAGAGTCACATACCTTTGGAAGTTGAAGGCCAAAGATCACACCTCCATGTATTAATATGGCATTCATGTCAGTGCAAAATCAATCCATCTTGGAATTTCCCAAGCATATCAATATTAAAAAAATATTTTTTTAGAAACTTTTTTTAGGAATTAATCATTAATCTTACACATGGAAAATAATTGTAGGAACCAAGGTTTCATATAGTTTGGAAATATTTATATTGAAATATCATTTTAAAACTGTGATTTATTTGGGTTTTGATTGATGATAGGACAATGATGTCTACCTTATGGACAGTATCTTAAGACTCATGGTGATTTTATGCCATCACCCATAAAACTCTCTTGTTGCATGTGTTAAATCAAAGTTGTTAATGTGACTATATTTCTAGATAATGGTAGAGGATGATATTTTCCTCTATGTGGTTATTATACCTATGCTCTCATGCTAAGATACACAATTTTATGTTATATGACAACAATAGGAATCATTTGGAACCCATACATTAACTATGTTTTTTACAAGTGTTATCCATTGCATAATTTTTCACCATGGAAATGAGGAATTAAGAAACATTAATAGTGTGCATTGAATTCAGTAGTGCAAAGGATTGATGTTACACTTATGTCTATTGATATATAGATTTTGAATCTTATCACAAAAATCTAGGTCAAGGTAATATGTGAATTTGATAGAGGTTATACAACTTATAAAGAGATGGAAACTGGAGATTAATCTAAGCTTTTTCTTTACAGATACTAGGGGTAATATATACATAAATTATTATAGAAATTTAATATATATAAGAGTGGCGCTTGAGATGAGAGAGTGTCTCAAGAAGCTTGCAAGCATTCCCACAATTATGTGTGTTACTCCTTCGGCTATTGCAATCAAGGAACCTTGGCATCATAAACCCCTCTAGGATTTGGTCCCCTCTTCACCTACTAACAAGTTTGAATTCAAGTATGGAAACACTATAAACTTCTCATAGTTGAACAAATATATTCATAAAGGTAATTATGTGTTCATATTTATAAATTCTTTTTAACACAATTTGGTTTTCTCACATTCTCAAATTAAGTAGTTATTTAATTAGGGGTTACCTGGACGGGTTGTCTATTAATTTAGTTGTACATTTGGCTTTCCAACTATGTGATTTCTCTTATCATAATATTTTTCTAATTTTATTCATGGTTCAAGGAATGGTGTACTTCTGATGATAGTGGTGACCTTCAAATCTTCGGAACCATCCACATGTGAATCAATATGTGACAAGGCTTCTACTATATAAATTGGGTTCTTCTGCATGTCATTGTGTGTTCTTATAGTGGGAGTTGGGGTCACAAATCCCAACATTTCAACCTTAAGATCGACCAGTTCAATGTTTCCATCATAGAGAGAAGTTGTAAAAATATGTCTTTAACTGTTGCTTATTCATCTTCTTCTTTGCATCTGTTTTCAATCAAATTGTGATGGTCTATATACAAGTTAATGTGAGTTAGGGGTTGGGATTTTGGATTCCTGCTATTATATTGTTCATTCCCTTTCTGTATTCATGGTAGGAACTCCCTATTATAGACACAAGATAGTCATAACCAACAACACTCCAATCAATCAAGTCGTGAGTGTATTGTTTGTGGGACATTTTTGGCCATTCATAAATGGAAGGTAGCTACTCCATAGATCATTCTTAGTTGTAGCAATTGAATGCTAAAGAGTATGAAGATTTTAAGAAATGTTGGATTCCTTATCTCCATGTTTAAGATAAGTATTTATAATTTTCACATTTTCCATCTTTTCATGTAATGTATTAATCTAGACTTATTTAAACCAAGAAAAGAAAACCTTGAGCATCATCTAGAGTCTAAATAATTGATAATTAAAAAGGAAAAACTATGAACCATAGATTGATTGATCCCATAGCAAGTAAGTAAATAATAAGCATGTATATCCTAACAATTTATGTTTAGATTGATTAACATCCATATCAAATATCAACTCTACTAATATAATGTAGATTGGTGCAAACCTTTTATTTTTTGACAAATTCTACTATAGGTATCATGTAAGACTGCAACATCCATTGTGACCGAATTTATATTGCAACTTTTAACAATATGGGCTCTTTAAAGTTTCGACGATATTTATTTGGATTCTAAATTATTATATTCTACTAAGTTTCAGCCACACAAGTCATGGATGCATAAGTACATTGTGTATGCCTACTAAGAACAAAAGGCGAGGGGGAATGATTATAATGTTTACTTCTCCGCCTCCTCCAAAAAAGGACAGTGATCACAACTACTAACTGCCTTGCCCTTGTAAAGAAGCATAAGGCCATAAAACATTATAGAAAGGTTTGCATCTTTTGGAGTTTAATGTGTAATGGATTTGAAACCGACGTCTCGAGCAGATATCCTGCTCATTTTCGAGGTAGCAGATTCAAAACAAAGTTTAAGAAGAAGCCATCATAAGAATTTTTGTGCAAGATGCATACTTTTATTATAGATATTTATATAGAAAATAAAATAAAGTAGGCATTGGTTTTAGGTTTGGTAGGTTAAAGGTTGTTAGATAAAAGGGAAAAGAGAATTAGAAAAAAACAAAAATGGAGCGAGAGAAGCATAAATATAATTAGTCTTTTAAGTTTGAATTAAGTTAATTAAAATAATAATAATAAAATAATATTAATAATAATAAAATAATGAAAAAGAAATTATAGTATGAAAGGAAGTGATGCATTTTATTTCGGTAACATATTTGGTTTCTATTGACAAGTGGGAAATAATATGACGATTTTTTTTTTTTTTTTGTTTATGTTGGGACGTACAATGGAAGGCATGGTAGTATTATAAGATGAGATTCCCTATCACTCAATTTAGGCCTTATATTCCATGTTTCCACATGGGAAGGCTTGCTAGTTGTATTGGTCACAATTCGAATCACTTTGAGGCCTCACATTTTATGCTTTTTTATATTGTTTATAGTTGAAAGGATCCTTAGTGAATCCATATTGTCCAAAATTTTATCAAGGCATTTGATTATCTAAGGAAATCACACTCTTCTTCATTGGAGATAAATTACACTTCTACTTGTATTTGGGTATATCAATTGATTTCCTCTAAATTTTATGTCACGATCTTTGGTTATCTAAATAAGTCCCATTCTCGAAAATTTCAAGGGATATGATTTCATAATTCTATTTTTCATTTTGATTATTTCTACATATATCTTTCGACATATTTTGGGATATAAGTCTAATTTTGTTTTTGGTATTTTAATTCAATTCTTCTAAACTTTGTCTTTAGATATTTTGATGGTTAGAGTATCTTTTATTTCACAATATAAGGGTTATGATTATATGTGTGAATTTGATTTTTTTTATGTGCATTGCATATGAATTTATGTTTTCATGTGGGGAGTTGATATTTTATGATTTCAAATATATTCTAAGTTGTTAAGCTAAGAAAGTTAGACATTCTGTTTGACAATGTATTTGATTGTGCTATAAAGATTTATATAGCATGATATTGTATGCATATCGGTGTAGTTGCCTCTAGAGTGTACACTACAATCAAGGTCTCCAATGAAGAATAGAAAAATTGGATTCTAATATATCCTATAAGAAGTTTGATCATTTCAAAATAGGGATATGGAATTGGTAAGCATCTTAATTATATTGTTCAATCTATTTCTTTCTTGATTCTTATGTTGTTGAATTCATGTTGGACACTTACATATATGCATTTTTTTAGTATGGCATCTATATTAGATGCCAAAAAAGAAGTTATGTACAATTTACAATTTGGTAAAATTAATTGTGTGAGACTGCTTATGAAACCTTGGTAGTTGGGTTCCTTTTACTTTTTCAAATATTGATTTGCTATAATAAAAAGTAACAATTTATGTAATGAGTATAGGGGTATTTTACCCTTTTTATGCATTGTAGAATTTGTAGATTTTTAGAATTCTTGATATGTCTTGGGTTTTTTGTTTTTGTTTTTAAGAATTGAATCATGAGTTATAGGAATTTGATTTTAATGATCATGTATTGTAGTTTCTACATTTATTCTCAATTTGTTGGTTTTAGAGCTCAAATGTCTTTGAAGGTTTATTTTTTCTTCATAGTTTCTTTTGTCTTAGTGCCAAATGTATATCTTGCTTCATTATCTTCCCACTTCCAATCTTTGGAAATTGTATTTCATAGTTTTATGTTTTATATTTGTGAATTTATCATCATGTTTTACCATGGAACCAAGGCACTCTAACTCATTTATAGACATATTCTTTTGGGGGGTGTCAATGCATTGCTACAAGTCCACATACACGTACAATTCCATGGTTGATTTTCTATGAATAACTTAGATACCTTGTAGAATACTTAGTAGGACTTTAGTCAACAAACCATATCCACAAGATGTTGGTTTTGTTCTCTGCTAATCATGTAATTCATTCATTACCTTTTTTTACTTTATGATGTAGATTGTATTTAGTGCACCAAAAGGAAACAATATATTCATTGTGGACTTGAGCACCATGAGAAAAGATCAAGCATCGATAAATGAGAATCATATCGAGTGTTATTTTCTAACATGGAAGGCTGCCACTGATGGGTGCTCCGATGTATATCACTAGTTGTGGACAAGCCACCAAAAATGGTAAATTATTAATTAAAAAAATCAATAGAAATATATATTCCTATGCTAGATTTATGTAAACTTGTGTTTCTAAATAAATTTTATATTGATATAGCCACCTTAATCAAGTACCATGTTCTTCGCTTATGCCTGCAACACACAAAGAACGTATTAGTTATGCTCAATGAAGTGAGTGGTAATCCTTTTGGAATTTAATTGATATTGCAAGAGTTTCAACTTTAATGTTTGAAACATTGATGTTCCCTAAGGAAAATTTTTGTAACAAATTTGTAAAAATGTACTTTACCATGGATTCATTTAATATGGACTTGATTTTGTTCAAACAAAAAACTATATCCATTGGTTTAAATACTTCAATTCTCGAATCTAAAACTTGTATTTATGTAAAACTTGTATTTATGTAAATCTTTATATGTATACCTTTTTGATATAAAAATTATTGATGTTGAAATAAACTATGTTTATTTGTTTAAATACTTCCATTCTCGAATATAAAACTTTTACCCATGTAAATCTTTCTATGTATAACTTCTATATATATTGATATACAAATTATTAATGTTATGTATGATATATGATTATTCATAAACACAGGTATACTAATTTATTTGGATATTGATGAATCTTAATATATTCTTAAATTTAAATTGACAACTATTTGAATGATTTATAAAATATTATTAAATGTACATTAAATTAGTAACTGTAAAAAAAACATTATCATAACAAATATCCAAATAAAGTTTTAGATGATTTGATTTATTACTAAGTTTTGAAAATTCTTAAATTATTTTGATTTAGTCAATAAAACCATTTCATATGTTTGAAAAGCTTCAAATTATACTATTATTTCAAATATTAATTTTAACATTAATTTGTAAAACGTAAAATTAAATTTAAAATAGTTTTAGTTTTTTAATAAAATTGAAAAGTTTTAAATTATATTATTATTTCAAATATTAATTTTATATTAATATGCAATGCATAAACTTAAATTTAAAATGATATTTTAAAGTTAAAAATGGTTTTAATTTTTTAATAGAATTGAAAATTTAAGTTTCTATTTGTTAATTAATCATTTTAAGAATGGTTTATAAACTATTAAGAAATTGACCTCTATAAAAGGCCTTCTAACTCATTTCTCTATGCCGCATCACTTCAATGTCATTGCAACATCACTTCAATGTCATTGCAAGTTTTAGATTAAGTAGATAAAAGAATAATATTAAGTAGCTAAAAGAATAGGAAAAGTGAAAAAATTGTTATTGAAGTTTTAAAAGATAATTATTAATAAAAAATTTATATTTAAAATAGAAGGTTTATAGATTATATTATTATTTTTATTTAAATTAAAATTTGAAATTTGAAATAAAACATTACTATCATATATATATATATAAATTTAACATTATATTTATAATAAAAAACAAAAATTGTTATTAAATTTTAAAAAATAATTATTATCAAATTTGAATATTTAAAATAAAAAGTTTATGGATTATATTTTGCTTTTATTTATTTAAATTAAAATTATTAAAAAAAACATAACATGGTAACCATATAAATCTTATTTCAACCTTTCTTCTTATAACTTTATTGTAAACATCATATATTATTTTTCCAAACATTCAGTAAGACATATTACAAAAGCGTTTTCCAAACATTCAATAAGACATATTAAGAAAGTGTTCACATTAAGGTCTGATGGTTTTTGTGGAGTAAGAATAAAGTTGGAATCTTTTTTAAATCAATATTTGTTTTTCATGTAAAATATCTTACAGATGTGTTTGATACAAAATGTTTAAAGTGGCATCAGTGTAGGAAATTCAAATGACGGACATCTGTCAAAATTGCCGGTTTTAATTAAATTCTGGAACGTTTTCCATGTTACAAGCTAATTTGTGACGGCTTGGCTGAAATGTTAACAGTATTTGACGGTCAAATTGGCCTCTGACGAGCAATTCAACCGTCAAATTCCATCACTGAGTGGCATAGCTTCCTTAAGAATAAGGTTGGTTGGAATCTTTTTTAAATCAATATTTGTTTTTCAAGTAAAATATCTTACAGATGTGTTTGATACAAAATGCTTAAAGTGGCATAGCTTCCTCAGTACATTTTAATTTTAATTACTTCGCGAATCTATCTTAGGACTTTAGTCGGCAGCGGTATATGTTGTTTAACCACAGATTTGTAACAGGATACGTTACAAAAGTGGTAAGTTACCTATTTCCTCATATATTATAGTAAATCATATATTATACTAATTATATAGAGAGAGTAATGCTTTAATGATTTATTTTATCAAGAATTAAAGTATTAAGAAAATGATTTTTTAATAAAAAGGTTCTTAGGACTTTAGTCGGCAGCGATATATGTTCTTTAACCAAAGATACGTAACAAAAGTGGTAAGTTACCTATTTCCTCATATATTAGTAAATTATAGCATATATATATTTATATGCAGAGAGTATTGTTTTAATGATTTATTTTATCAAGAATTAAAGTATTTAAATATATGGGGAGAGTATTGCTTTCATGATTTATTTTATCAAGAATTAAAGTATTAAGAAAATGACTTAGGATGTCATTTTTTTAAATGAGGATGGTGAGACATTATTTCACTCATTTTACATGCATTTATGATTTGTCTTCGTCGAAAATAAAAGTATTAAGAAGATAGTTTTTTAATATGAATGAATGAATAATATATAAAATTTATTTTTTATATATTTATAATTTGTTTTTTATTAAATATAAAAAAAAAAATCAATAAAAATATATATATGGTTTAGGTTGTCAAATTATTAAAAAAATTGGATGAAGTTGCATATAATTTTTGTTTCTTGGGTACACATTCTTTTATGCATTTATGTTTTTTTCTTTTTTAAGTAAAAGATGACACTGACTTTATTTAAACCTGGCAATCAAATTGTTTTTTATATTAACCTTATTTTTTTTTATTTTTTTTATTTTTTTGAATTTGTACTTTTTGTTTGTTTTTATATTTATTTTGGACCATTATATATTATATTTCAACATTTTTAATTCACATTAACTCTACCACACTATCCATAAAAAGTATATTTATAATATTTATGTGTCTTACTTTTTTATTTTTATCAATCTTTGGCTTTGAACTCCACACTAAAAAATCATACTAAAATATTTACAACATATAACATTTATATTATATGGTTATTTATTATTCATATAGTTTGACACTCATTATAACTACACATTTACAATTTATACAAAATCTAACCAATATTTTATAAAATCAAACCTAAAGTATTAGATGCATGGGATGCACACACCCTCTCTTATATGAATGTCATATTCTCATCATTTAGAAGTGCTCTACAAAGCTATTTACAATTTTAAAAATATATTGTCATATAAAATCATTTCATTAAACAATATAAATCATCTTTAAAAACAAAACAAAAAAAACAGTACCAAACTTTGTTGGCTCTTCTATTGCTATGACACACTAGTGCACTTTCAAAGTAGAGTAGGAGGATAGTGTGAGAAGAAAATGAGAGAGTTAAAGTAAAGTACTACGATACTATGAGGATAAAAATAAAATAAACTAGCAATGCTTAAATAAGATAAGTAAATAGTTATGTGAGACAATTAAGGTTTTTTAAGAAAAATAGAAGATATGTAAGAGTGAAGGATGTATAGTAATTGGTAGTGGTGCAACCTCAAGGGTTCACTATGAACCTATGACATAGAACATGTCATAGTATATTAAAGAATACCCATAATTTCACTAGATATTAAGGAATGCCTCCAAAAATCCTTTTGTTGAACCCCCCTCTCAATACACATTTCCAATTAAAAAAACCATATACTCGCTAGATATCCTAGGTATCTATTTTTTCAATGACACATTTTACACCCCTTTTTATTTTTACCCTTAGTATGGTGACATGGCACAACTCTTATAAGCCTTAGAGGCCTTGTATGGTGAAATATGAAATCTTAGTCAAAGAAAATGTTTCAAGGTGGGAAACAACCCCTTGAACAGGGGTTGACTTCATACACAATTGTTCCAATCAACTTCAAACTCCATTAACTCACAAATCAAGCATCACTTTGACTCCAAACACAATTCAATTCACATCAAATTCACACATAAATCATCCTTATTTAAACACTAATTTGACTTTGACACACAATTAGATTCACACCAACTTCAAACATAGAGTACCTATTCAAACCCTCAGCACCCTATTCAACCCCTAGATACATAATTAGAAACCACCCTAATATCTATAATATGTCTTTAATATATTAAAAATAACCCTTGAATCTTATATACTAGGAAATATATTGATTCTAATTTTTAGAGTACTGAATCCCCATAGGGGGCTTACTAAGTATATAGGTAATATTATAGCACGTGAGTTAATATTGGGGGATTTAATACTCTAAAAATGGAAGCAATATATTTCCTAGTATATAAGGGTCAAGAGGTATTTTTAATATATTAAAAAATATAGATATTATGGGTGTTTAAAATTATGTACCTAGGGAGTTGAATAAGGTATCGAGGGGTTGAACAAGTACTCTTTGTTTGAAGTTGGTGTGAATTTGAATATGTATAAAGAAGCTGGTGTGAATCTAATTTTCTTTGGAGTTAGAGTGGTGTTTGAATAGGTATGATTTGTAAGTGAATGTGGTGTGAAATTGATTGGAATGATTGTGTATGAAGTCAACCTATGTTTAGGGGGTTGTTCCCCACCTTGAAATATTTGCTTTGACTAAGATTTCATATTTCTCCCTACAAGGTCTCTATGGGATATAAGAGTTGTTCCATGTCACCATACTAAGGGTAAAAATATAAAGAGTATTAAAAATATCATTAAAAGAATGGATACCTAGGATATTAAGTAAAAATAGAGGTTTTTTAAATTAGAAATATGTATTGGGAGATGGGTTCAACAAAATGAGTTTTTGGAGATAGGTTCATAAAGTGAACCCCCAAGTAAATCCCTCATTATAAACTCACATTTTATGATATTTCCTACTTAGTGAACCCCTAGTGAGCATAATAAATATAAGTTTAATTAGGAAGGTGCATCAATGCTATATGAGAAGATGAAGTAATGATAGTGAGTGCAATTGCTAAGGAAAAGAAAATATGAATCATTTTGGCTTTTACATGTAGTGGTGCTTATGTCTCTTTATATACTAATGTGTTCAAATGATGCATACATCACATAAATTCATTTATTAAATTTTAAATAATAACATGTTAATGAATATATGAAACAATGAAGTAGAGTGCTCTTATTCCATAATTATGGATCAACAATTACAACCTACCTTGAAAAAATTGTATAATGTAACGTAGTGTTGTTTGATAATAGGCGTGTCATTTATGACTTAAAATGCAGTCCATAGTAAAATTGCTCTCCGTACACCCTAACCAATGCACTTTCATTGTTTGGGTGCAATATTTATAGTAGGCCATATAAAAGTTTGTGCAACATTGGTTAAACATACCGCTCCTTTCAATGCATTGGTTTCCTATGGGAGGATCGTCTTATGGAAGGTGTTTCTTCCTCTAATGCCCCACTAGTGAATGTGTGTTATGGCACATTGATTTATTTACCTAAGAAGATGTGTTATGGCACATTGATTTATTTACCTAAGAAGAGCATTGATAATAGTTTGGTGCATTAAAACATGTTTTAAAAAAAAACTTTACATGCCACCAATGTGAGAACACCTTCGTAAGGGTTAAACTTTGAATATCATTAGCTCTAAAAGAATATTTTTAAGTAGTAGAAGTATATCACTTCAAGTCAAGTTAGTAATGGACATACGGGGAATAATGAGAAGCATGGATGAGGATTTCAAAAAGCCTAAGAATTCAAGTTTATTAAAAGAAAAAGGGATGTCTCATGCTTCATGAAAGGAGGTGCTTTGTATTATAGTAGCATAATTCGAGTACGAATACAGATACGAATACAATCTGATACAAAAAAATAAGTAATGAAAAAACCTAGTACGAATATAATATGAAAGTAGTATGCTTATATATAATACTTTTAATTAAATATTCATAAATATACAGTGCTTATATCTAATAGTTTTAATTAAATATTCACAAATATACTATAAATGTATAATGGTTTTAATTAAATATTTCCAAATATACCATAAATGCATGTAGACATTTATATGGTGTGAAAAAATATACTTAGAAATTTATATAATAAAATTAAACATATATTTTAAAAACAAAAAATACAAAATATCAACAACCTAGACCTAGTGAGTGTGAGAGCCAACAACTAGTTATTAACAATTATTTTAATAAAAAAATATGAAATTGAATGATATTTTTATAGTGTTTAAATAATTAAAGTTTTTTTTAAAATTGATTTTCAAAATTTAATTATCTAAGAATCTGTATTAGTATTACGCTAGACCAAATATTCGACAAATTCCAATTTGTTTTAAATTTCCGTACACAAACTACCAATACAACTAAATTATACTACTATGCTTTGTATTACATTAAAGGATTATTAATAAAAAATAGCATAACTACCAAATAAATAAGTTGAAAGACATACAAAATGTTTGGAATGAATATATAGACGTGACAAGCATTATACATTGAGCTCTGCCATTTTCATTGTAATATCACAGTCGTATATGTATCGTGGATGTATATTATGTGTAGATTCAATGATGCATATATGAGCGTTGTGACTTTTATGTATCCATGGTTAGATGTATAAATGAATATACATGAAATGGTGCATACGCTACCACAATACTGCGATAAACATTATAAAGCCCAATGCCTAGCACATATTCAATGATACATATACTATTCAATATTTAACTTATTGGATAATTGTATATATGTATTCAATATTTACATTATACATTATTGGATAGTTATATACATACATATGTTTACATATACATATGATTTTGCATACACTCCATAGTGTTACAACGAATATTACATAGCTTCCTCATAAAGCTCAACTATGTATTATTAGATTTTGTGTATATATATTTAATGATATATATACTTTTATATTATTGCAATGATTTCTATATAACTCGATAGTAAGATTCATTTATATTTTTTATTAATTTTTTTAAAACATGAATAAAGATTTAATCATAAAGAAAAAAAATAAAGTTTTATTTTCTCATTTTAAATAGAGTATGGTCTTCCACAATCTCTTTGGTTCACATCAGTAGACAATGATAGATTACTATTTAAGAGGTCACTAAAAGAAATGGTTATAAATAGACTATTACATAATATCATTTTTCACAATTGTTGTGATCTAAACTTTTAAACAATAATAAATAATTTAAACAATCTTAACCTTGAAGAAAGTCAATGTTTTTTACCAAGGGACTTGGCATGAGCTTGGATTTATAGAAGATTATTGTGGAGGAAGAATTGATATGGAAGGAAATGGATAGGGTTCTATTAAATTTACCAAAAACATATTTTTTGGGCACGAATTCAATAAAATCTAGGAAGAAAAAATCATCGCATTCCAACTAAAAACTTTCAGACGGGCGAAATCAAATTTGGGCATGAATTTGATGAAATCTAGGAAGAAATGTTTTAAATCCCACATAAAAGTGTTAAAATTGCTTAATTTGGGTGCCCCTCGGGTTTTTGAGAGTGTTGAATCCATTTGTGTATTCATAAAAATGATTTGAACAACACAAATCTAAGATTTATTGGAGAAAAAATCGTCACATTCCGACCAAAAACTCTTGGACAAGAGAAATCATCGAACGTTTAGACTAAATCCTTTTCGCATAACCTAAAAGTTCGACGATTTCATCTGGAGAGAACATATTTTTCAGGCACGAATTCAACGAAACCCAAGAATAAATTTTTTAAATCCCACATAATAGTGTTAAACTTGCATAATGTGGGCGCCCCTCGATTTTTTTGAGGATGTTGAATCCATTTATGTATTCAAAAAAGGATTTGAACAACACAAACTTTAGATTTATTGGAAAAAAAATCATTGCATTCTAGCCAAAAACTCTCAAACTCACAAAATCGTCAAACATTAGACTTCTTCCATTCTTTCACCCATTTTACGTCTACATTTATAATTTTCCTTAATAAAAAATGAAAATATTAAGAAAATGGTATATATATATATATATGATTTAGCTTTTTATATATTTATGATTTAGTTTTTTATTAAGAATTAAAATATTAAGAAAAACAAATTAATGGAGAATATATATAATCTAGTTGTTAAATTATAAAAAAGTTAGGACTAATTCTTGATGAAGAATGAAAGTATTAAGAAAATTATATATATATACATATATTTTTCATTTTTTTTATATTTATGATTTGTTTTTTTATCAAGAATAATAAATATTAGAAAAAATTTAATAAAGAATATATATATATAGTTTGGATTGTCAAATTATTAAAAAGATAAGAATAAGTTGCATATAATTTTGGTACACAATTTTTTTTATGCATTTGTGTTTTTGTTTTCTAAGTTAAAGATGATATCGACTTTTATTTAAAGCACATATTAGCTATATATATATATACATATATATATATATATATATATATATATACATATATATATATATATACTCTCCACAACTATTTTCGACCATTATATATTTTATTTCATATAACTCATTTACAATAACTCTATCACATGATTTATAGAAGATAAATTTATAGTATATAGCATTTATGATCTTTCAACTCCATACTAAGAATTCATATACAAATATTTACAATGCTTACATTATATGGTTATTTATAGCTCATATCTTGACATTCATTATAACTACATATTTACAATTTATACAAAATCTAAAATAATTAAATAATCTCTAAAACCAAAAAAAATTACAAAACTCTCTTCGTGCTCTTTTGTTGCTATGACATACTAGTGCACTTTCAAACTTTTATCACACCAGTGTTAAGATATGGCTATAGAGTAGGATGATAGTGTGAGGAAAAAAATAAGAGAGTTAAAGTAGAGTACTATGATACTCCGAGGATGCATAGTATTTGGTAGTGGTGAACCCTCGAGGGTTCACTTTATGAACCTATGACATAGAACATGTAGTAGAATATTAAAGAATACCTCTAACTTCATTAGATATTAATAAATTCCTCCAAAAATCCTTTTGTTGAAGCCCCCTCCCACATACACCTTTCTAAATAAAAAACTTTATTCTCATCAGATATCCTAGGTATCTATTTTTTCCATGACACGTTTTACACCCCTTTTTATTTTTACCCTTAGTGTGGTGACATGGCACAACTCTTATAATCCCTTGATACCTTGTAGGGTGAAATATGAAATCTTAGTCAAAACAGATATTTCAAGGTGGGGAACAACCCCTTGAACAAGGGTTGACTTCATACACAATTGTTCCAATATAATTCACACTACATCCACTCACAAATCATACCTATTCAAGCATCACTTTGACTCCAAACACAATTGGATTCACATCACCTTTCACATACTTACTTATTCAAACACTAATTTGACTTCACACACAATTAGATTCACATCAACTTGAAACATAGTGTACTTATTCAAACCCCCAATACCCTATTCAATTCCTAGATACATAATTAGAAACCCCACCTAATATATAACCCTTGACCCTTATATACTAGGCAATATATTGATTCAATTTTTAGAGTACTGAATCCCCATAGGGGGTTCACTAAGTATATAGGAAATATTATAGCACGTGAGTTAATATTGAGGGATTTAATACTCTAAAAATGGAAGCAATATATTTCCTAGTATATAAGGGTCAAGGAGTATTTTTAATATATAAAAAATATATAGATATTAGGGGGATTTAAATTATGTAACTAGGGTGTTGAATAAGGTATTGGGGGGTTTGATCAGGTACTCTTAATGTTTGAAGTTGTTGTGAATTTGACTATGTATAAAGTCAAATTAGTGTTTGAAAAAGTACCATTTGTGTTTGAAGGTGGTGTGAATCCAATTTTGTTTGGAGTTAGAGTGGTGTTTTAATAGGTATGATTTGCTAGTAAATGTGGTTTGAAATTGATTGGAATGACTATGTACAGAGTCAACCTGTATTTAGGGGGTTGTTCCCCATTTTGAAATATTTGCTTTGAAAAGGATTTCATATTTCACCCTATAAGGTTTCTAAGGGTTAAAGAGTTGTTCCATGTCACCATATTAAGGGTAAAAATAAAAAGGGGCACATTAAAAATATCATTAAAAAATGGATACCTAAGATATCAAGTGAAATAGGGGTTTTCCAAATTGGAAAGGTGTATTGGGAGATGGGTTCTACAAAATTATTTTTAGGAGACATTCCTTAAAATCTAATGAAATTAGGGGTATTCTTTAATTTCTTATGAATTCACATGCAATATCATAGGTTCATAGAGTGAACCCCCAGGTAAATCCTAACATGAACTCACATGTTATAATATTTCCTACTTAGGAAACCCCTTGTGGGTGCAATAAATATAACTATGATTAGGAAGGTGCATAAATTCTATAGATGAGAAGATGAAGCAATGATAGTGATTGAAATCGTCGGGGAAAATAAAATATGAATCATTTTTTCTTTTATATTTAACGGTACCTCTATCTCCTTATGCACTAGTTTGTTGAAATGAGGCATGCATCACATAAATTCATTTATTAAATTTTCATTAACAACATGTCAATGAATATATGAAACATTAAAGTATATTAGTGCTCTTATTCCATAATTATACATTAACCAGTGCAACCCACCTTGAAAAAATTGTATGACAACTTAGTGTTGTTTGATAATAAGCATGTCATATATGACTTAAAATGTGGTTAATAGTAATTGAAAACCATACACTCTAAACAATGATGCACTTTCATTGTTTGGGTGCAATATTCATAGTAGGCTTGGAATTAATAGTCTATGCATCATTGGTTAAACATACAACCCCTTTCAATGCATTGGTTTTTTACAGAGGGACCGTCTTATGGAAGGTGGTTTTTGGCTAATGCCCCTCTAGTGCATGTGTGTTATGGTACATTTACCTAAGAAGTGCATTGAAGTGTCAATAATGAGTTTGGTGCATTAAAACATGTTTTTGCACAAATATTTGCTTACCACCTATGTTAGAACGCCTCACGAACACCTACGTAAGGGTTAAACCTTGAATATCACTTGCTCTAAAAGCATATTTCTAGGTAGTAGAAGCACATTACTCCAAATTAAGCTAGTAATGAACATATGGGGAATAAAGAAGCATGAATGAGGATTCCAACAAGCCATGGGCATTCAAGATTATTAAAAAAAGGGGATGATTCATGCTCCATCAAAACAAGTGTTTTGTATTACATTATTTAGGCTTATTCATTATGGATGAGCTTTAGGTTTATTCATTATGGATGAGCATAATTACTAAGTAGACAAGTTGAAATGCATCCCAAGCCTTAATGATTTAATGCATATATAGACTTGACAAGCCTTATGCATTGAGCTTTGCATTTGCATTATTGGATAGTTGTACATATACATTTGTTTGTGCGTACACTTCATAGTGCTACAATGAATATTGTATAGTTTGGTGATAAAGCTGGTATAGCTAGGTGATAAAGCTCAATTATATACTACCGGATTCTATGCATATATATCTAATGATGTATATATTTTTACATTCTTGCAATAACTTTTAATAAAACTCATCTATAGGTATTATTAAATTTTGTTAAAAAAATTAAAACAAAATGAATAAAGAAAATCATAAGAAGAAAATAAACTTTTATTTTATCATTTTAAATAAAGTATATAGTCTTACTGAGACAATAATAGACTACTATTTAAATGGCCACTAAAAGAAACTAGTTATAAATAGCATATTACAAAATATCAATTTTCACACTTGCTATGGTCTAAACCCCTAAACAATAATAAATAATTTAAACAATCTCAACCTTGGTTTGGTTATAAATAGAATATTACAAAATATCAATTTTCACAATTGCTGTAATTTAAACTCCTAAACAATAATAAATAATTTGAACAATCTCAACCTTTGAAGAAAGTCAATAGTTGTTACCAAAGGACTTGGCATGAGCTTGGACTTCTAGAAGAAGGTCACTCTGGAGGAAGAATCGATATGGAAGGATCAAAACCATGAGAGGATTGTGGGAAGAAAAGGGTGCACGTATGTTCTCGAATCTCTATAACAAGACCAAAGGATACAAAACCATCTTTAAAGGAACTAATTAAATGATATGTCCACTTCCATCGTTATCACGGAAAGACAGAAAAAAATGACTTTGCCTTTTTATGAAGACATAATCGTGCCGGCTAGCAGTACGCTGGATCATAATAAATATTGAAATAATTATTTTTATTAATTTTAAATCTAATTTTCTAAAATCACTATTTATTTATTGTTCTTTAATCTGATTTTGGGCCCATTTAATAAATATAAATATTATAATGTATATTTCAGTTAATTTTAATTCGAGTGTTTTTAATCATTATCTATTGTATTCTGTTTTAATTTGATTTTGGGTCCGTTTAACAAATTTTCTGAACTATTTCAATCGACAGTGATGTCAGTTAGTTCACCCGCTTTTTAATTCATAGAACTTGGCCTGTCTGTAGGTTGTGGGATCCAGACCCATGGAGTGCGTTGAAAATTTCACTATAAACTCAGCGCTGAACTGTGGCACGGCATGAAAAACGAAAAAAAACATACCTACTGCACACGCACGTAAAGCACGTAAAAGATAAATACTGATACCTACATTTCGCGCCGTCGACCTTGACTAAAACCCTAAACAAAAGTTGTAAATATAGTGGGGAATTTTAAACAAAAGTTGTAAATATATTGGGGAATTTTAAGTAAAACTGAGAGACCAAATCGCTGTTGGCATGTAAAATCAAGTTAGTTGGGTGATGGTATGCAAATTCAAGCTGGTTGGGCAATTTTAAGTAAAACCAAGAGACCTAATCACTGATGGCATGTAAACTCAGGCTGGTTGGTGACGGGATGTAAATTCACGCTGGTTTTAAAATAACTGATTCATGGCTTTAGATCATATTATCAATCCGCGCATCGGATCGACGTTCTCTATCATCGGCCCTTTTCAATAATTGTAGGGTTTTTGATAGACAAAAAATGAAAATGGAAACTATCCTCCTGCTGTTGCAACTATTGGTGTTGAGTTCGGCTCTGGGCGCTCATTCGGAATGTCCGTTCAACCTTGATTATGTCCGTAAATTGACATGGGACATGTCTACCTGTAAACCTGTGATTAATGAAGCCAATTGCTGCCAGACATTGCGGAGCTTGCTTGGCGTAGGACTTGCTCAGTATTTGAAAGATTCATCTGTCTTCGAGTTTCCGAATAATGCCACTGCTGTCTCTTGTTTCGGGATATTTCAGGAGCAGCTGGATTTTCTGGGTCTCTCACCAGACTTGGTAGCTAACTGTTTCGGTCAGAATACTTCTTTGTTTGTTTCGAGCCCACAACTTTGCGCCGGCATACAGACCACGCAGGATTGGATTCACAAACTGGGGACTACCCAGCTGGACTCGGCCTGCAAAGGCGATCTCTCAAATGTGGGCACCTGTCTGGAATGTACTGATAGTGGAACCGTTGTTACTAACATGCTAGCGGCCATGGATAAAAACTTGACAGCTGCGACAAGTTTGAAATGCTTCTATTTCACGTGTCTGTATGCCGCTGGAGTGGTTAATGAATTTGGCCCCGAGAATAGAAATACTGCTGAGTGTATCCTCCGCCTGCCCTTCGTGCAAACCGCGTCGGATCACCGAATTTTGGTCTATACTTCTATTGCAATTGCCATGGCCCTTGTTCTCATCTGTGCTCTAGGGCTTTTCTACTTTTTGTCGATGAGGAGGACTGATCCTAACGCTGTGCACAGACGATTTGTGAGGAGAAACGAGAAACTTCTAAAGTCAGCTGTGAGACCTAACACCGGAGCTGTGTGGTTCGACATTCGAGTGATTAGGAACGCCACCGATAATTTCAGCGAGGCCAATCTCATCGGCCGAGGGGGTTTCGCCACGGTGTACAGGGGAATGCTCCGGGATGGTCGGCAAATAGCTGTGAAGAGAATCAGAAACTGCACAGTCGAGGGGGATTCCGAATTCCTGAATGAAGTGGAGATTATCAACAGCATCAGGCAACGGAATCTGGTCGCTTTGAGGGGTTGCTGCGTAGCCAGCGATAAGAAGGAAGGGCACCAGCGGTTTCTCATACATGATTACATGCCCAGTGGAAGTCTGTATGAGCATCTCTTTGGAGGAAAGTCCAAGGCCCAACCTTTGAGCTGGCCGCAGCGGAGGAACATCGTCCTGGGGACTGCCAAGGGGCTGGCTTATCTGCACGATGGCATTGAGCCTGCAATTTATCACAGAGACATCAAAGCCACTAACATTCTGCTGGATGACGAAATGAATGCCTGTGTGGCCGATTTTGGTCTGGCGAGATTGATGACTAAAGTAGGAGAATCCCACATCACGACTAAGGTAGCAGGGACTCACGGCTACTTGGCTCCGGAATACGCTCTCTATGGTCAACTCACAGACAAGAGCGATGTATATAGTTTTGGGGTTTTGCTGTTGGAGATTATGAGCGGCAGGCAGGCGCTGGACACCTGTGGAAGGTCGGTCTCTCATTATCTCATCACGGACTGGGCGTGGTCGCTGGTGAAAAATGGCAAGATCAATGAAATAGTAGAGGAGAGAATCCGTGAAAGCGAGGTGAAGAGCATTATGGAGAAATTTGTTTTGGTGGGTATTTTGTGCTCGCATGTTATGGTGGCATTCAGACCTCGAATGGTGGAAGTCTTGAAGATGCTGGATGGAGAGGCCGAGATTCCTGAAATCCCAGACAGGCCTTTGCCTCTTATGCTGCATGGTCCATCTGCTACAGACTAAAATGGTTTGTTCCTTGTTACTGATAGCGTTTCTCGGCCGGCGTTCAGGTCGACGGAGATGTCGATGTAGGTAAGCACATGCCTATGTAATCTGCTTTCCTGCCATTAAAAAACTGTAGTCTGGCGAGATTGCAGTTGATCACAGGCAGTTTTGTGGAGTAATTTGTATTGTAACAATCTGCTAATGCCCAAGAAATCAGATTAGGTTTATGTGCAGTACTTTTATATGTCATATGAAGTGGTGTTGTTTTATTGACAGGTAAACTGATTATTAAAGATTATTGAATTTGAAGTTGGAGGCTGCATAAAACCATCGGCAGTCAATATTTTCAGAGTATTGCTAATGGGATCATATTATATACAGTGCTTGGTGCATATTATAGGGGACTTTTGACAGTATGTACGTGTATATATATATATATAAAATTGGAGATCTGCACATATACTTCTAACTCGAATTTGTGTATTTATACAAGCATATCCCTTTGTTACCGAAATTGCAAATTTTCATCCAGAAAGTGCGGTTTGGTACAGTAGGTGTAATTCTGTAAATTTATTAAGACGAAGTTGCAATCTGCTACCGAATTTTACAATTTTTCATACGAGAAATGCGGTTTGTTACAGTAGATATAACTCTGTAAATTTATTAAGACGTTAGAGATATACAGTATATTTAATTTCCATTTTGGGGAGAATTTTGAGATTTAATTAATATGATAAAATTAATGTATGGATGAGATTGGTTCGATATCGATTTGTTGAAGATTCAACTGCGCAAAGGAAAAATTCCGTTGCACTCAAATGGATCAATCAGACATTAATATCATTAGTCGTGGCCTCTCTCTCTCTTGTGTCTTGTGCTGTGTTCCACCTTCCATTGTCCATTTGATATTCCGCTGTCTTCTCTGCTACTCAATTCCGTTGCACTCAAATGGATCAATCAGACATTAATATCATTAGTCGTGGCCTCTCTCTCTTGTGTCTTGTGCTGTGTTTCACCTTCCATTGTCCATTTGATATTCCCCTTTCTTCTCTGCTACTCCACCTCTCTAGCTGAGCGCAAACTCTCAAAGTCTCTTATTTCTACATCAACATGCCATTTGCAATATAATCCAATATCAAACTGCAATATATATCCATCTTAAATCCGAAGCAATCAAGTATGTAGAGATCTAATTTCTTGATGTGTAATTTTTTTAATTTCAATTTTCTATATATCCAAAATTGTAATTCTATAAATTTGATTCTGAATCTATATCAAACTGTTATACTGTGTTTTCCTTCTCATGTGTTGGTGTTTACCACCAACATCAATTTATCTTAAATCCGTATTTATTAAAAAGAGATCCAATTTCTTGAGGTGTAATTTTTGTTTAACTTCAATTTTTTACACATCCAAAAAAATTACACTCCCAATTCGATCATATTGGTGCTTCCTTTATTGTTTTCTTTGATACACTACATGACAACATCTTCTCATACTTTACCATACTAAATATTAAACTGTAAAGCACCTCACTTCTATCAATGCAAAAATATTCTTATTAAATTTTCTCATTCATCCAACCAGTCTTGCTTCTTCCCATAAAGAGGGTGCTCAATTTGTAACTCTCTTAAGAAAATTCTGGATGAATCGTAGGGTTTGAAAACTGGAAGATAATGCGTGAGAAAAAAGCAAGTTGTTCCATTAGTTTTTTAAAATGACATCAATCATGGGATCGTTGGTGTATCATTTTCAGGTTGATGTATCATTTTGAAGAATGTGAATCATGGGAGGTAATTGAATTTTGTGATATGGAAGATTTATTTATGGAATAACTGGCCGAACTTATATGGATTGCAGGTTGCAGGTTACAGCGGGACGCGGCCGATGGACCTCTCTCCACTGCCGTCTCTCGTTTCACATCCCTAGTTTCGCCACGGGAAAACATCCCCGTCATCCTTCCCATCACTGCCGTTTACTGTATCGCTTCATGTGACAGGATGCCTCACACTGGAGCCCAAGGGCTCACCCGATCCATTCCCCTTGGGACATTCTTCGCCATACGCGCAGGATGTGCTGATGTGACAGGAATCATACCCTTTCGTCAACCTTTTCCGATATACACCACATAATATTTGTGAAAACAGCGAGCACTATACATTTAACAAAAATTAATATTAAATTAAGAAACTTTGATATACATAATATTTGTGAAAACGGCGAGCACTATACATTTAACAAAAATTAATATTAAATTAAGAAACTTTGATATATTAAATATGTTGGAATAGATATCTCCACATATATTATGTTTATTAGTTTGCGTCAATGGACGATTGTGACCTATTTTTATGAAATTTTTAGTGAAGTAGTTGGAGTGGTAAAAAAAAATTTTAATCTCTCAAATAAAAAAAGAATTTGAATAATAAAAAATAAAGATTTAGTAGAAGATTTTTTATATTTTTATGAATTTTTTAATTGAAGTGGTTGGAATTATAAAAATAAGTTATTTATTTCTGTCATAAAAAAATAAGATCTATTCTAAGATTATATTATTAGATTTTGTCAATAATAATTTTAAAAGTAAAAGAATGTTTAATTTCCAAACCATGGGTTATTTTGAGGTAGTGGTTGGATGTGTTTGTACTCAAAAAGATTGTATTAGATGATCGATCTTATGACCCACTCACACATAATTCGATCAAAGCCCACATCATGTCCTCTAGTATAAACCCTTGAACAAGAAGCATAGTTGGTACATGTAAAGGTATAAGGGAGAGACACCATTAGTGGTGCATCCAAACTTGGGTGACTTAATTCTCCACGTTCTTGAGCTCTTTTTTCCTCCAAATTTTTATCACATATACTTTGGCCTGTTCTCTATCTAACCATATTGGTCTTGAGGTGTGACTGATACCATATAAACCACAAAAAATGTAAAAAAAACTTTGTGTGATAAATAATTAAAAAAAATATGAAAATATTCACAATGACTTGTACATAAAGTATTTTACGAACCACTTATGAATAATTAATTTTTCCAATATTGTGGTCTACCCGAACCACTTCCTATCTCCACATTTAGTACTTGCCCTACATATGGCTCCTCTCCTCTAGTGATAAGAGATTAGAATCCACCTATATCAAAATATAAGTTGACACCAATTGTAGATTTTCCTAATTACAAAATTAAAATAAATAAATAAAAAACAATATTATAAAAAAAAAATTAAAAATTAACTTTTACCCAAAAAAATACTTGCACAATTACATTTCATGTAGTATTCTATTTAATAATTTGTATCCTTGATTATGTTGTTTTATTTAAAGCAATAATCACACGAGGAAATAAGGATTTCTTTGTAAGTAAATTCGATATAGTTATTAGGGATGAAAAATATTCTATCCAAATTCATTACTTTGTTATAATTCGTTCCTTAGCTTCTTAAATGTCGCTTTGCCATTTTCCATAATTTGTGTTACACTTTATACTAAGATTGAACAATTTTATAAAAAAGTAATTTGATTTTATTATAAAAAAAGAATATTATTTCATTTAAATGACTATTAAATGTTATTAAATGTTTTGAGAAAAGTAATATAATTTTAAATGTTTAAATTTTTTATTATTTAAATTTTTATGGGAAGTTTTATTATTATTAATTTTAAATGTTTTAAGAAATTATTATAATTTTAAATATTTAAAGTATTTAATATTATTTTTATTTTAATATGTTTTTCAATTTTTTATAATTTTAAATGTTTAAAAATTAATATAATTTTAAGTATTTAAAATATGGAATATAATTTTCATTTCAAAGTGTTTTTTAATTTTTTAATCAATTGTAAAAAAATATTCAAACAATTAAGTGTGAAAAAATTAAAATTATTTAAGAGTTAAATAGTCAAATTGAATTTATACAAATTATCATGTCATGGAAAAATAAAATACTAATACTAAGTTTGTTTGATTTAATTTTTAATAATAATTATATCAAATTACTTTTTACATAATTTTAAATAAAAAAATGATGTAATATTATTTTACATAATTAAAATGATTTTTCAAACATTTATATTTTTTATGAAATTATGTTTATATTTAATTCATTTAATTAAAAGTGTGTAATAGTTAAAATTCAAATGTTAAATTTATTAAGTATTGATATATTTATTTAAAGTGAAGATGGATTGAAATACAAAATTTGGTTTGATTTTAGATATATATATTTTTTAAATAAATAGAAATATTTTTACTAGAATCGTTAAACTTGAAAATAATTATGTATATATTATAAAGAATAAATGAATGGTTTTTCACTTTAAAAGTATATAACTATTAATAATAATATACAAAAACCTTCATAATTTTCATCTACACATAAATTAAGAATAATACATATTGTATTTAGAAGCTACATCAATATGAATCCACATGCAACACCCTTGAGTATGGATCATGTCCATGAAATTTGAATTTGGATATATTTTTCATTACAATTCTTGTACTAAACCACATCTCAAAAACTAAAGAACACACACACACACACACACACATATATATATTAATTGATATTAAATAATCAATAACACAATGAAATGTGTTTCATTAAAAACATATTTAGAAAAACAGACTTTAATGATATTTTTGTTCATATAGACACAAAATATATACTAGCACAACCACTTGACTTGTGGTCGGTGAACACCGATAGGCCACAAGTGCCACAGATAAGCTATGTGTTACTTGTTCTCCATGTGTACTTTTAATCATTTGTTGTCTATGCTTCAGCTAGATGTCAACCATGGTCAACCAAAGTCAACCATTCCCAAACAATCAAATTCAACCAAATCCAACCATCCATGAACAACCAAAGACAACCATTCCCAAACAACCAAAGTCAACCATTCCCAAACAACCAAAGTCAACCAAACAACCAAATTCATCAATTGTCGAACAATCAAAGTCACCCATGCCCAACCAATGTAACCCAAACCCAACCAAAGTCAACCATGGTCGAAAAACCAAAGTCAACCAAACTATAATAAACATGGTCAATAAAAACAACCAAAGTCAACCAAACAACTAAATTCAATCATAGTCAACCATCGTCAACTAAAAGGAAACCAAAATCGAACCATGCTCAACCAAATCCAACAAAAAGTCAACCATGGTCCGTCAAAGTCACTGAAAAGTCAACCATGGTCAACCAAAGTCAATTGTTTTCAACCATGCTCTACCACGGCCAACCAAAGTCAAATTATTGTCAACCATGCTCTTCCACAGTCAACCATGTACAACTAAAGTCTACCAAAATTCAACCATGGTAAAAAAAAGGTTAACCATGGTTAAACAATGTCAACCATGATAAACCAAAAGTCAACCATGGTTAGCCAAAGTCATCCATGGTCAACCAAAAATTTCACCATGATCAACCAAAAAGTTTACCATAAGTCAACCATGGTCAACCAAAGCCAAAGTGAACCATGGCCAACCAAACTCAACCACGGTCAACCAACATTAAAAGTCAACCCATTGTCAACAAAAGTCCACCATTGTCAACCTTGGTCAGGAATAGTCAACCATGGTAAACCAAAGTCAACAATGGTCAACCAAAAGTCAACAATGATCAAACAAAGTCAACCATGGTAAAGCATAGTGCACCAAAGTCAATGAAAGTCAACCAAAAGCAAACCAAATTCAACCATGGTTAACCAAATATGAACCAAAGTCAACTTGGTAAGCCAAAATCAACCAAAAGTCAACCCTGGTCAACCAAAGCCAACCAAAAGTTGACTATGGTCAACTAAATTCAACCAACCCTAGACCTTGGTCAACAAAAGTCATCCATGGTCAACCATAGTTAACCAAAATCAACCATTGTGAAGCAAAAGTTAACCATGGTTAACCATAGTCAAGCAAAATCAACTAAAGTCAACCAAAAGTCAACCATGGTCAACCATACTTAACCATGGTCAACCAAATCTAACCATGATCAATCTTGGTTAATCATGTAGTCAACCATTATCAATAAAAAATAAGCCAAAGTAAACCAAATTCAACCAAGGTGAACCAAAATCCAACAAATGTCAACCATGGTCAGCTAATGTCAACTATTGTTAAGCAAAAGTCAACCAAAAGTTAACCAATGTGAATTGATGTCAACCATAGTAAACCAAAGTCAACTATGGACAACCAAAGTCAACCAAAGTCAACCATAGTCTACCAAAGTCAACCACGATCAATTAGAATTCAACCAAAGTCAATTTTGGACAGCCAAAGTCCACCATAGTTAACCAAAGTGAGCCAAAAGTCTACCTTAGTCAACCAAAGTGAACCATGGTCAACCATAGTGAACCATAATCAACCAAAGTCAACCATGGCAAAGTAAAGTTGAAGATGGTCAATAATAAATTCAACCAAAGTCAACCATGGTTAACCAACTCAACCAAAGTCAACCATGGTTACCGATAGTCAACCATGGTACCAAAGTTAACCATGGCCAACCATAGTTAACCATGTTACACCATAGTCAACCATGCTTGGCCAAAGTCAACCAAAAGTAAATTATGGTTAACCAAAGTCAACCATACTCAACGATGGTCAACCACAGTCAACCATTCTTAACCAAAAGTAATCCAAAGTCAACCATGATCTACCAAAAGTCAACCATGATAAACCAAAGTCAACCATGGTTAAATTTGGTTAGCGAAAGTAAACTTTGGTTAGCCATAGTCAACCAAAGTCAACTATGGTCAATCAAAGTCAACCATGGTTAACCATAGTTAACCAAAGTCAACTAAAGCCATCTATGGTCAGCCAAATTCAACCATGGTCACCCAAAAGTTAACCCAGGTCAACTTTGGTCAGCGAAAGTCAACCATAGTTAATTAAATTCAACCATGGTTGTCCAATGTCAACCATAGTTAGCCAAAGCCAACGAAAAGTCAACCAAACTCAATTTTGGTTAGCCAAAGTTAACCATATTCAACCAAAGTCAACCATGGTCAAGCATAATCAACCAAAGACAGCCAAAAGTCAACCGTAGTCAACCAAAGTGAACCACGGTCAACCATAATAAGCCAAAGTCAACCAGGGAAAAGGAAAGTCAACCATGGTCAATAAAAATTCAACTAAACTCAACCATGGTCAACCAAAGTGAACCATGGTCAACCAAAGCCAACCAAATTCAACCATGGTTAACAATAGTCAACCATGGTCAACCAAATTCAACCATGGTCAACCAAAGTGAACCATGGTCAACCAAATCCAACCAAATTCAACCATGGTTAACAATAGTCAACCAAAGTCAACCATCGTCAACCATTGTGAACCGTAGTTAACCATGTTTAACCATAGTATACCATATACAACCATGCTTGGCCATAGTTTACCAAAATTCAAGCATGGTCAACCATAGTTAATCAAGGTCAACCAAAAGGAAACCATACTCAACGATGGTCAACCACAGTCAACCATTATCCACCAAAAGTCAATCAAAGTCAACCATGGTCTACCAAAATTCAACCATGGTTAAGCAAAGTCAACCATGCTTAACTTTGGTTAGCAAATGTCAACTTTGGTTAGCCAAAGTCACCTTTGGTTAGTCATAGTCAACCAAAGTCAACCATGGTCAACCAAAGTCAACCATGGTTAACCATAGTCAAACAAAGTCAACTAAATGTAGCCATGGTCATCCAAATTCAACCATGATTAACCAAAGTCAACCAAGGTCAACCAAAGTCAAATTTGGGTGGCTAAAGTCAATTATAATCAACCAAAGTCAACCATAGTCAACCAAAGTCAACCATGGCCAACTAAAGGCAATCATGGTCAACTAAAGTCAACCATCGTCAACTAATGTCAACCATGGTTTCTGAAAGTCAACCATGGTCAACCATAGTCAACCAAAGTCAACCATTTCCAATCATGGTCAAACATAGTCAACCATGGTTAACCATTCTCAACCATAGTAAACCAATGGTTGAACATTGTTAACCATAGTCAATCATAGTCAACCATGATCAACCATGGTCAACCATAGCCATCCATAGTAATCCATGGTTGACTAAAGTTACCCATGGTCAATGATGGTTAACCAAAGTCAACGATGGTCAACCATAGTTAACCATGGTAAACCATAGACAACCATAGTCAACCAAAACCAACCATGGTCAAGCAAAGTCAACCATGGTTGACTATAATGAAACATGCTTTACGAAAGTCATCTAAGGTCAACCAAAGTCAACTATGGTCAAGCAAAGTCAACCATGGTTGACTATAATCAAACATGGTTTACGAAAGTCATCTAAAGTCAACCAAAGTCAACTATGGTCAACCATGCTCAAAGATTTTCAACCATAATCAACCAAAGTCAACCATAGTCAAAGATTGTCAACCATGGTCAACCAAAGTCAACCATAGTTAACCATGGTCAACCAAATTGAAGCATGGTCAACCATAGTCAACCATGATTAACCGCTATATTTAATTATTATATTTATTATTATTCAATTAATATTATTAATTGTGTGGCCATAATATTAATCTTTAATTATTATTATAACAATAATAAATTAACAAACCTAACCAGCAGGCCGACCGTCAACTAGCAAGACATATTAATATTAATAATATGGTTGATATACGCCGATCGGCGTATATCAACCCTATTTAAATTTTTGGCCATGGTTGATATACGCCGATCGACATATATAAACCATATTATTAATATTAATATGGCTCGCTAGTGAATACGTTGGAATAGATATCTCCCATATATTATGTTTATTAGTTTGCTGTTGCGTTAATGGATGATTGAGACCTATTTTTACGATTTTTTTTTAGTGAAGTAGCTTGAATGGTAAAAATAAATAATTTATTTCTCTAATCAAAAAAGAATTTGAATAATAAAAAAATAATATTTAGTGAAATATTTTTTAATATTTTTTTGATTTTTTTTATTGAAGTGGTTGGAATTATCAAAATAAGTAATTTATTTCTGTCATAAAAAATTAAGATCTAGTCCATGATTATATTGTTAGATTTTGTCAATAATAATTTTAAAAGTCAAGCAATGTTTAATTTCAAAACCATGGGTTACTTTGAGGTAGTGGTTGAATGTGCTTGTAATCAAAGAGATTGTATTAGATGATCGATACGTGTACCATGTCCTCTAGTGTAAACCCTTGTGATGTTAAAGGTTCAAACCTTGATCAAACATGAAGCATCGTTGGTACATGTAAGGGTATAGGAGAGAGATACCATTAGTGGTGCACCCAAATTTGGGTGACTTAAATTCTCCATGTTCCCGAGCTCATTTTTCCTCCAAATTTTTATCACATATACTTTGGCATGTCCTCTATCTAACCATATTGGTCTTGAGGTGTGACGAATCCAAATTAATGTGATGTTAGCCACAAAGAATGTAGAAAAAACTTTTTGTGATAAATAATTTTAAAAACATGAAAATATTCACAATGACTTGTACATAAAGTATTTTATGAACCACTTATGATAACTAGTTTTTTCAATATTGCGGTCTATCCCCACCACTTCCTATCTCCACATTTGATACATGATCTACATATGGCTCCTCTCCTCTAGTGATAGCAAATTAGAATCCATCTATATCACGAGAGTATAAATTGACACCAATTGTCAATTTTCCTCATTACAAAATTAAAATAAATAAATAAGTAAACAATATTATAAAAAACAATTAAAAATAACTTTTACCCCAAAAAATACTTGCACAATTACATTTCATATAGTATTCTATTTAATTATTTGTATCCTTGATTATGTTGTTTTATTTAAATCAATATTCACACGAGGAAATAAGGATATCCTTTGTAAGTAAATTCGATATAGTTTGTAGGGATGAAAAATGTTCTATCCAAATTCATTACTTTGTTATAATTCCTTCCTTAGTTTCTTAAATGTCGCTTTTCCATTTTCCATAATTTGTGTTACACCTCATACTATATGAGAAGGTTTACACTTCATACTATATGACGAGGTTTTATATTGTAATTTTAATTTAATCAATAGGATTGGTAAGTGGTACATTTAGAACATTGGATGGATTTAGGGTATTGCATCTTTATGGAGCTTCTTCTTTTTTGGCATTCTTAATGGAGGTTGCTTCAAGTGCATATCATGTCTTTTCATTTAATTGAAAACACTTTTCTTTGGATTGATTAGTGTTGAGGAAATCATCTTATTATTCATCTTGCTCATGATGTTCTACTCACTACCTTCACTTGGTAGTGTATGGTGGGTTAATATTTTTATTAATTGTTGTGTCCTCTTGCATGATGATGTAATTTCCTAATGTTTTGTCTTGATATCACTCCCTTTTCATCACATTTCAATTGTTATACCTAGGTAACTTTCATATTTCATTATATTTCAATCTTGTACCTAGGCATAATCCATATTCACACTCATATTCCATCATACCTCATTCCTAGAGGGTGCATGAGTGACTTCATCCATTTTCATTACATTGTGCATTTTCCATGTGTGAACACATCAAAGTGGTTTGGAATAATTTTATTATTGATTAATTTAACCCAAACCTTATGTCGAGTGCTACATTATTGCCATATTAATATTCAAATGTTATAAACCTTCAGTGAACCTAAAATTCCCTAAGTTTTATCTTAAAATGTTTTAATCTTTAACTTGGTAGTACAACTTTATGTCTCATGCGGTACAACACATGAGGGCAATGCTCCTCCCTTGGCACACATGTTGAGGCAAAAATGAGAAGAATAAAGTACGTTCACTAGGGACTACAACTTATGTCTTATGTGGTACAACATAGTGTAATTGTCCCATTTTGGCACACATGTTGAGCCAACTCAAAAAAAATGACTACCCCCTTTATGCACCCTAGTCTTTTTTACCACTTAGATCTGTTCACACACATTCATTCACCTACACTTATCCACTAGAGCATCCACTTACATCTTTAACTGGTATGTTCTTATTCATACCTTATTTCATCTTGTTGAGAATTAAAAGGACTTTGAACTAGATAACTGTATATAAATGAATTCCCTCTCCATTTTCATTTGTAATTTGCAAGTGAGTAGTTAGGAGTTAGAGTGATGAAAAGTAGGAGTTTTGGAGTTGGATTTTAATAGAGATATTTGTCTTATCATGAAGGAAAACTAATGAAGATATGTAGTATAACTTTTCTTCTTTGGTGTAAAGTTCATTGCATTTAATTTGTTGTGTAATTTATGTTGAAATATATTATTTTCCAATTTATAAAAGGCCTAAGTCTTTCATTTGAAGTAAATCAATATGAGAAGGTTTATCCATGTAGATTTACATTGCCATTTTTTTTTTTTATTTACATCTAATAAATTAATTGTTGATATGGACAAATAAATTCAGAAATAATTTATCACCTTTACATTTTCATTTATGAGTGGAAACTATAAAGTTTGTCCAAGATTTATTTCATTATAAATCTCTAGCAAACACTCTAAGGGTTAATTCAACAAATCAATCCATTATTCCTCTAGTATATAAATTATATGGTAATGTAAAAACAACCCTTAATTCAACAAATCAATCCATTATTCATTGAATATACAAATTATATGGTAATGTAAAAAAAAACCCTTTCTTCATTAGATGGTTGGAAGAGGAAACCCACCATTTCATCCACTAGAAACCTTCATCAAAGAAACCATGACGTGAAAACCTAAGTCCTTCATTTACTATAGCACCTTATGACTCCATTATCCCATCATTAATAAGGCATTGGTTTCCATCTGTTTTATTTCCTTGGATTTCTCCTTTGTTTTCTTATCTTATCATTTTTCTCATTTCCATTTCCATCCACATTTCATTTATACTGCAACAACACTCATTTTGTTAAGGCTTTCTCTCACATATCAACTTGAGCTTGCACTCCATAGCCTTAGTTAGGGATACCCCCCTAGATTTGGAGGAGAGTCAACCAAAAGAGAGAGGAATATCCATTGAGGTGATAGTGGGTGGCCTTCTCGCAGCTGTACAAGACTATCCCCTTAATGCTTGGAATTTTACACCATTTAGTGGGTGCTAGAATTTGTTGTAACATTTTGAAATTGTTGTTGAGGATAAATTCTATTCTCTTTAGAGATTTGACAGATCAACTACCTTGTTGGATCATGAGGTTTCAATTTTGCATATGGGTGAATCCACCAAGGTGGTTCACGATTTTGGGCGCGGGGAACCCACAGCCACGCCTATGCCCCACGCCAGCTCCCATCCATGTCTACAACTCCACCAGGTAATTGGGTTCCAACCTTGCATTTGTTTTTTTAATATATATATATATATATTTTTTATCCATTTGTGTGAATGTTGCAATTTTTTTTTTCCAATTTTAAACCAATAACCATTTTTTTGTTTAGAAAAACCATTGAAACCAATAACCATTTTTTTGTGTAGAAAAACCATTGAAACCAAAAAATATTTGAAAAAATAAACCAAACAAAAAACCATTTGAAAACAAAAACAAAAACCATTTGAATGTTGATGTATATGTAACTCCGAAATGTATTTCACATATATGTATATTGTATTCCTATAGAGACGTTATTATTCCTCTATACGGAAGTGTTTGTATTCCTATAGAGATGTTATTATTCCTCTATATGGAAGTGTCGTCATTTATATTGTAAGTGTCGTAACTTATACTTGATGGGTTATTAGACCACCTTGTTGGGGTCGGCCCTGTATAAGTCATGTGGGCCAAAGGGTTATTAGACCACCCTATTGGGGGTCGTCCATGTGGGTCAAAGGGTTATTAGACCACCCTATTGGGTGTCGGCCCAGTCAGCATTATGTTAAGTGGTTAAGTTGAGGCCGACCTAGTTGAGTAAAGGTCAAGTCAAGTTAGTGTATAAATAGAGAGTGTGTCTCTCTCATTTTACACATTCTATTCTCACTCACACTTGGGAGAGTGGTGCACTTGTGGAGGAGGAGGCTCTGCTGCTAGGAGAAGACTATATCTTGTATTCTGGTTGTATCATTGCTCTATCTATCTCTGAGGAAGTTCTTGGGGTTTTTCACCTTTATGGTTTTCCCCAAGTAAACTCTGTGTCTCTTGTGTGCTTGCATTATTGAGTCCATGATTGATATGCTATAGATTTGTTGTACATGTTGTTCTCTCAGTTAAGATCCTAGATCAGATTGAAGTAAATTCTGAAAATTTAACATGGTATTAGAGCTAGCCTGAAAGAAGGCATGATATGGCATGTATGACACTTGTTGCACTTACGATGCTAGGGCTTGATATAAAAAAAACCAGTCATCGTAGCACTTTCTCTATAAATCCGTTTTGGCAAAGTTTTCAGGTCTGAAATATTTAAAGGTCCAATTTTAGATCCCCATGTACCTTGTGTCCAAAGGAAAACCTCTAATTCGTTGTACTTTGTGATTTATGATCTGTACAATATAGGGTTTCTACCTCTTCCAGATCTGAGTCAAAAACAGGTGACCTTGGGAAAAAGGTCATAACCTGGGCTAGGAAGCTCCAAATGAAATTTCGTAAAAAGTGATAGGTAGTACATAGACTGCAATATCTTAGAAAACTTTTTCAGAGGCCAAAGTTGAACCCGTGACATGTGGCATGCCGTACAAGTTAGCTCTCCTGTTTGATCCCATAAATAGGTCACGTTGCGACACTTGGCATAACTCTCTCTCAGAGAATCCAATTGAGGTCATACCTATCGGGGTGGAAAGATGACAAGTCGGGCTATCTCAGGAAACGTTTTCAGACCCTGTGGATTGAAAAGTTTGGAGTTACACCAGAAACAATCCGGTACATATTTCTGTCAAAACAAAATTATTTTTGAGCACCTTCATTCATGGCTTCCAGAATTTAGGTTTTCAGAGAAAGTTGGAATTCTTGTAATTAGAGACCACGGCTGAATGCTACTCATCAAAATCAAAATTTAGAGACCAAGATCAGAATTTTTGGTTGGGCAGAAGGCCGGGCTTGATCAGACCCTAGTTCGAGACTTTGATAAGAAAAGTGGAAAATTAGGGCTTCTGTAAAAATATGAATTTTTGAAATCTGTGACCACGGCTGGAAGCTCCTCAGAAAAATAGAAGCTTAGAGCTTTGGATCAAACCTTTTGATTGGGCATAAGAGTGGGCTTCATCAAACCCCAGTTCAGGGTCATGTCCAGTGAATTCGGAAGTTTCAAAGGCAAAATTGAGGAGTGAAACTTTGCAGTTTTCAAATTCTGAATATACCAGTTTGATCAGCTCATCAAGGTGCATATTTTTATCCTTTCCGAAGTTTGAAATTCAAAGTTTGAATTTTTTGGGGTTTCTCTGACAAACCCTAATACGGCTCCAGATCCAGTTCCTGCAAATCAAGTGGATTGGTTTAATCCTAGAAGAGGATGGATTGGTCACCTGCATAAGTGAAGAAGTTCCTGTTTCAAAGGGAGATGAGGCTAAGGCCTTACATAAGAAGATTACAAGCAATCTCGACAGGTATGAATCATCCAGGTATGTCTCAATATTTGTTCATGATTAAGTTTATGATATGTTTGTCTTCATGTTATTATGGTTAGAACAATCTTAATTCTAGACTTGTCATATTACCTTAATAGAAGATATTCATTGATTAAGGTTTTGACACTTATGATTGTACTAATGCATTGTGATGTTGTATGAGGTTTATGTTGTTCACTAACATAAAAGGTACACCAAGAAAGACAAATCATGTTCTACTTCAAGAACATATGATCATGGTGACATGAAGACAAAGATTCATCCATTGTCATGGATCACATAGAAGATCTACTTACGAGGTATGTATAACTTGGTTCTACAATGGTTAACTTATGAGACATGCAGGTTACTAGCACAAGTCACTGAAGAGAACTAGAAGACATTATGCGGGTATGTTAGACATAACTAGCTAGCATGCTAATCCAAGTATGTTTTTCCTATATCAAGCTAGAATCCTAGCCTGTGTTAGGATCTTATACTTTTGTGTTGTTGATAATGATTATTCATGAAGTCATAGGTTTGAATAAGTCATGGTTGTATGCATATTATGTTTCTTAACATAATTGATGATATGACTAACCAGAAGAATCATAAAGGTATAGGTTTGAGTAATCACGGGTTTTATGCATCTCTTATCTTGATTGATGATTTAACTAACCAAAAGAGTCCTATCATCAAATAAGAATATGCATAAGTAAAAGAATACTTCCCTGAAACCTTGAATACTAATGTTTATTATCTATGAATGATCATGACTATACATGTTTAAGATTATTGTGTTTTGATAGTATTAAGATTATACTAATAAATGTGTGATTATGTATGAGACCTCAAGGATAACACAATGATGATACTAATAAGCATGCATAGCGACCAAGGATGAATATAAGTTCAAGAACAGGTAATCCAGGAAGCAAAGATCAAGAGGGAGCACACTCCAGTAGCTCCTGCAAGGATGCAGATATTCAGAGGGAGTTGACCATCTTTCTTCATTCCACAACATAAAGGTGTAGAAGAAGCTACTTCAGCAGCTCCTGCAAGAAAGCAAAGACTCAGAGGGAGTCCACCCAACAAACAAACAAAGATAAGTATTTTAATTACCACTTCTTACATATTTGTTTGTTTAAATAAAATTGTTCAATGATACATATGCTTATGTTCCTAGACTTAGGATATGTATTTTGCATATTTGCATTAATAAACAAGATACTACTAATATGCATATGATGGGTAAGTGTCCTATGGCACTGTACAACATTCCATTGCTACTTATCTAGAATGAAACCTCTTTGCTGACATGTTGGGAGTTGTGCACACTCTTAACAATGTTCTGGTAGAGACTGGAAGGCATCTAGAAAGTTATGGAACATGGATAAATGTTGTATTGATGCATTGGCTAAGATAATTGCATAATTGTATGACATATTTCTTTATGTGTAAGAATTTGTCTGAAAATTATGAGATGGTTCTAATCATGCAATTTAACTTGTTTTGTAGGAAAGACCATATACCTTCACCTACAAAAGAAGGACTACAACATTTGTTCAAGCAACAAAATTATCTATTGAAGATATTGAAGTTCCCGGGATACGGGAAGAATTCCTTGATCCATCGATCATGAATAACGATGTTTGGGATGCGGTCCCAAGAGCTGAAGGGAAGTCTGTTGTGACTTCCAAATGGAACTATCAAATCAAGCATGCTGCAGATGGCAGCATAGAGAAATATAAAAGTGATGAAATAGAAGATACACCAGATGGATTTCAAGACAGCTTTCTTAAATGGTGTAGTCATATATGTGTGCAGAACTTGGTAGGATAGACAACTTTCTATCCAGTTTGGGCTTTACTGAGAGTAAAGCGGATTCCAACCTTTACTACAAGGTTGAGGAAGGGAATCCTGTGATTCTACTCTTGTATGTGGATGACTTATTTGTAACAGGAGATGACAAATTGATTGCCGACACACAGCGGAAGCTTGCTGCCAGGTTCGAGATGAAGAACTTGGGGATGATGCACTATTTTTTTTTGGCATGGAAGTGTGGCAGAGTGTAGATGGAATCTTGCTTGGACAAGGGAAGTATACAGTAGATATCCTGAATAGATTCAGGATGATGGATTGCAAGGCCATGGCCACACCTATGTAATCGAATTTGAAGCTTATATGTGATGCTTCATCTGATCCGGTTGATGTCTCTATGTATCGTCAGATGATTGGGTCCTTGATGTACCTGACGAACACGAGACCAAATATTTGCTTTATTGTGAACACATTGAGACAATTCCTGATGGATCCGAGGAGTGTTCACCTGGTTGCTATAAAGCATGTTTTGAGGTACCTGAAGGGTACAATGGATTATGGGCTCAAGTATGAAGCGAATCAAAAGTTTAACCTGCAGGGCTATGTTGATTCAGATTGGGCTGGCAGTGCTGCAGATAGGAAGAGCACATCTGGATGTTGCTTTAGTATGGGATCAGGTGTGATCTCTTGGTTTAGCAGGAAGCAGTCCTACGTAGTACTGAGTACAGCTGAGGTAGAGTATGTTGCAGCCTATTCAGCTAGTTGTGAGGAAGTATGGCTACAGAAGCTACTGTCTGATTTATTTGATCTCCCGTTGGATGCTACTGGTATCATTTGTGATAAACAGAGTTGTGTGAAGATGTCTGAGAACCCAGTGTTTCATGACAGGTCGAAACACATAGAGATCAAATATCCCTATATCAAGGATATGGTGCAGAGAGGAGCTGTGAAGCTCCTAAACATTGCGACAGACGAGCAGATTGTAGATGTTCTGATGAAGCCACTAGCCAGGGTGAATTTCAAGTACTTCAGAGAGAGGCTTGGTGTTCTTCAGATCGACGACACTTCGAGGAAGAAGTGATGAAGACATTTGCTTAAGCCATTCCAAGCATGATGGAAGGAGGATCCTTCACATGGTTGTGGATGTAAGCGCTGGATGATGAGCATCAGGATGATGTTCTAGTTTCTGCTCTATATGATCAGTTGGATCATTTATATGTATATGTATGCCCGCATCATATTGGATGCTGGATATGATCAGTTGGATCACTTTTATGTATTTTTGTATATGCATCATGTTGGATGCTTGGACCATGTATCTGTATATGTATCAGGTGGATACATAGTATGATTAGGTGGATCATGTATGGTGATATGTATCATGTATTTGTATTTGTATCAGGTAGATACATTGTATATGATGATATGTATCAGGTAGATACTTGGTATGCATCAGGTGGATGCATTGTATGATCAAGATAATTATGGATGACGAGCTTCTCCAGATGACATGCATCAGGACGATGCAGTGATGATGATCAGGATGATCATGTGTACATCAGGATGATGTATGGTGAGTATCCAGATGATACTTTGTGGCTATGGATCAGGTTGTGCAGATGAGCATGTCTGGGAGATCCTATAGGTCGGAGCTGTGTACCCGTAACATCCTGGGATGCTCTTTCGAGACATTGTTGTGGGAGGACATGTAATTTGTGCCCTGGGAGATATTCAGGTCGGTGTTGTGTACCCGTAACATCCTGAGATGCTCTTGTGAGGTTTTGTCCTATGGCATGTAATTTGCTCCTGGGAGATCTGGACAGGATGAAAAAGGCCTCAGATGCTTCAGCCAGGTTTTGCCATGACCACATGTAATTTGCTCCTGAGAGATCTGGACAGGATGAAAATGGCCTCAGATGCTTCAGCCAGGTTTTGTGGTGGACCACATGTAATGTGCTCCTGGGAGATCCGATAGGTAGAGTTGTGTGCTTGTAACAGCCTGGGATGCTTCAACCAGGTTTTGTGGTGAGATCACATGTAATGTGCTCCTAGGAGATCCGACAAGTAGAGTTGTGTGATCGTAACATCCTGGGATGCTTCAGCCAAGTTTTGTGATGGGTCACATTTAATGTGCTCCTGGGAGATCCTTTAGGTAGAGCTGTGTGCTCGTAATAGCCTGGGATGTTGTAGCCAGGTTTTGTGACGCACATAATAAGTCCTAAGGATTCCACAGTATGGCCAATGATGATGAAGACCTGCAGGTGGTGGGCCTACATCCAGTATGAAAAAGGATTGGCTCTGTAGAACTTCCTATGACGAGTAGATTCAGAGATTGATTGAGATAGCAGCAGCAGTGACGATGACAATGACTCGATGACAATTATCCAGTGACGATGATCCAGAGAAGAAGACTTGTGCTAGAAGAACTTTGTCGAGAAATACCTTCCTAGTTAAGAGGGAGTGTTGATGTATATGTAACTTCAGAATGTATTTCACATATATGTATATTGTATTCCTATAGAGACGTTATTATTCCTCTATACGGAAGTGTTTGTATTCCTATAGAGATGTTATTATTCCTCTATATGGAAGTGTCGTCATTTATATTGCAAGTGTCGTAACTTACACTTGATGGGTTATTAGACCACCTTGTTGGGGTTGACCTTGTATAAGTCATGTGGGTTGAAGGGTTATTAGACCACCCTATTGGGGGTCGGCCATGTGGGTCAAAGGGTTATTAGACCACCCTATTGGGTGTCGGCCTAGTCAGCATTATGTTAAGTGGTAAAGTTGAGGCCGACCTAGTTGAGTAAAGGTCAAGTCAAGTTAGTGTATAAATAGAGAGTGTGTCTCTCTCATTTTACACATTCTATTCTCACTCACACTTGGGAGAGTGGCACACTTGTGGAGGAGGAGGCTCTGCTGCTAGGAGAAGACTATCTCTTGTATTCTGGTTGTATCATTGCTCTATCTATCTCTGAGGAAGTTATTGGGGGTTTTCACCTTTCTGGTTTTCCCCAAGTAAACTCTGTGTCTCTTGTGTGCTTGCATTATTGTGTCCATGATTGATATGCTGTAGATTTGCTGTACATGTTATTCTCTCAGTTAAGATCCTAGATCAGATTGAAGTAAATTTTGAAAATTTAACATTGGAAACCAAAACCCATTTCAAAACAAAAACAAAAAACCAAAAACCATTTGAAATATGTTTTAAATTTTAAATTTATGTTGTATTTATTTTTTTAAATTATTAATATTTTTGTTTATATCAACTGGTAGCATTTTATTGCATAAAATGCTACCGGTTTTATTTTAAAATGTGTTTTGACAAGCATAAATGCTTCCCGTTTTCTTTCAATCCTCTGAGAACGCCAAGAGGATTGAAAACAAATAATCATATTAAGTTGCCGGTTTAACAAAACCATTAACATTAAAAAAAACATTTGAAAACCTTTGAAATTGACATTGAAATTTTAATTCAAATTGGAATTGAAATTTTAAATTAAATTAAATTAAAATCGAAATTGAAATTTTAAATTAAATTAAATTAAAATCGAAATTGAAATTTTAAATTAAATTAAATTAAAATTGATTAATATCATGTACATGCAAGCTTTTAAAAGTGGGAAGAATTCACCATCCCTAGGTGGCATCACATGTTGATGACAATATCATGTGCATGTGCAAGTTCTTAAAAATGGGAAGAGTTCATTGTAGAGTACACACCAAAGTTGTTCATTGTACATAACCCATGATACATAGTTAAGTTGGTTTTGTAGAGTACATACCTAGTGGTTCATTGTAAAACCCATACATAGTGCATTAAGTTAGTTTTGTAGAGTATATATTTAGTACCAGTTCATTGTAGAACCCATAGGCAGTGCATTAAGTTAGTTGATTAATTATAGATAAGTAAATTCATGACATAATATAACATTTTCAGTTTAAGGTGTTTTTAGTTTTATATGATTTAAATTCAATTTGATAGGTTATGAGCAATGGGAGATTGAGGAGAGTTGAATGCATTCAATGCATGTTCATTAATTCCTATATTCTATAACCAAGTAAAGGATGCCTTCAATGCCACTATTAGAAGAAGATAACTCCCAATACAGAATATACCTCCCAATACAAAGGACACAAGTAGGAAGGGTTTGACCATTGAAATATTTATTTGTCACACTCTTTGATCATTTTAACATTGGATACAAAGAGACACAAAATATAAGAAGACAACTATAGAGTTGAACTCCATAGTTATTTTATCCTAACTCTATTAGCATAATTTGCAAATTTTCCATTGAAGTGGAGAAGAAGACTTGTAAAAAAAATAAATAGAGTACCTTTCCCATTACATTCAACATGTTTCTTTCTGGCCCAATGCCCACTCATTACAATCATCTTCAACATTGAGTTGTTTCCCTAGAGACCTTCTCTCCCACCCAACTCTCATTTGCTTACTCACACTAGTTCCTTGGAGATCCACTATCCCACCTAGGTTTCATTATCTTGATTTTGTTGGTCCCTTGGGGATCCATTCTTTTACCCAACTACCATTTTCTATTGATTTAGGTAATTGGAGGTCACCCTCCCACCCAAAACATTTGGCATTAAACACTAGACCGCTGGAGGTCTACCTCTCTACACCAACTACTCTTAGTAGTCATTTTAGTTCTCTTTTGGTTCAACATCCACCCATTGACACTCTTCATCAGTATCAACCTAGTTCCTTCGACATTTCCCTCCCACCCAAATCCTTTGCAATGTACTTGTTTGGTTCCTTTTATTGTCCACACCTCCACTTCAACAATAATTTTAACAATTGGAGCTCCATCTAGGTTTCTTTAGCAATCCACACTATCACAACGGTACAGTGTCTAGTAGTGGTAGTACATTTAGTATCAAGTCTCTTCTTAAATTGAGTTATATTAAGGCCATATGCTCCACCCCAAGACAATTATTTGCATATTTGGTTCATTTCTAGCACCTTATAGTTTGCACTTGTTTTGATGGCATTATTCCTCTAGTGACATCGTTAACTTTTCTTGAGAAGTTTTCTTATTCTAGAAGGCCAACTCACACCTTTGCTCCACCTATTTATGAAAATGGCAACAACCAACAAATTCCCATTGGTAGATTATCATGACCACAATACCTAGCACCGATATTATAGAAACAACACAAATCTCAACCATGATCTTTTCACAATCAAATTCATCTTATTGATCAACACACAACATTTTTAGAGTAAAACATTGTGTGCATATTTTCATGACATATTCTCTTCTTTTAAGTTGAATTGTGCAACATTTTTCACATTATCTAGAGCCATTCCTAAACTAGAAGGAAAGTGGGGATGCATTCGATCTAAACCAAAAGGAATTGATGTGAAACATGAGGGGCATCCTCCAAGAAGGAAACCCCACCAACAATGCACCTCCAATAAGGGAAACTTCTCTAACGTTTTATCCATAATTATGAATATTTAGTTGCATCTTTCATCCTTCATTCAGTATACATATATACATTTATAATTATCATTTAAATATCATGAGAAATATGTTCTTAATATTATTCTAAGTTTAATATATTTATAATTAATTGAAATTTTAAATTCAAATTGAAATTGAAATTTTAAATTAAAATAAAATTTAAATTTAAAATTAAATTAAAACTGAAATTGAAATTTTGGAATATGAACATTTGATCAAAAGTTTGTAGTTTCAACATTCAAATTATTTAGGATAAAATCACATTTTACATGCTACCTATTGGTGTTCACTGATCACAATTGCAATTTGAAATTTCAAAATTGAAAATGAAAATGAAAACCAAATTGAAATTGAAATTGATATGGAAATTGAATTTGAAAATTGAAATTAAATTGAAATTGAAAATTGAAAACTAAAAATTGAAAATGAAATGTAAATGAAAATTAGGAATTGGAAATAGAATTCGAATTTGAAATAGAAATTGGAAATTGAATTTGAATTTGAAATCCAAATTTGAAATTTTGAAATTGAATTTAAGATTGATTTGAAATTTGAGATTGAAAACCGAAGTCGAAGTTGGAATTGAAATTGAAATTGAAATTTAAAAATTGTAAATTGTAAAAAAAAATGATATCGAAATTGAAATTGGAAATTGAAACTGTAATTGAAATGTAAATCTGAAATTGAAATTGAAAATGATATTGATATTGGAAATTGATATTGAATTTGAATTTGAATTTTGAAATGAAATTGGAATTGAAAATCGAAAACTGAAATTGAAATGGAAAATGAAAATTGAGAATTGGAAATGTAATTAGAATTCAAATCGAAATTGAAACTTGGAATTTGAAATTGAAATTGACATTGGAATTGAATGTGAAATTGGAATTCGGTTGACATTGGAATTGAATGTGAAATTGGAATTCGATGTGAAATTGAAATTTGAAATACAAATTTGCAATTTGAAATTGAACATGAAATTGAAATTTAAAATTGAATTTGGAATTGAATCTGAAATTTAAATTTGAAATTTGAAATTGAATTTGGAATTGAATCTGAAATTTAAATTTGAAATTTGAAATTTAAATTGAAAATTTAAATTGAATTTGAATTTGAATTGAATTTGAAATTTGAATTTGAATTTGAAATGTGAAATTTGAAATAGAATTTGAAATTAGAATTTGAATTTTAAATGTGAAATTTGAAATAGAATTAGAATTAGAAATTGAAATGTGATGCAGAGAGTTCAAGGGAGAACTTCATTGCTTCGTGCTCCGCGAAGCGAGAGAGGATTCGATGTTGCCTTACAAGGGGCCATCGGCAGCACTCCCATTCACCGAGGAGTGAGGCTATGCCAAGGTTGGATGCCACTAGTGGTAGCAGGAGAGATAGTGTGTCAGTTCATCCCAATGACATACATCGTGATTCCCAAGTGGGGGATGTGCGGCAAGACACGAGTGCATCAGGTGCATATTTTTTGTTAAATACATTTTCAGTAAATTTTTAGTATATAATGCATTGAATTCCAGTTCCAAGTTATAATATATATTTTCAGTAACATTTGTGTTTTGGTTTGGATTGCAGTTCCATCAGGGGGATCATACGACGATGAGGTCACACGCATCACTCTCGTTGATATCACTACCCAACGAGAGTGGGTGCACTCATGTGTTTGCACATTAAGGGAGGATTCTCCCACACAACGATCATTATTCATGATGTTATCAGCAGTGGATGACATGTTGTCCCTCTATAAGAGGGCGGGACCTCTTAGTGACATTTGGCATTTTGCATGCCAGAGGAGGAGACAGTATGTCATTGGGATCCAAAAATGGGAGGATGTCAAAGTCGCCATAAAAGGGCATGACATCAAGGGTACTTTATTTGACATCCCTCATGACTGCCCTTCCGGTCAACTGCTTAGACTCAAGGAGTTCAAGTTGGAGGCCGCTGCACCATATTTATATGATAGATTCGTCAGAGTGTGGGGCATGTTCCTCCACCATGACCAGGTCCCATTATACTTTGAAAAACATATTTATGTAGAGTTTGTTTTGGGGATGCACCCATATTACACCAGCACAGGGTCTGAGTTCTTTGGGGCTGGTAGGGGATGCTCCTACCAACATCCTGGAGCTCTTAGAGACCTTGCCTTCATGACACCCCCTCCGAGGTTGGTACTGATTTCAGATAGGATGGTTATCAGGTCAGCGGACGTGGCACAATCATCCCAGATTGCTACAATGGCTAGACATGACATTGCAGAGTCGTTGTTCACTGCCATGGGCAGTGCTGTTGTTGTTGTGCATGGAGAGGCATCTAGAACACCCCCTGCACCTGCAGATCCAGAGATAGAGTCGGTCGATAATGACCTGCTTAGGAGTTTGGATGGTGAGGCCATACAAGGGTATGATCAGTTAGCCCAAGATGCATACTTTTGGTTGTATCGTAGATACGTCGCTCCAGGACATGTATACTTTTGTACAATTATGTATATATGTTTTCATGTTACATCATATTATATGTCGTAAATTGAATGGTAAATAATACTTAAGGGAGTTGTATTCTGTTGCTCCATGCAGGGGACCACATTCATGGATCAACTCTTTGGTAGTGAGCCATCAGTTGGTCCATCCGCTCATCCCAACCCGCAGACGACAGTAGTTGAGGTAAGTTATAATTTATGTTCCAATTTAATTTGTGTTTATTATTTTCGAGTTTAAATAATTTATGTTTTATTTCTTAATTTTCAAGATTTTATGTTTTAGATCTTAACTTCAAGTGAATTTCAAATTGTATAGGGAAAAGGAAAGGGCATTGATCCTGATGATAAACATGAGGACTATGAAGGTCCTGACTAGCCAGGTCTAGACACAGAGGTGAGTTTTAATTTATGTTCCAATTCATTATTTAATCATATTTAGTAATTTATTTTTGTACTTTATGTTTCAATTTTTGAATTATAACTTAAACTATGTTTTAGTTCTAATTTTTAATAAATCTAACTTATTACATGTAATGGCATCTTATACAGGCATCGCTATAGGCGGGTGTCGGTGCTGCAATGAATTTCTCAAATGATTGGGATGCAGCTCGACCACATGGTCCTAATGAAGGGCCATCTACCCATATTCATACCCAGATGCCAGATATCACCATTGACTCGACGGAGATCGAGGCATTCTTTCATAGTTTACCATCTCATGGCCAACATCGGTCTACTACACATGAAGGCAGTCACACGGTTGATCAAGGGCCTCGTGGGGGTAGTGGCCAATGAGTTGATGATCTATACATTTCCATGTTTTGGATATGGATTTCTATCATTTATATATGGCATTTTATCATATATGGACTTTGGATATTTTGTATATTTTGTATATTTTATCATATTGATGTCTTCATGTGTATTTTGTATCTGATTTGAAATCGATTGTTTGTTATATTACATCTGGATATAGTTATTACAGTTACAAATTTATGTTTTGTCGTTTCAAATGCAGATTTAATGTACATTGATTACAATATAAAAGTTCAATCTCGATGTGTAGTTACAATTTAGTTCAATTTAAAATTTCAATTTCGACTACATTACAGTTGCAAATCCAAAATTTAGAATTGAATACATACATTACAATTTAAAATTGAAATTACAATTACAAATCAATTACAATATAAAATTCGAATTTAATGTGTAATTTCAATTCCAATTCAATTACAATTTAAAAGTTAGTTTTCAATTAAATTACAATTGCATAAATGAAATCAAAATTTAAAATTATAATACATTTAAAATTACAATTACATTATGTTGTCTACACATTACAATTCAATTACAATTTACACATTCCAATTCAATTCCAATTTCAAATTTAATGTGTAATTTCAATTGAAAATTCAATGTGTTGTTCCAATTTAAAAGTTTAATTTCAATTACATTACAATTGCATTTGAAATCAAAATTTAAAATTAGAATACATTGTAAAATTTAAATTTTACAATTTTACATTGTATAGATGTATTTTAAATTCTCAATTACATTACAATTGTATTTGAAATCAAAATTTAAAATTAGAATACATTTGAAATTAAAAATTGAAATCATAATTGCATTATGTTGTCTACACATTACAATTCAATTACAATTTAAAATTAAAATTTAAAATTTAATGTGTAATTTCAATTGAAAATTCAATGTGTTGTTCCAATTTAAAAGTTCAATTTCAATTACATTACAAATGCATTTGAAATCAAAATTTAAAATTAGAATACATTGTACACTTTAAAATTTTACATTGTATAGATGTATTTTAAATTCTCAATTACATTACAATTGTATTTGAAATCAAAATTTAAAATTAGAATACATTTGAAATTAAAAATTGAAATTATAATTGCATTATGTTGTCTACACATTACAATTCAATTACAATTTCCACATTCCAATTCAATTACAATTAAAAATTTAATGTGTAATTTCAATTGAAAATTCAATGTGTTGTTGCAATTTAAAAGTTCAATTTCAATTACATTACAATTGCATTACAATTGCATTTGAAATCAACATTTAAAATTAGAATACATTGTACAATTTAAAATTTAAAATTTACAATTTTACATTGTATATATATATTTTAAATTATCAATTACATTACAATTGTATTTGAAATCAAATTTTAAAATTAGAATGTACATTACAATTTAAAATTAAAATTTTACAATTACATTATATTGTCTACACATTACAATTCAATTACATTACAATTCAACTATCTAGTAGATCTTTAATATTGTTTTTAAATCATCTAAACAAATATCTATAAAACTATTATGGAGGAAGTTCAAGGAGCACTGACCATACATTCAAGTGTATTCACATTGGAGCACCATGACCCAATTTTCAAAAAAGCCTCCCATCTAGTATTTTTAATCTTGGCATTAAAGCATCTACAAAAATACATTTATAAAACAACCTCCACAAAAATCTCCAAAAAAATATTCAACAAGATAACATGACAACTATGTCAATGATGCAAGTGGCATACATGTAACTCATTTATCTAGTCAATGGGTTATAGGAATGCAAGTCTCCATAATACGATCATGGTCATCTTCTGTCATCTTCCATCTCTTTGGATCACCTCTCTTCACCTTGATTTCTATTAGATGTATCCGAGCTGCCACCACCAAATGACTGTATTGTCATGATATATATTCAGGCATAAAATCTTTGTAAATAATATGAGCACCCCGTTTTTCACTCTTTCAAAAAAGTGTCCCATTAGAACCATGTCTCCAATTTGGTATGTGAAGTCTCCATCTTGATAGGGTCACACCAACCTGCTTTTTATTTGTGTGCATCGCATCAAATAATATGCCACATTTTCTTGGTTGTGGGGGGTGGTGCAATAACAATGAATACATCACTTGCAAGATACATTACAAATATTATTCAAATGTCCTACGTGCATTTCTACAACATTTGTATATGTGTAATATATAGTGAACTAATTAACTTAATGAAGTCTCATGTACCTTCCCTAACCATATCAGAAACTCGATCATGATTTAATGAGACCATTGCCTCATCAATGTGCATCTCTTGCCATGTTGGAATTGGATGTGGGCCCTTTGGATCAAGAGGGACATATTTTCATGGTTTCACATATACATGATTTTCACAGTGATGAAGCCCGCATCCATTTGCATCAATGCAAAAATCACAAAAACAAGCATGTACTTCCTCGTTTCAATGGAAAATATGTCACCCATGTCTTTACTTCGAACATAATGTAATTCCCTCATACCAGGTATGGTCTCACAATACCATGGCATGGATCTATTCACATCACCAAGGGAAACATCCCAAAAGAACCTGCATGGAATTCAATTTGTCATATATAAATTCCTATCGAGTATGTGTTCTTTTGGTAATGATGATATTGAATGTTATTATCTTATTAATTGAGTTCGGAGTTTGTTACCTGCACACTGGCCTTGCTTGTTCACGAACTTGATGTCCTAAATGACGTGTGCACCAATCAACTACTTCCGTGGAGCATTTGAGTTGGGTTGCACCATGACTCATTTGGTACCTCCGAAGTGTTCGTTTCACACATGCACTTGTGCCATCATGTTCACCCTTTCCATGCCCTGTTTCAAAAAAGCTCTAGGTGTGTCGGATTCCTGTCTCTTTGTGAAGGCGACTCAACCAATAAAATGAGCGTGCCGATTTGATATGCCCTGCACACCCGTCTAACCAAATCCAGTTTTCAACAAATGATACACCTCTCTGCCTGAATGAATCATAAATCAAACCAAAGCAGTGTTGAATGAACAATGTGTCATGCTCACGATCATCACTGACATAAAAATGGTATTCCTTGATCACTTCACGTGACTAAGGAGTGTTATCCCTACCATCAATGCTTTCCTGAGCATGTCTGTACAATACATGTACGAAGATAGACACCTGGTCGGAGTGATAGTACTCAATTTAATCTCTCTCTGAGGAACAAATGTGTAGTTCTCAGCAAATTCTACCATTGATAAGATTGTCCCAGCTCAAATACCTCACGAGAATGCTTGAATTCTGAAGCCTGCCACCTGAACCTATGGGAGTGCTTTATGTATTTATAAATATGACTTTGGAACTTCTACATGAAATCTGAAATATGAATCTCATCCTCGAGCAAGTTGATCCTCTTAGATGGAATAGATGAAGAAGATGATGGTTTCATGGAGACGTACTCGTACCTCTTCCACATAACAGTGATATCTGACAATCCATGGTGTGTTGGATTGATAGAAAATTTCCTATGGAACAATGTCAAATCACCACATTCAGGGCATCTTCTCCCACCTGCACACCTCTTATTGAAAAACACGTGTTCGGGATTCCTGTTGCATAGTATCATACAAATAAAATCTCGCACTATGTGAGGAGCTAGTTCACTGTTCGAGTGCCTTTTGCAAAAATCCAGAAATGTGTCATAGTATAGTTGAAATTCAATGTGGTAATGGCAGAAACAAGTGTCGTGAATCGTATTCGTCCTAATAAACCACGGTTTCAATTTGTTGAACATGCTAAATGATATTTGAACACTAGGATTGGTTTCTTGGAATTCCTTGTAAAGTGCAACTCCCGTCATCTCCATCACATGCTTATAGTGATCCTGATAAATGCCTCTGGATAAACATTGTCGCAGGACATGCTTTCGATCTGGAATAACACAGAATGGCTATCCCAAAACTCTATCACCTTCTCTCTAATGCCTGCTACCATCCTTCCTCGATATAATTCCCTACAAATAAGAGCCCAAGAAGCATCTTCATCATTTTCATCTATCTGGACCCTGAATTTAGTATATTTGAACAATGCTCTTTTTGAAACATTGAGCAATGATGCCATTGTTGATACCATTCAATTTTTTGAGGTTCTTTGTGCCACAAAAACCGTTGTAATTTCCCTACGAGAAGCTCATATATCATTATTTCTTGATTTTCCAAATGAAGATAATGTAGTTCTTACATTTTCTATTGCATTTTCGCATGTTTTTTTTGTTTTAACATCTTGAAAACCCAACAACTTTGTGGCACATTTCAATTTTTTGTGTTTTATCAACCCATGTGGGATTTAAGCTTGTGCCATCGTTGAATACTGTTCAAAATATGACTCAATTATCTTATTGACATGCTTTCTAACTCTCCGACTAGGGAACGAGTTCCCAATCTCTTTTCGTGCAGAAACAACTGCACAATCCTCAAGACAATTCCCACCTCTTCCAACCCCACTGCAACTCCCAATTATACTTGAAATGTGAGAGGGCAAGGTTTCACGTGATGGCTGATCAAGATCATGAGGGCACACGGGGTCATGTGATTCTTGATAACCATGATGTGATGGATGACCATAATCTATCCCTACATAATCAAAACTCATGTGAAGAGAATTTCAATCAGAAATGCACTATGCAAGGATCGATTAATTTTAAAGTACCAAATTGAAGTGTTTTGAAATGCATAATTGGTACAAGAATTGAAAATACTTTTAAAACAAGATTTAATTGTTTGGAACTCGAATTCAAAATAAATAAATATGTACATTTAACTTGAAAAAGTTGGCACAAGTATTGAAAATAAATTAAAAACAAGAAAATCGTTTGTGACTTAAATTCAAAATAACAAAATATGTATGTAGTTACTTGAAATTGTACATTTAGATTGAGAATTGTTAGTAAAGTTTGAAAATCAATTATGTATAATTTAACTTGATAATTATTAATAACCTGATAGTTGTACATTGAACTTTAAAATTGTTAGTAACTTGATATTTGATGTGGAAATTAACAAATCGAAAATTGCGTGTGAATTGAATATTCCAACTATTGCATAACTAGATCCATTTAACTTGAAAATTGTTACAAATTTTGAAATATAAATAAAATATATACTTATTATAAGAAAAAATAGATTTAAAACTTATCCCTATTTTCATGCATAAAAATATTGGTGTACATGAATTGAAAATACATTAAAAACAACATAATTGTTTCCAACTACTACATAATTATCACAATGTTCATTTTATTTGTTGTCATTGAATTTTACATGTATTACATAACTATTCATTTCATTTGTTTTCAAATTGAATTTTTTAACTTTAATACATGTAACTATCACAATGTTCATTTCAAATAAAATGAGGACTAAGTTAAAATTAGACATTGATAGTTATTTCAATTAACACATGTTGAGGCTTGGAGCTCAAATTAAATTTAACTTGAAATTGTTAATAACTTATAAATTTGAAAATAGTTAAATATGTACATTGTAAGTTGAAAATAGGGTCAAAGTGTGCTTTTAATTTGAAAATTGTTCCAATAACATTGAAAATGGTTAGCAACTTAGAAATTTGAAAATAGTTAAATATGTACATGTTTTAACTTGAAAATAGAATTTCCAAGTGTACATTTCATTTGAAAATTGTTCCAATAACATTTGTTAGCCACTTGAAAATTATTCATTTAACATGAAAATTGTTACAAATTTTGAAATATAAATAACAAAGTTATGAAATAAATAAGAATATTCATTACAAATAAATAGTAAATAAATTAGATTATGAAAAAGTTATTTTTTTTGGAAAATTGTTACTAATTTTCCATAGTCTAAATAACAAATTGTACAAATATTTTTTTAACAAATAACAAAATAAGAATTGAAATTAAATTTAACTTGAGATTGTTATTAACTTAAAAATTTGAAAATAGTTAAATATGTACATTTTAAGTTGAAAATAGGGTTCAAGTGTATATTTAATTTGAAAATTGTTCCAATAACATTGGAAATTGTTAACAACTTAGAAATTTGAAAATATTTAAAAATATGTACATTTTAACATGAAAATAGAATCTAAATGTACATTTCATTTGAAAATTGTTCCAATAACATTTGTTAACCACTTGAAAATTATTGCAAACTTTGAAATATAAATAACAAATGGATGAAATAAATAAGAATATCATTACAAATAAATAGTAAATAAATTAAATTATGAAATAGTTAATTTTTTTGGAAAATTGTTACTAATTTTGTAGTAAATATAACAATTTGTTAAAAATATTATTACAAACAAAATATAATAAGACTAAAATGAAAAAAAATAGTTAGTATATGTGTGCACCAATCAACTACTTCCGTGGAGCATTTGAGTTGGGTTGCACCATGACTCATTTGGTACCTCCGAAGTGTTCGTTTCACACATGCACTTGTGCCATCATGTTCACCCTTTCCATGCCTTGTTTCAAAAAAGCTCTAGGTGTGTCGGATTCCTGTCTCTTTGTGAAGGTGACTCAACCAATAAAATGAGCGTGCCGATTTGATATGCCCTGCACACCCGTTTAACCAAATCCAGTTTTCAACAAATGATACACCTCTCTGCCTGAATGAATCATAAATCAAACCAAAGCAGTGTTGAATGAACAATGTGTCATGCTCACGATCATCACTGACATAAAAATGGTATTCCTTGATCACTTCACGTGACTAAGGAGTGTTATCCCTAACATCAATGCTTTCCTGAGCATGTCTGTACAATACATGTACGAAGATAGACACCTGGTCGGAGTGATAGTACTCACTTTAATCTCTCTCTGAGGAACAAATGTGTAGTTCTCAACAAATTCTACCATTGATAAGATTGTCCCAGCTCAAATACCTCACGAGAATGTTTGAATTCTGAAGCCTGCCACCTGAACCTATGGGAGTGCTTTATGTATTTATAAATATGACTTTGGAACTTCTACATGAAATCTGAAATATGAATCTCATCCTCGAGCAAGTTGATCCTCTTAGATGGAATAGATGAAGAAGATGATGGTTTCATGGAGACGTACTCGTACCTCTTCCACATAACAGTGATATCTGACAATCCATGGTGTGTTGGATTGATAGAAAATTTCCTATGGAACAATGTCAAATCACCACATTCAGGGCATCTTCTCTCACCTGCACACCTCTTATTGAAAAACACGTGTTCGGGATTCCTGTTGCATAGTATCATACAAATAAAATCTCGCACTGTGTGAGGAGCTAGTTCACTGTTCCAGTGCCTTTTGCAAAAATCCAGAAATGTGTCATAGTATAGTTGAAATTCAATGTGGTACTGGCAGAAACAAGTGTCGTGAATCGTATTCGGCCTAATAAACCACGGTTTCAATTGGTTGAACATGCTAAATGATATTTGAACACTAGGATTGGTTTCTTGGAATTCCTTGTAAAGTGCAACTCCCGTCATCTCCATCACATGCTTATAGTGATCCTGATAAATGCCTCTGGATAAACATTGTCGCAGGACATGCTTTCGATCTGGAATAACACAGAATGGCTATCCCAAAACTCTATCACCTTCTCTCTAATGCCTGCTACCATCCTTCCTCGATATAATTCCCTACAAATAAGAGCCCAAGAAGCATCTTCATCATTTTCATCTATCTGGACCATGAATTTAGTATATTTGAACAATGCTCTTTTTGAAACATTGAGCAATGATGCCATTGTTGATACCATTCAATTTCTTGAGGTTCTTTGTGCCACAAAAACCGTTGTAATTTCCCTACGAGAAGCTCATATATCATTATTTCTTGATTTTCCAAATGAAGATAATGTAGTTCTTACATTTTCTATTGCATTTTCGCATGTTTTTTTTGTTTTAACATCTTGAAAACCCAACAACTTTGTGGCACATTTCAATTTTTTGTGTTTTATCAACCCATGTGGGATTTAAGCTTGTGCCATCGTTGAATACTGTTCAAAATATGACTCAATTATCTTATTGACATGCTTTCTAACTCTCCGACTAGGGAACGAGTTCCCAATATCTTTTCGTGCAGAAACAACTGCACAATCCTCAAGACAATTCCCACCTCTTCCAACCCCACTGCAACTCCCAATTATACTTGAAATGTGAGAGGGCAAGGTTTCACGTGATGGCTGATCAAGATTATGAAGGCACACAGGGTCATGTGATTCTTGATAACCATGATGTGATGGATGACCATAATCTATCCCTACATAATCAAAACTCATGTGAAGAGAATTTCAATCAGAAATGCACTATGCAAGGATCGATTAATTTTAAAGTACCAAATTGAAGTGTTTTGAAATGCATAATTGGTACAAGAATTGAAAATACTTTTAAAACAAGATTTAATTGTTTGGCACTCGAATTCAAAATAAATAAATATGTACATTTAACTTGAAAAAGTTGGCACAAGTATTGAAAATAAATTAAAAACAAGAAAACCGTTTGTGACTTAAATTCAAAATAACAAAATATGTATGTAGTTACTTGAAATTGTACATTTAGATTGAGAATTGTTAGTAAAGTTTGAAAATCAATTATGTATAATTTAACTTGATAATTATTAATAACCTGATAGTTGTACATTGAACTTTAAAATTGTTAGTAACTTGATATTTGATGTGGAAATTAACAAATCGAAAATTGCGTGTGAATTGAATATTCCAACTATTGCATAACTAGATCCATTTAACTTGAAAATTGTTACAAATTTTGAAATATAAATAAAATATATACTTATGATAAGAAAAAATAGATTTAAAACTTATCCCTATTTTCATGCATAAAAAAATTGGTGTACATGAATTGAAAATACATTAAAAACAACATAATTGTTTCCAACTACTACATAATTATCACAATGTTCATTTTATTTGTTGTCATTGAATTTTACATGTATTACATAACTATTCATTTCATTTGTTTTCAAGTTGAATTTTTTAACTTTAGTACATGTAACTATCACAATGTTCATTTCAAATAAAATGAGGACTAAGTTAAAATTAGACATTGATAGTTATTTCAATTAACACATGTTGAGGCTTGGAGCTCAAATTAAATTTAACTTGAAATTGTTAATAACTTATAAATTTGAAAATAGTTAAATATGTACATTGTAAGTTGAAAATAGGGTCAAAGTGTACTTTTAATTTGAAAATTGTTCCAATAACATTGAAAATGGTTAGCAACTTAGAAATTTGAAAATAGTTAAATATGTACATGTTTTAACTTGAAAATAGAATTTCCAAGTGTACATTTCATTTGAAAATTGTTCCAATAACATTTGTTAGCCACTTGAAAATTATTCATTTAACATGAAAATTGTTACAAATTTTGAAATATAAATAACAAAGTTATGAAATAAATAAGAATATTCATTACAAATAAATAGTAAATAAATTAGATTATGAAATAGTTATTTTTTTTGGAAAATTGTTACTAATTTTCCATAGTCTAAATAACAAATTGTACAAATATTTTTTTAACAAATAACAAAATAAGAATTGAAATTAAATTTAACTTGAGATTGTTATTAACTTAAAAATTTGAAAATAGTTAAATATGTACATTTTAAGTTGAAAATAGGGTTCAAGTGTATATTTAATTTGAAAATTGTTCCAATAACATTGGAAATTGTTAACAACTTAGAAATTTGAAAATATTTAAAAATATGTACATTTTAACATGAAAATAGAATCTAAATGTACATTTCATTTGAAAATTGTTCCAATAACATTTGTTAACCACTTGAAAATTATTGCAAACTTTGAAATATAAATAACAAATGGATGAAATAAATAAGAATATCATTACAAATAAATAGTAAATAAATTAAATTATGAAATAGTTAATTTTTTTGGAAAATTGTTACTAATTTTGTAGTAAATATAACAATTTGTTAAAAATATTATTACAAACAAAATATAATAAGACTAAAATGAAAAAAAATAGTTAGTATATGTGTGCACCAATCAACTACTTCCGTGGAGCATTTGAGTTGGGTTGCACCATGACTCATTTGGTACCTCCGAAGTGTTCGTTTCACACATGCACTTGTGCCATCATGTTCACCCTTTCCATGCCCTGTTTCAAAAAAGCTCTAGGTGTGTCGGATTCCTGTCTCTTTGTGAAGGCGACTCAACCAATAAAATGAGCGTGCCGATTTGATATGCCCTGCACACCCGTCTAACCAAATCCAGTTTTCAACAAATGATACACCTCTCTGCCTGAATGAATCATAAATCAAACCAAAGCAGTGTTGAATGAACAATGTGTCATGCTCACGATCATCACTGACATAAAAATGGTATTCCTTGATCACTTCACGTGACTAAGGAGTGTTATCCCTACCATCAATGCTTTCCTGAGCATGTCTGTACAATACATGTACGAAGATAGACACCTGGTCGGAGTGATAGTACTCACTTTAATCTCTCTCTGAGGAACAAATGTGTAGTTCTCAACAAATTCTACCATTGATAAGATTGTCCCAGCTCAAATACCTCACGAGAATGTTTGAATTCTGAAGCCTGCCACCTGAACCTATGGGAGTGCTTTATGTATTTATAAATATGACTTTGGAACTTCTACATGAAATCTGAAATATGAATCTCATCCTCGAGCAAGTTGATCCTATTAGATGGAATAGATGAAGAAGATGATGGTTTCATGGAGACGTACTCGTACCTCTTCCACATAACAGTGATATCTGACAATCCATGGTGTGTTGGATTGATAGAAAATTTCCTATGGAACAATGTCAAATCACCACATTCAGGGCATCTTCTCCCACCTGCACACCTCTTATTGAAAAACATGTGTTCGGGATTCCTGTTGCATAGTATCATACAAATAAAATCTCGCACTGTGTGAGGAGCTAGTTCACTGTTCCAGTGCCTTTTGCAAAAATCCAGAAATGTGTCATAGTATAGTTGAAATTCAATGTGGTACTGGCAGAAACAAGTGTCGTGAATCGTATTCGGCCTAATAAACCACGGTTTCAATTTGTTGAACATGCTAAATGATATTTGAACACTAGGATTGGTTTCTTGGAATTCCTTGTAAAGTGCAACTCCCGTCATCTCCATCACATGCTTATAGTGATCCTGATAAATGCCTCTGGATAAACATTGTCGCAGGACATGCTTTCGATCTGGAATAACACAGAATGGCTATCCCAAAACTCTATCACCTTCTCTCTAATGCCTGCTACCATCCTTCCTCGATATAATTCCCTACAAATAAGAGCCCAAGAAGCATCTTCATCATTTTCATCTATCTGGACCCTGAATTTAGTATATTTGAACAATGCTCTTTTTGAAACATTGAGCAATGATGCCATTGTTGATACCATTCAATTTTTTGAGGTTCTTTGTGCCACAAAAACCGTTGTAATTTCCCTACGAGAAGCTCATATATCATTATTTCTTTATTTTGCAAATGAAGATAATGTAGTTCTTACATTTTCTATTGCATTTTCGCATGTTTTTTTTGTTTTAACATCTTGAAAACCCAACAACTTTGTGGCACATTTCAATTTTTTGTGTTTTATCAACCCATGTGGGATTTAAGCTTGTGCCATCGTTGAATACTGTTCAAAATATGACTCAATTATCTTATTGACATGCTTTCTAACTCTCCGACTAGGGAACGAGTTCCCAATCTCTTTTCGTGCAGAAACAACTGCACAATCCTCAAGACAATTCCCACCTCTTCCAACCCCACTGCAACTCCCAATTATACTTGAAATGTGAGAGGGCAAGGTTTCACGTGATGGCTGATCAAGATCATGAGGGCACACGGGGTCATGTGATTCTTGATAACCATGATGTGATGGATGACCATAATCTATCCCTACATAATCAAAACTCATGTGAAGAGAATTTCAATCAGAAATGCACTATGCAAGGATCGATTAATTTTAAAGTACCAAATTGAAGTGTTTTGAAATGCATAATTGGTACAAGAATTGAAAATACTTTTAAAACAAGATTTAATTGTTTGGAACTCGAATTCAAAATAAATAAATATGTACATTTAACTTGAAAAAGTTGGCACAAGTATTGAAAATAAATTAAAAACAAGAAAACCGTTTGTGACTTAAATTCAAAATAACAAAATATGTATGTAGTTACTTGAAATTGTACATTTAGATTGAGAATTGTTAGTAAAGTTTGAAAATCAATTATGTATAATTTAACTTGATAATTATTAATAACCTGATAGTTGTACATTGAACTTTAAAATTGTTAGTAACTTGATATTTGATGTGGAAATTAACAAATCGAAAATTGCGTGTGAATTGAATATTCCAACTATTGCATAACTAGATCCATTTAACTTGAAAATTGTTACAAATTTTGAAATATAAATAAAATATATACTTATTATAAGAAAAAATAGATTTAAAACTTATCCCTATTTTCATGCATAAAAAAATTGGTGTACATGAATTGAAAATACATTAAAAACAACATAATTGTTTCCAACTACTACATAATTATCACAATGTTCATTTTATTTGTTGTCATTGAATTTTACATGTATTACATAACTATTCATTTCATTTGTTTTCAAATTGAATTTTTTAACTTTAATACATGTAACTATCACAATGTTCATTTCAAATAAAACGAGGACTAAGTTAAAATTAGACATTGATAGTTATTTCAATTAACACATGTTGAGGCTTGGAGCTCAAATTAAATTTAACTTGAAATTGTTAATAACTTATAAATTTGAAAATAGTTAAATATGTACATTGTAAGTTGAAAATAGGGTCAAAGTGTACTTTTAATTTGAAAATTGTTCCAATAACATTGAAAATGGTTAGCAACCTAGAAATTTGAAAATAGTTAAATATGTACATGTTTTAACTTGAAAATAGAATTTCCAAGTGTACATTTCATTTGAAAATTGTTCCAATAACATTTGTTAGCCACTTGAAAATTATTCATTTAACATGAAAATTGTTACAAATTTTGAAATATAAATAACAAAGTTATGAAATAAATAAGAATATTCATTACAAATAAATAGTAAATAAATTAGATTATGAAATAGTTATTTTTTTTGGAAAATTGTTACTAATTTTCCATAGTCTAAATAACAAATTGTACAAATATTTTTTTATCAAATAACAAAATAAGAATTGAAATTAAATTTAACTTGAGATTGTTATTAACTTAAAAATTTGAAAATAGTTAAATATGTACATTTTAAGTTGAAAATAGGGTTCAAGTGTATATTTAATTTGAAAATTGTTCCAATAACATTGGAAATTGTTAACAACTTAGAAATTGTTAACAACTTAGAAATTTGAAAATATTTAAAAATATGTACATTTTAACATGAAAATAGAATCTAAATGTACATTTCATTTGAAAATTGTTCCAATAACATTTGTTAACCACTTGAAAATTATTGCAAACTTTGAAATATAAATAACAAATGGATGAAATAAATAAGAATATCATTACAAATAAATAGTAAATAAATTAAATTATGAAATAGTTAATTTTTTTGGAAAATTGTTACTAATTTTGTAGTAAATATAACAATTTGTTAAAAATATTATTACAAACAAAATATAATAAGACTAAAATGAAAAAAATAGTTAGTATATGTGTGCACCAATCAACTACTTCCGTGGAGCATTTGAGTTGGGTTGCACCATGACTCATTTGGTACCTCCGAAGTGTTCGTTTCACACATGCACTTGTGCCATCATGTTCACCCTTTCCATGCCCTGTTTCAAAAAAGCTCTAGGTGTGTCGGATTCCTGTCTCTTTGTGAAGGCGACTCAACCAATAAAATGAGCGTGCCGATTTGATATGCCCTGCACACCCGTCTAACCAAATCCAGTTTTCAACACATGATACACCTCTCTACCTGAATGAATCATAAATCAAACCAAAGCAGTGTTGAATGAACAATGTGTCATGCTCACGATCATCACTGACATAAAAATGGTATTCCTTGATCACTTCACGTGACTAAGGAGTGTTATCCCTACCATCAATGCTTTCCTGAGCATGTCTGTACAATACATGTACGAAGATAGACACCTGGTCGGAGTGATAGTACTCACTTTAATCTCTCTCTGAGGAACAAATGTGTAGTTCTCAGCAAATTCTACCATTGATAAGATTGTCCCAGCTCAAATACCTCACGAGAATGTTTGAATTCTGAAGCCTGCCACCTAAACCTATGGGAGTGCTTTATGTATTTATAAATATGACTTTGGAACTTCTACATGAAATCTGAAATATGAATCTCATCCTCGAGCAAGTTGATCCTCTTAGATGGAATAGATGAAGAAGATGATGATTTCATGGAGACGTACTCGTACCTCTTCCACATACCAGTGATATCTGACAATCCATGGTGTGTTGGATTGATAGAAAATTTCCTATGGAACAATGTCAAATCACCACATTCAGGGCATCTTCTCCCACCTGCACACCTCTTATTGAAAAACACGTGTTCGGGATTCCTGTTGCATAGTATCATACAAATAAAATCTCGCACTGTGTGAGGAGCTAGTTCACTGTTCCAGTGCCTTTTGCAAAAATCCAGAAATGTGTCATAGTATAGTTGAAATTCAATGTGGTACTGGCAGAAACAAGTGTCGTGAATCGTATTCGGCCTAATAAACCACGGTTTCAATTGGTTGAACATGCTAAATGATATTTGAACACTAGGATTGGTTTCTTGGAATTCCTTGTAAAGTGCAACTCCCGTCATCTCCATCACATGCTTATAGTGATCCTGATAAATGCCTCTGGATAAACATTGTCGCAGGACATGCTTTCGATCTGGAATAACATAGAATGGCTATCCCAAAACTCTATCACCTTCTCTCTAATGCCTGCTACCATCCTTCCTCGATATAATTCCCTACAAATAAGATCCCAAGAAGCATCTTCATCATTTTCATCTATCTGGACCCTGGATTTAGTATATTTGAACAATGCTCTTTTTGAAACATTGAGCAATGATTCCATTGTTGATACCATTCAATTTCTTGAGGTTCTTTGTGCCACAAAAACCGTTGTAATTTCCCTACGAGAAGCTCATATATCATTATTTCTTGATTTTCCAAATGAAGATAATGTAGTTCTTACATTTTCTATTGCATTTTCGCATGTTTTTTTTGTTTTAACATCTTGAAAACCCAACAACTTTGTGGCACATTTCAATTTTTTGTGTTTTATCAACCCATGTGGGATTTAAGCTTGTGCCATCGTTGAATACTGTTCAAAATATGACTCAATTATCTTATTGACATGCTTTCTAACTCTCCGACTAGGGAACGAGTTCCCAATCTCTTTTCGTGCAGAAACAACTGCACAATCCTCAAGACAATTCCCACCTCTTCCAACCCCACTGCAACTCCCAATTATACTTGAAATGTGAGAGGGCAAGGTTTCACGTGATGGCTGATCAAGATCATGAGGGCACACGGGGTCATGTGATTCTTGATAACCATGATGTGATGGTTGACCATAATCTATCCCTACATAATCAAAACTCATGTGAAGAGAATTTCAATCAGAAATGCACTATGCAAGGATCGATTAATTTTAAAGTACCAAATTGAAGTGTTTTGAAATGCATAATTGGTACAAGAATTGAAAATACTTTTAAAACAAGATTTAATTGTTTGGAACTCGAATTCAAAATAAATAAATATGTACATTTAACTTGAAAAAGTTGGCACAAGTATTGAAAATAAATTAAAAACAAGAAAATCGTTTGTGACTTAAATTCAAAATAACAAAATATGTATGTAGTTACTTGAAATTGTACATTTAGATTGAGAATTGTTAGTAAAGTTTGAAAATCAATTATGTATAATTTAACTTGATAATTATTAATAACCTGATAGTTGTACATTGAACTTTAAAATTGTTAGTAACTTGATATTTGATGTGGAAATTAACAAATCGAAAATTGCGTGTGAATTGAATATTTCAAGTATTGCATAACTAGATCCATTTAACTTGAAAATTGTTACAAATTTTGAAATATAAATAAAATATATACTTATTATAAGAAAAAATAGATTTAAAACTTATCCCTATTTTCATGCATAAAAAAATTGGCGTACATGAATTGAAAATACATTAAAAACAACATAATTGTTTCCAACTACTACATAATTATCACAATGTTCATTTTATTTGTTGTCATTGAATTTTACATGTATTACATAACTATTCATTTCATTTGTTTTCAAATTGAATGTTTTAACTTTAATACATGTAACTATCACAATGTTCATTTCAAATAAAATGAGGACTAAGTTAAAATTAGACATTGATAGTTATTTCAATTAACACATGTTGAGGCTTGGAGCTCAAATTGAATTTAACTTGAAATTGTTAATAACTTATAAATTTGAAAATAGTTAAATATGTACATTGTAAGTTGAAAATAGGGTCAAAGTGTACTTTTAATTTGAAAATTGTTCCAATAACTTTGAAAATGGTTAGCAACTTAGAAATTTGAAAATAGTTAAATATGTACATGTTTTAACTTGAAAATAGAATTTCCAAGTGTACATTTTATTTGAAAATTGTTCCATTAACATTTGTTAGCCACTTGAAAATTATTCATTTAACATGAAAATTGTTACAAATTTTGAAATATAAATAACAAAGTTATGAAATAAATAAGAATATTCATTACAAATAAATAGTAAATAAATTAGATTATGAAATAGTTATTTTTTTTGGAAAATTGTTGCTAATTTTCCATAGTCTAAATAACAAATTGTACAAATATTTTTTTAACAAATAACAAAATAAGAATTGAAATTAAATTTAACTTGAGATTGTTATTAACTTAAAAATTTGAAAATAGTTAAATATGTACATTTTAAGTTGAAAATAGGGTTCAAGTGTATATTTAATTTGAAAATTGTTCCAATAACATTGGAAATTGTTAACAACTTAGAAATTTGAAAATATTTAAAAATATGTACATTTTAACATGAAAATAGAATCTAAATGTACATTTCATTTGAAAATTGTTCCAATAACATTTGTTAACCACTTGAAAATTATTGAAAACTTTGAAATATAAATAACAAATGGATGAAATAAATAAGAATATCATTACAAATAAATAGTAAATAAATTAAATTATGAAATAGTTAATTTTTTTGGAAAATTGTTACTAATTTTGTAGTAAATATAACAATTTGTTAAAAATATTATTACAAACAAAATATAATAAGACTAAAATGAAAAAAAATAGTTAGTATATGTGTGCACCAATCAACTACTTCCGTGGAGCATTTGAGTTGGGTTGCACCATGACTCATTTGGTACCTCCGAAGTGTTTGTTTCACACATGCACTTGTGCCATCATGTTCACCCTTTCCATGCCCTGTTTCAAAAAAGCTCTAGGTGTGTCGGATTCCTGTCTCTTTGTGAAGGCGACTCAACCAATAAAATGAGCGTGCCGATTTGATATGCCCTGCACACCCGTCTAACCAAATCCAGTTTTCAACAAATGATACACCTCTCTGCCTGAATGAATCATAAATCAAACCAAAGCAGTGTTGAATGAACAATGTGTCATGCTCACGATCATCACTGACATAAAAATGGTATTCCTTGATCACTTCACGTGACTAAGGAGTGTTATCCCTACCATCAATGCTTTCCTGAGCATGTCTGTACAATACATGTACGAAGATAGACACCTGGTCGGAGTGATAGTACTCACTTTAATCTCTCTCTGAGGAACAAATGTGTAGTTCTCAGCAAATTCTACCATTGATAAGATTGTCCCAGCTCAAATACCTCACGAGAATGTTTGAATTCTGAAGCCTGCCACCTGAACCTATGGGAGTGCTTTATGTATTTATAAATATGACTTTGGAACTTCTACATGAAATCTGAAATATGAATCTCATCCTCGAGCAAGTTGATCCTCTTAGATGGAATAGATGAAGAAGATGATGGTTTCATGGAGACGTACTCGTACCTCTTCCACATAACAGTGATATCTGACAATCCATGGTGTGTTGGATTGATAGAAAATTTCCTATGGAACAATGTCAAATCACCACATTCAGGGCATATTCTCCCACCTACACACCTCTTATTGAAAAACACGTGTTCGGGATTCCTGTTGCATAGTATCATACAAATAAAATCTCGCACTGTGTGAGGAGCTAGTTCACTGTTCCAGTGCCTTTTGCAAAAATCCAGAAATGTGTCATAGTATAGTTGAAATTCAACATGGTACTGGCAGCAACAAGTGTCGCGAATCGTATTCGGCCTAATATACCACAGTTTCAATTTGTTGAACATGCTAAATGATATTTGAACACTAGGATTGGTTTCTTGGAATTCCTCATAAAGTGCAACTCCCGTCATCTCCATCACATGCTTATAGTGATCCTGATAAATGCCTCTGGATAAACATTGTCACAGGACATGCTTTCGATCTGGAGTAGCACAGAATGGCTATCCCAAATCTCTATCACCTTCTCTCTAATGCCTGCTACCATCCTGCCTCGATATGGTTCCCTACAAATAAGATCCCAAGAAGCATCTTCATCATTTTCATCTATCTGGACCCTAAATTTAGTATATTTGAACAATGCTTTTTTTGAAACATTGAGCAATGATGCCATTGTTGATACCATTCGATTTCTTGAGGTTCTTTGTGCCACAAAAACCATTGTAATTTCCCTACGAGAAGCTCAGATATCATTATTTCTTGATTTTCCAAATGAAGATAACGTAGTTCTTACATTTTCTATTGCATTCTTGCATGTTTTTTTTTTTAACATCTTGAAAACCCAACAACTTTGTGGCACATTTCAATTTTTTGTGTTTTATCAACCCATGTGGGATTTGAGCTTGTGCCATCATTGAATGCTGTTCAAAATATAGCTCAATTATCTTACTGACATGCTTTCTAACTCTCCGACTAGGGAATGAGTTCCCAATCTCTTCTCGTGTAGAAACAACTGCACAATCCTCAAGACAATTCCCACCTCTTCCAACCCCACTGCAACTCCCAATTATACTAGAAATGTTAGAGGGAAAGGTTTCTTGTGATGGCTGATCAAGATCATGAGGGCGCACGAGGTCATGTGATTCTTGATCACCATGATGTGATGGCTGACCATAATCTCTCCCTACATAATCAAAATTCATGTGAAGAGAATTTCAATAAAAAGTGCACTATGCAAGGATCGATTAATTTTAAAGTACCAAATTGAAGTGTTTTGAAATGCATAATTGGTACAAGAATTGAAAATACTTTTAAAACAAGATTTAATTGTTTGGAACTCGAATTCAAAATAAATAAATATGTACATTTAGCTTGAAAAACTTGGCACAAGTATTGAAAATAAATTAAAAACAAGAAAATTGTTTGTGACTTAAATTCAAAATAACAAAATATGTATGTAGTTACTTGAAATTGTACATTTAGATTGAGAATTGTTAGTAAAGTTTGAAAATCAATTATGTATAATTTAACTTGATAATTATTAATAACCTGATAGTTGTACATTGAACTTTAAAATTGTTAGTAACTTGATATTTGATGTAGAAATTAACAAATTGAAATTTGTGTGTGAATTGAATATTCCAACTATTGCATAACTAGATCCATTTAACTTGAAAATTGTTACAAATTTTGAAATATAAATAAAATATATACTTATTATAAGAAAAAATAGATTTAAAACTTATCCCTATATTCATGCATAGAAAAAATTGGTGTACATGAATTGAAAATACGTTAAAAACAACATAATTGTTTCCAACTACTACATAATTATCACAATGTTCATTTTATTTGTTGTCATTGAATTTTACATGTATTACATAACTATTCATTTCATTTGTTTTCAAATTGAATTTTTTAGCTTTAATACATGTAACTATCACAATGTCCATTTCCAATAAAATGAGGACTAAGTTAAAATTAGACATTGATAGTTATTACAATTAACACATGTTGAGGCTTGGAGCTCAAATTAAATTTAACTTGAAATTGTTAATAACTTAGAAATTTGAAAATAGTTAAATATGTACATTTTAAGTTGAAAATAGGGTCAAAGTGTACTTTTAATTTGAAAATTGTTCCAATAACATTGAAAATGGTTAGCAATTTAGAAATTTGAAAATAGTTTAATATGTACATGTTTTAACTTGAAAATAGAATTTCCAAGTGTACATTTCATTTGAAAATTGTTCCAATAACATTTGTTAGCCACTTGAAAATTATTCATTTAACATGAAAATTGTTACAAATTTTGAAATATAAATAACAAAGTTATGAAATAAATAAGAATATTCATTACAAATAAATAGTAAATAAATTAGATTATGAAATAGTTATTTTTTTTGGAAAATTGTTACTAATTTTACATAGTCTAAATAACAAATTGTACAAATATTTTTTTAACAAATAACAAAACAAGAATTGAAATTAAATTTAACTTGAAATTGTTACTAACTTAAAAATTTGAAAATAGTTAAATATGTACATTGTAAGTTGAAAATAGGGTTCAAGTGTATATTTAATTTGAAAATTGTTCCAATAACTTTGAAAATTGTTCCCATAACATTGAAAATTGTTAGCAACTTAGAAATTTGAAAATATTTAAAAATATGTACATTTTAACATGAAAATAGAATCTAAATGTACATTTCATTTGAAAATTGTTCCAATAACATTTGTTAACCACTTGAAAATTATTTCAAACTTTGAAATATAAATAGCAAATGGATGAAATAAATAAGAATATCATTACAAATAAATAGTAAATAAATTAAATTATGAAATAGTTAATTTTTTTGGAAAATTGTTACTAATTTTGTAGTAAATATAACAATTTGTTAAAAATATTATTACAAACAAAATATAATAAGACTAAAATGAAAAAAAATAGTTAGCATATGTGTGCACCAATCAACTACTTTCGTGGAGCATTTAAGTTGGGTTGCACCATGACTCATTTGGTACCTCCGAAGTGTTCGTTTCACACATGCACCTGTGCCATCATGTTCACCCTTTACATGCCCTGTTTCAAAAAAGCTCCAGGTGTGTCGGATTCCTGTCTCTTTGTGAAGGCGACTCAACCAATAAAATGAGTGTGCCGATTTGATATGCCCTGCACACCCGTCTAACCAAATCCAGTGTTCAACAAATGATACGCCTCTCTGCCAAAATGAATCATAAATCAAACCAAAGCAATGTTGAATGAACAATGTGTCATGCTCACGATCATCACTGACATAAAAATGGTACTCTTTGGTGAGATGTTATTATTTACAAATTTATGGAATTACTAATACACTTTTTATGTGTTTTGGAAGAAATATTTTTGAAGGCAAACACTTGGAGGATGATGAATGTTTAAAGAGTTGTTTGAGGGTAGCCAAAAGAATGAAGAAATTGCAAATTTTGTGCCCTTTGAACTACCATATTTACATAATTTATGTTCAAAAATTCTAATTTAATTTTTTAGCTATGTTTTCCTAAGTCTTTTTCATAAAAGTTTTAGAAGTATGAGCATATTGTTGATAGTAAATGTACAAGAATTTTTAAGCCACTAATATCTTTAGATTTTGGTGCATTTCCATATGAATTTTCAAATGGAAAGGTTTTTTTGTGTGTATGTGTGTTTCTAGGTTGAGCTTAGGCCGGGGCCATCCAATATGTTGGATGGAAGAACTATCTACCCACAAGTGGATGTTACCACTTAGATTGTGCGAGGGTTGGTCAATCTTGGATGCCCCTTGGGGTAGTGAAATCCCCACAAGTGGCTCCCACCCTCAACCGCTGTCCATGAGATTTGAACCCATGACTTGATGGAGATTAAATCCCACATAAACCAATTGAGATATGCCTCATGGGTGGAAAGCTTTTGTTTGTTGCTAGAAACTGTATGGGACAACTTGGTTTTTAGTTTCTTATGCATTGCAACAAATTTTAGCTATCTATATTTTCAAATTTTTTATGTAATAGCATGTGAATTGTCAGTTGTATTTTATATTTTTATTTATAATTGGGAATTGCATATGAAAATTGTTATATTATAGAACGTAAACCTACATGAGTTCTATTTTTTTTGGAGGTTACATTCAGTGGCTATTTTTACCCTCAAATCAAAAAGTGGTGCAACCAATAGCATCCATTTTTTTCCAGGGCTAAAATTGTAACTTTTTTGGAACCCCAGTCGATGCGGCTGCAATCAAAACCCTAAATCAACGCCTGAATTGAAAAGTGGTGCTCCCATAATCACCATTTTTTTTCAAGATTAAAATTACATCTTGTTTGGAACCGTGGCCCTAGCAATCGACACCGTTACAACCAAAACCCTAAAATCAACCCCCAAATAAAAAATTGGAGCTACCATGGCATATATGTTTTTTTGTTTTTATATATTGTTTTTTGTTTTTTTATATATTCGTTTTTTTTTTAATTTTTTTTATATTAATTTAATTTTGTTTTATTTATTTATATTTATTTTGGGCTATTTACTTGTTTTTAATGATTTAAAAAATTTGTTCGATTAGTTGTTTGGATTTTTTATGATTTTTTTTTTAAATTTTCGTTTATATTTGTCTTATTTTTATGTTTTTATAGTGTTTTTTATTCAATTTTTTTTTGTTAAAATTTGTTTTTATTTTTGTTTTTAAAGATGTTTTTGAAAATAATTAAAGGGCCATGTTTCAAAAATGTTTGTAATTTGAACCCGAGAGAAGAGAGGGTTGTCACTAGTAGCACCTCTTCTCAATCTAAGAGTTTGTTTTGACATTTTTGTTGCATTGATACTAGTTGTTAAGGCCATGATTTCAAATAAACTGTAATTTTGACCTCAAAAAGAAAAATAAGAGTGCCATGGTAGCACCAATTTTCAATTCAAGGGTTGATTTTAGGGTTTTGGTTGCAATGGTGTCAATTGCCAAAGACACTGTTTCAAACAAAGCATAATTTTAACCTTGAAAAAAAGAGGACAATTTTGGGAGAACCACTTCGATTTGGGCATTGATTTAGGGTTTTGATCGCAACCACACCAATCTATGTTTCAAAAAAGTTGTAATTTTAGCCCCCCCAAAAAGGGGTGCTACCAATAGCACCACTTTTCGATTTGAGGGTTGTTTTTGGTGCAAAAATATGAGTTTTTATGGAAAGAGTTCTCATTCTATAGTATAATACGTTATAACAATAAAATATTTAATTTGGAATCTATGACAGTGAATTCTATCTGTTAAACTATGAACAAAAAATAATTTATGATATGAAAGTTTGTCCAACACTTCATTCTCATGTTTATTTGAATTGTTTTTCACTATGGGAGCAACATACGCCTTTACTTATTGAAGGGTTTGATGACGTTTCCTATACAAATTAGCCTTTGGAAAGGCACTTAAAAACTTTTTTCAAATTGATGAGTGAATTCCATGTTTATTTTCATATTCATATTTCAACCTCTTAAATTTTGTATTGAAATTAGCTTTTGGAGAGGCACTTAAAAGAATTTTTTCAAATTGATGAGTGGATTCCATGTTTATTTTCATAATCATATTTCAACCTCTTAATTTTTGTATTGAATTAGCATGTGTTGGAACATGTTTCTCTAATTCAATTTTTATATTGGCTACAATGAATTTAATGTAACTTTATTTTGCATCCTTTTTGTAATTAATATTTCAGGATATTTTTTACTTGGATTTCTCCCTTCACCATAGGACCAATCGTATGTGAATTATTTCAAAGTGTATTGACTGAATATTAATTTTTTCATCATCAGAAATCTAATAAGGCTTGAAATATTCTTTGATTTTTTTAACCCATCTAATGGCTTCCCTGGCATCCAATCCATTAAATTCTTGGATATTTATACTTTTTTCTTAGCCATGAAACTATTAAACGAACCCATGTTGGATGATTCATGTGATTTTTCCAAGAAAAAAATGTATTTTCATTTATTACTAATGAAACATACAATCCTTAGTGCTTATCTTTAGCAATCAAGATGTTCCTCTATAGGATTTCCTCGGTCAAGAAGTTCGATAATGATTTTTATACCAACACCTTATTGAACAGGAAAATATTCTTCATCCCCCAGCGTCCCTACTTCTTGGGGGTCACCAATTTTTTCCAATTCACCAGATGAAACCCCTAGCATTATGTACTATTCCTCCAAAGAAGTTGAAGAATAGTTTCTGAATAGTATTAAGAATTGAGTCAAGAATAACTTCCATTAAATGCCAATAAACTGGAATGGCCTCTAGACTAACTTGACTAGGGCCATCCTACCCCTCCTTGATAACCATCAGTTGCACCATAGATTGATTATGTTTTCAAATTTGGACACCATCCAAATCCAGTCCCGCTTCTCATACCTATTAGGTTTTAGAGTAAAGACAAGATACGAGTTCCATCCTCCACTATTTTGCAATGATATGGAAAAAAAATCTTCTAGAAGACACTATCACCCAATTGATTTTCCAACAAACATATTGCATACTTTTCCGAACTAATATCCATCCCTACCATAGTGAAAAAGAGAACCAAATATGATTCCAATCTATGGCATTCCAACTAAGAGTAGATACAAAACAAAAATATATCATCCACACACATCAAATGAGTCAAACTCTCCCTACCATTAAAAGAAAATCCTATCATCCTTCTTTTGTTCCTATCAAAATTCAAGAGCTTGCTTAACTCTTCCATAATAAGCAGAAATAGACGGGGAGAGAGAGGGAATCCTTGCCTAAGACCCCTCAATTATTTAAAAAAGGCCGAACCAACTCCATTAATCAATACCGCAAAATGAGGGGACATCACACATCTCCTAATTTAGGTCATCAATTCTAGGATGAAACCAATATGCAATAGTACCAGTCTAAAAAATGGCCAAGAATCCTTGTCATAGGATTTGTATAGATCGAACTTTAGAGATGCCATATGGATCTTATGGGTTTTAATATTATGGATATCTTCTTTAGCCAAACCCACTACCTCTTGGATTAACCTTCCCTTTAGAAACCCAAATTGTTCTGTCCACACCTACTTGGATAGGAAGGGATTCAATCTGCTAGCCAATAACCTAGCCATAATCTTATAATCTCCATTGCATAATGAGATTGGCCGAAAATCCACAAATGATTCAGTCCTATCCTTCTTTGGGATCAAAACAAGGAAATCAGAATTCGATGAGGCTGGGATAACCCCTATATGCCAAAATTCTTCAACCATTTTCAGTAGATCACCTCCCACTATATCAAAGAAATATAGAAGAATTCAAAGGGGCTCCCATCCGTCTCTAGGGATTTTGTCTCTCTGAAATGCCTTTAAAGCACTTTGAAGTTCTTCAATGGTCACTTCCTGGGTTAATAGGTCATTGTCCTCAGGGGACAATATATAGGGAAATTTCTCAATAACGTGCACCATTCCCAACATATCCTGGTGTCGTGACTCATAATATAATTTTTGAAAATGATCAATCGTTAGCTCAAAAAAATTCTTGAACCCTCTTATAGGGTGGATGCCTGCTTCCTGCAAATCCCAGATGGTATTGTAATTCCGATGGTGAGTTACCATCTATTGGAAGAACTTGGTATTCTAATCCTCCACCTCCAACCATAAGGCCCTGCTTTTCAACCTCCATTTAACGTCAAACTCCTTCAGGATATTCTGCTTCTCCTTCTTGATGTAAACTATCTATTTCCTACAAATCTCTGACAAGAAAACAATCAGGTCTCCAACATATCGATGCTCCAATTCATTCTCAACTTCAACCATATGTGGTTCTCTCTTCTGACGCATCGACCCACTCCACTTCACCACCTCTCTTTTAGTGATATCAAATTATCATCCATATGAATATATGCATTACCATTTCCTTCGATGATATGCCTCTAATTTGACATAATTAAACCTTGAAATTGAAGGATTTTTGTCCAATCAAAATTATATTATAAGGGGGAGCCAGGTTTATCCTTTGGAACCCCAATTTCTAGATAGATAGGGAAATGGACAGAGAACATACAAGGGCCAACCTAATACCTATAAATCTATAGGCTATATGCTAAATTGACATGCATAAAAACATGGTCAAGTATCTTGGATATACCTTGGGTTCTAGGATGTTTGTTGCACCAAGTAGGCTTGATATCCATTGGATTAACATCCCTCCATTCGTTGAGGTCAAAAATGTCCCTTAGGACTTGACCTAAGGGGCCATATCGAGCCACTTCCCCCCATATTTCATCCATTTCTAGGGTCATATTTAGGTCACCACCTGCTACAACATTATCATCCTTGTATCATCCCTATGAAAGAAGGGATGACCAAAATTACAACTAATCCTCATATGGCCTGTAAATATTAAGGATTAAGACACTCTTATCCAATTCAGAAATGTGAAATTTAAATCCCACAATAGACTTGCAAGCAAAGAAGTTAATAATTTTTACTTTCCTCTCAACCCTAGAAACCAAACCTCTGAATCTACCCTCTGCATCCAATGCTAGAAAAATTATATGAGGAAAGACCATCTCTAGGACTACAACTGCCACCAAACACACCATCATTGATTCCTGAATCAACAAAATATATGGTTTCTCTACCTCCACCAAACACTTGAGGAAGTTTATTTTGTCTTTCCCTCCAAGGCCTCGAACATTAATAGAGGAAAGATTCATTAAGGAAACCCCATCAAGGGTTGTCCTGCTCTAATTACCCCAAAAATTTTCTTTTGTCTTCCATGATATATTTCTCAGTTTTCCTTTTCTTTTACATGAAAAATATTTGATTTCCTACATGCTTTAATTGGAAGAAGGCCCGAATGATCCTCTAGCTCCAACTCTCCCGACAAATTAATACCCTTTGATATGGAACATAGAAAGTATGGACCTCTTGAACTATTCCCTAATGTGGTACCACCTTTCGAATCCAACAAAATATTCAGTGATGAATTCTTGGATGATTCATAACCCAAACCAAGGGATGCGAAACTAAAGGTATAACCATTAAGAAAATGTAGTTTCTTTTTAGTTCTTATGTGGAGGTGGTTGTACCTCTAGTTCCTTCGCCTTTCCTTGATGTTTATGTCTTCCTCGATGACTCAGTATTCTCATTCTTTGCACCTCTCAATACTTTAATTGATGACACAAGGGAAGTAAGATTACAATATCCCATGTTGTTTCCATGAGAGAAAGAATTGGTTATGGGACAAAAATCCTTGAATGCAACAACAACGATGATTCTCAAGGGTGGCTTCCAAGTGAAAATCCCCCATGTAACTTCCATGCGAGAAAGAAGGGGTGTCCACAACAGTTGGCGAGAATGAGGGTGTGGATTGGTGGGGAAGAAGGGTATCTTCCCACGAAAGACATCCTCCCATGCAAATTCCCTCCATGCAGCAGACATATTGGACACACAGGTTAGAGATAGAAACAAGATGCTTTGATACCAATTTGAAGTATACTTCTATATATATATATCAATAGGTGTCCACAATAGTTGGCGAGAATGAGGGTGTGGATTGGTGGATAAGAAGGGCATCTTCCCACGCAAGACATCCTCCCATGCAAATTCCCTCCATGCAATAGACGTATTGGACACATAGGTTAGAGATAGAAACAAGATGGTCTGCTACCAATTTGAAGTATACTTCTCTCTCTCTCTCTCTCTCTCTATATATATATATATATATATATATATATATATATATATATATATATATATATATCAATAGGTGTTTATATTTTAGAATTTGGGGTGGACTAGAACCTATTCATTTCTTAAATTGCATGAGGATGATACAAGTGTACTATCTTGATTGATTTTATGAAAGTCTAAACAATTATAGAAAAAAAATTGGTAGTTGATGCATGGATGAGGAGAATAAGTAACAAATAACTTATTCGTGGCACTTAACTTGTGGTCATGCTAGTTTATTCATGATGATTACAATAATGCATGTAGATGCATTTATACATTGCAAATAATTAAATGTGACTATTCATAAAATAAACATCACTCCATTTAAACTAACCTAATTATAACACCTATAAAAAGTACACTACATCTTACTTTTTTGGGTTCTGTTGCTTGGTGTACCAAATATTTCTAAGGTTCTTGTGTACTCCCAAGAAGAGTACATGTCCCCATTTGGAGCATATTGTTACACCTCATATTATATGAGGTTTGACATTGTGATTTTCATCACATTGATGGGACTAGTAGCTAGTACATTTGGAGAATTGGATGGATTTGGGGGTATATACATCTTCGTGGAGCCTCTTCTCTTCTTGGAATTCTTGATGGATATTTTTTGATAAGGGTTCTTCAATTGAATATCATGTATATTCATATTGTTGGAGACACTTTTCTTTGGATTGATCATTGTTAGGGATATCACTTATTATTCCCCTTACTCATGATATTCTACTCACTACTCTCACCTGGATGTGGCAAGGTGGGTTCATGTATTTTCTTAGTTGTTGTGTCCTCTAGCATGGTAATGTAATTTCCTAATGTTTTTCTTTGATCACTCCCATTTCATTATCTTTCCACCATTGTACCTAGGTAACTTTCATATTTCATTACATTTCCACTTTGTCATGTTCCATATCACACTCATATTCTATATTATCCCCACTCCTAGAGGGTGCATATGTGATTTAACACCCATTTTCATATAGGTTTCCCTTCATAATTAACCTTTCATTTGTCATATTTCATTAAATCACATTTCCATGTGTGAACATGGCAAAGTGGTTTGGGATATATTTATTATTGATTGAATAAACCAAAACCTTAGGTTGAGTGCTACATTATAGGCCTATTAATATTCATATTTTATAAACCTCCATTGAGGCATCATTCCCTAAGATTCATCTTAAAATGTTTTATCTTTCACTAGGGACTATAAATTTATGTTCCACGTGGTACAACACATGAGGGTAGTGCTCCCATTTTGGCACAAATGTTGAAGTAGAAAAAGAATAAAGTGAATTCACTAGGGAATACAAATTATAAATTATGTGGTACAACACTTGAGGTTAGTTGTCCTCTTTTGGCACACATGTCGGGGCATCTCAACAAAGAAATTCTTAAAAAAATATTATGGCTGCCCCTTTTATATATTTGTTGGGAACAAATGCGGAGGAGGTTGTTGAGATTCCACTTGTTTTGAGAGGTTATTTATGCATACATCATAGTATTTTTTACCACTTCCATCCATTCACACTCATTCATTCACCTAACCTTATCCATTGGGGTGTCCACTTGCATCTTAGACCAGTCTTGTTCACACCTTGTTTCATCTTGTTTAGCGTTGAATTAATTTTGAATTGGTTCATGTTGTTTTTGGAAGAGAGAAGTGAGTCCACTTCATCCATTTGACTTGTCAACCATGATTGGTTAGATTAACTAACTCCAATATTTTATTATTGTTGGACTTGTTAAGGAGTTACTTAGACAAATATTGTATTTTATTGCATGAGAGATCTAGATTGCTCTATATAAAGGAGATTTGTATCCATTTCATTTGTAATTGGGAATTAAAGGGTTAAGATTTAGAGAAATCATGGAGAGCAGGAGTTTTGGATTTAGAATTTGATATATATAATTGTATCATCATGAAAGAAAACTAATGAAGACATGAGGTATAAATTTTCTACTTTGGTGTAAAGTTCATTGCATTTAATTTGTTTTGTAATTTATGTGGAAAAATCTTGTTTTTCAATTTAAATATAAAGATCTAAGTCTTTCATTAGGAGTTTATCCCTCTCGATTTACATTTTTATTTATTTCTATTTTGTTTTCTTTCATATAAAAAATTAATTGTTGATATGGACAAACAAATTTATAAATAATTTAGCACGTTTGTATTTTCTTTTATGAGTTGCACTTTCAAGGGCCCTCCAAGATTTATTTCATTATAAATTTCTATAAAACACTCTAAGGATTAAACTAGCAAATCAATCCATTACTCCTTGAGTCATCATTAGATGGTTGGAGGAGGAAAACCATTGTTTAATCCACTAAAAACCTCTATCAAAGTAGCCACAATGTGACAAACTAAGTCCTTCATTTAGCATAGCACCTTATGACTCCATTAGCCCATCATTTATAAGGCCTTGGTTTCCCGTCTCTTTTATTTCGTTGGATCTCACCTTCATTATCCTATCTTATCCTTTTTTTCATTCCATTTCCATCCACATTTCATTTATACTACAACCACACTCATTTTGTTAAGGCTTATTGTTAAGCCTTAAATGTGGGCACATTCCCCCCTATATTGTGGTGCATTACATTATTTTTGATGTCTGATTTGTTCCATTAGTTGTAATTGTCATTAGTATGGTCTTATTAGTTATGTCATCTTGGGTTAGTGAGTTGTAATTGTACCTCTTAATCTCGTATATATATGAAGGAGATATTTTTGTTTGAGTATATTGTCTTGTCTTGTCTTGTGTACTCAGTACATTGTATAAAAAGGTTGCTTCCAGGAAGAGGCTTGCTATTAATATATGTTCTTCATTATTAAGGAATGGAGTACTCATTCTGGTCTATTTCTTCTCTTTTCATGCTCTTTTTGGAAAGTTGTTGCTTAACATTTGGTATCAGAGCTCTTTCCTTGTGTCTGGGTGCTTCAAAACAAGTCATCTTGGTATTTTCACTATAAATATGTTTCTACAAGGTTTTATATAGCAATGCTTTGAACCCATCTAGGAAATGGGCCGAAATATCTATTGTATAATTTTTAGATCTCGACCGCTTACTAATGCGTAGTTATTGACATTGGAAGTTAGGGTTTTTTACTATTCCAAAAACTAGTCTCAAACAAGTGCCTTGGGTAAAACTATTATATATGAGGAATGTGAGATGAAAATTGAGTGATACCTGTTGAATCAAAAAAAATACAGACCAAGGTATCGATGGTATCATTTTTAGACTTAGATCTAAAATATTGGACACATGGCAGTCCATACAAGTTCACTCTTTTGAAAGGACCGAAAATAACAAGTGTTGGGAGATTTTCCATATCTTTTTACTGGCACATCAATATTAGGTCATACCTATGGAATTACAGAGAGGAGATATTAGGATACTTCATGAAGTATTTTTAGACTCATAGGGTCCAAAATTGCAAAGATATCTTTAAATCGGGATTTGATAAAGGTACACCATTTTAAATTGGAATGATTTTTAGTATAAGGATCTATTTGAGGTGAACCCTAGGGAATGATATCTATTTCTATTGTTCAAAATACTCCCCAAAAGCAATGGAAAAAATAACACTCCACTCAAACCACATGAGGATTCATCCCATACGTACGATGAAATGGAAGACCCATCTTTTCAAATGTCTAAGTTGGAGGAAAATATGAAAGGGTCTGTGAAAACGATTGATTTACTTAATCTAGAGAGGAAGCTGATGGGCATATGGAAGAAAATATGAAAAATATTGATAAGCTCATCCAAAATTCAAAGGATACTCTCCCTACAGGTGATGATGTGTTCCAGGATACTCAGGAGGACAAGGATAATAAGCATTCCCATAATGGAAGTTATCAGGGATGGTCACTAAGGGGTACGCGAATTCCCAAGATTGACATGAGAAATTTTGATGGAAATGATACAATAACATGGATATTCTAGATGGATCAATTCTTTGATCTACACCAGGTTCCAACTTTTCAAAATGTAACAATTGCATCATTATCTTGATCAATTTGTATGGTACCAATGGCTTTGTGACTAAAAAAAGAGTCTATTATATCTTGGTCTATATTCACAGAAGAATTGATTGTTGTTAAGACCTAAATATTGGCAGATTACCCCTTATTTAATGGCACATTACCCCTTTATTATGGCGTATTACATATTATTGATGTCGGCTTGGGTCTATTAGTTGTTATTGTACCCCTTTGTCTCTTATATTTAGGAAGGATACCTTTTCATTTTAGTCATCATTGTATCTTGTCTTGTCTTTTGTATTTAGTACATTGTGTAAGGAGGTTCCTCCCTCGAAGAGGATTGTTATTAATCTCAATTATTCATTGCTAAGTCGTGAATTAATTTATTTTTATCTATTTTTGTTATTTTTATGCTATATCTGGGACTGGGTTGCATAACATTTGGTATCAGAGCTCTTTCCTCGAGACTGGTTTCTTCAAAAAGAGTCATCTTGGCATTTTCTAAAAAGATTCATAAAGAGATATTCAAAACCCATATCCAAAACAGGCCAAACTATATTCCGTCCAATTTTCAGATCCTGAGACTGTGCTGGTTCGGAGATAATCACCTATGAAGCTATGGTTTTTGACTAGTCCAAAAACTAGTCTAAAGCAGGTGTTCTGGGGAAAAAGGTCATATCTGTGGCATGCAAGATCCAAATTGAGTGAGACCTATTGCATAGAAAAGAGGACAGACCACGTTATTTTGATAGGGTTTTCAACCTCAGATACGAAATATTAGACATGTGGAAGACCCTACAAGTTCGATCTTCTGGAAAGACCTAAAATAAGAAGTGTTGGTAGATTCACAATAAATTCTTATTGGTACATCATAATTAGGTCATAACTGTGGCATTGGAAAAATGACACATCAGTCTACATCAGACTGAAGTTTCAAACCCAGAGGAGCAGAAAATTAAAATTTAACTCAATCACAAGTCATCGATAAAACAATCTTCTAATCGGGGTTTGAAAAAGGTATGCTATTTTAAATTTGAATAGCTTTGAGTAGAAGGATCTAATTTTGGTGAAACCTAGGGTGTGATATCTATTTATATTGTTCAAAATTCTACCAAAAGGAAGTGTAACAACTCACACTCCCCTCAAACCACCAGAGGATGCATCCCCAACTTATGATGAAAGGGAATACCTATCTTTTCAAGTGTCCCAGTTGGAGGATATGATTAAAGGGACTATGAAAAAATTTGATTTAGTTAATTTAGAGGAGAAGTTGAATAAAATTGAGGAAAATATGAAAGGTTCATTGAGAAGAGACTATTTACTCAATTTAGAGGAGAAGTTGAACAATATTTCTAATCTCATATAAAATTCAAGGGATACTCCCCCTATAGGTGATGATGTGTTCCAGGATACTCAGGAGGATAAATATAATTTCCATGTTGATAAACATTCCATGAATACGAATATTCCAAGAGGAAATGATTCTAGTAATGGAAGTCATCAGGGATGGTCAACAAAGAGTACCCAACTTCCTAAAGTTGACATGATAAATTTTGATGGCAATGATCCAATAACTTGGATATTCTAGCTGGAGTAATTCTTTGATCTACAATAGGTGCCAACTTTACAAAAGGTAACTATTGCATCCTTATATTTAGAGACTGATCAATTTGTATGGTACCAATGGCTTCGTGACTGTAAAAAGGACTCTATTATCTCATGTTCTATATTCACAGAAGAACTCATTGCTGATTATGCGGATATAAATAACAACACCTTCTTTAGCTAGTTGGTAAATCTAAAGCAAAAAGACCTAGTTACACAACACATCAAGCATTTTAAGAAGTTAAGTCTTAGAGTGAATAATATTTTAGAAGATAATTTGTTGGATATATTTATTGGAACTTTGAAGGATAACATCCAACATGAGGTTCTACTTTGGGAATCTAAGTCCTTGGAACATGCATTCAGGGTGGCAAGAAAAGTTGAAAACAAAATTATGGCAACAAGGAAGTATGCCACTTACAACTATAAAGAAGGAAATGTGGTCTCAAGTCATCCACAACCTACAAGGTTGACACCACAAAAACTAGAGGAAAAAGAGAGAAAGGGGATTTGTTACAGTTGTGATCGAAAATATAGTAAGGGCCACAAGTGCACTGAGAAGAAACTTTTTTACATAGATTGTGAAGCAGAGGAAGAAAATGAACAAGAAGTACCAAAAGAACAAGAACTGTCTCAAGATGAAGAAATAGAAGATACTACTTCCGAAGATATTACTCCCACCATATCCTATCATGCACTGGCTAGAATTAGCACTCCTCAAACTTTCAAGATTGAAGGCTATATCAAAAATGAAAAGGTAACTGTGTTGATTGATTCTGGTAGTACTGATCATTTCATTCACAATAAATTAGCCAAGGTTCTCAATTGCTTTGTATATCTAGCACCAAAGTTTCAAGTAATTATTGTAGATGGAGGAACTATCAATTGCTGAGGAAAATGCCATGATATCAATCTCACTATGGGGAAATATGTATTGAATAGTTCAATTATTACTATTCTGATGGGGGGTGTTGATGTTGTCTTAGGAGTTCAATGGTTACAATCATTGGGAAAAATGGCTTGTAATTTTCAGAAGCTTTTCATAAAAAATTTATGGGAAGGAAAATAATATGAGTTAAAGGGTATCATGGGGAAACCAAGTAAGGTGATAAGCTTAATCGCATGACAAAATTGATAAAAAAAAGGGACATCAAGGTGCAATTGCACAATTATGCTCATTAGTTGTTCAAACATCTAAGTATCCTATTTCCCCAGATATCCAAAAGGTGATTGATAAGTATTCCAAGGTATTTGAAGATATTCGAAAAGGTCTTCCACCTATTCGAGATTTTGATCATGCTATTCCCTTAATTTCAGGAAGTGTTCCTCCTAAAATCAGACCTTACAGATACCCCTATGGACATAAGAGTGAAATTGAGTGTATGGTAGAATAAATGTTAGAGGTCAGCATAATTAGGCCTATCCAAAGTTCTTACTCTCCACCAGTGGTAATGGTACACAATCCGGATGGATCATGGCATATGTGTCCAGATTATAGAGAGCTCAACAAGATCACCATTAAAGATAAATTTCCCATTCCTGTCATTGATGAATTATTATATGAATTACATTGAGCAATTTTATTCACAAAGTTGGATCTTCACTTCGAATATCATCATATTAGAATGGAGGAGGAATACATTCAAAAAACAACATTCATAACTCATGAAGGTAATTATGAATTTTTGGTCATGCCATTTGGTCTCACGAATGCGCCTCCCACATTTCAAGGTTTGATGAATTCCATTTTCAGGCCTTTCCTTAGAAAATTTTTGCTAGTATTCTTTGATGATATACTAATCTAAAGCAATTCGTGGGAAGAACATGTTCAACATGTTGACATGGTACTACAACTACTAAAGGAGCAACAACTATATGCAAAACCTTCCAAATGTTTCTTTGGGTTAAATGAGGTAGAATATTTGGATCATATTTTATCTCATGAAGGTGTCAAGGTAGACTCCAAAAAAATTAAATCCATGATGGACTAGATGATTCCCCAAACCCTAAAGAATATTCGAGGATTCTTAGGTTTGACAGGGTACTACCGCAAGTTTATTGGGAACTATGGAAGAATAGTAGCACCTCTAACAAGATTATTGAAGAAAGATGCATTTTCTTGGACTCCAGAGGAAACTCAAGCTTTTTAACAACTTAAGGAGGCAATGTGCAAAGTTCTTGTTTTGGCCACACCAGACTTCAAAAAAATATTTATTGTGGAATGTGATGCTTCAAGAAATGGCATTGGTGTTGTTCTAATGGAAGAAGGACACCTGCTTTCTTTCACAAGTCATTCAATCAAGGGAATGCACTTACATAAGCCCATTTATGAGAATGAAATGTTGTCAATTCTACATGCTCTTAAGAAATGACTTCCTTACCTAATAGGTAGACATTTCAAGGTCAAAATAGATCATGATAGTATTAAATACTTCTTGGAACATAGATTATCTTCGGAAGAGCAACAAAAATGGCAAACCAAGATGTTGGGATATGACTTTGAAATAATTTATCAAAAAGGGAAACATAATGTGGTGGAAGATGCGCTTTCCAAAAATGATGAATATGCCAGGGCATTACTTTATGCAATTTCCATTCTACAACCCGATTGCGTAGTAGCTGTAAGGGAAGAATGGAAAAATGACCTATCTTTGTAGATGCTCATTCAAAAGCTACATGAAAATCCAAGTGTATCAGATACTTTTTTGGGGAAAAATGATTCACTATGGTATAAGGATCGCTTATATTTATGCAAAGACTCCCAACTCAAACAAAAGGTACTCTCAGAATTACACACCTCTCCTTTAGGTGGGCACTTGGATTCCTAAAAACTTAACACAGGGTCAAGAAGGAATTTTTTTGGGAAGGTCTTAAATCTGATGTTCAAAGGTTCGTGGTCGAATTCTTGGTTTTCCAACAAAATAAGGTGGGAATAGTTAATACCACGGGACTTCTACAACCATTAGACATACCTTGCTAGTGCTGGGAAGAAGTCTCAATGGATTTTATCACAGGTCTACCCAAGTCAGAAGGAAATAATTTTATTATGGTGGTTGTTGATAGACTCATGAAGTATGCACATTTTTTTGCACTCTCTCACCCTTTTATTGCAAGTACAATACCAGCAACTTTCCTAGAAATAGTTCAGAAGTTACATGGAAATCTGAAGATTAGTGTAAGTGATAGAGATCCAATTTTCACTGGAAATTTTTGGACTAAATTATTTTCTTGTTTGGGTACCCAATTGGCTCATAGTTCACTTTAGCATCCTCAATCTGATGGGAAAAATGAGATAGTGAACAAATTTTTGGAAGGCTATCTTTGTTTCTTTGCATCTGATAAACAAACGCAATGGGTGAAATGGTTATCTTTGGCAGAATGGTGGTAAAATAATTCCTTCCATAAATCATCAAAAATGTCTCCATTTATGGCACTTTATGGATACCATTCTCCATCTATCACATCTCCATTAAAGGGAAAATATAAAGTTCAAGATGTAGAATATTACATACAGCACGGACAAGAAGTTCTCCAGATACTTCAGGACAACCTAGCCATGTCACAATATAGGATGAAACAACAAGATGATCAAGATGAGAGTGAAATGAGTCTCAAAGAAGGGGATTGGGTATTTCTAAGGCTACAACCTTACAAGCAAATGTCCCTCAAGCAACTAAATAAGGACAATAAATTAGCAACCAAGTATTATGGTCCTTATAAAGTGTTGCAGAAGATTGGAAGTATGGATTACAAATTGGAGCTCCATTCATCTTTAAGAGTGCATCCAGTTTTCCATGTTTCTGATTAAAGAAGGTAATAGGAGACAATATCTCAATTCAAACAATTTTTTCCGATCTTGATGAAAAGAAAGATTCATATTGGAACCTGAACAAATCAATAAAACAAGGACCAAACAGCTACATAATTGGGATATTACTGAGTACCTCATCAAATCGAAGAACATTCCAATAGAATATTCGACATGGGAAGATGAGTCCTTCATACAAAAGCATCCACAAAAAATCAAGCATTGAGGGCAACACTTGTCTAAAGGGGAGGAGCATGTTAAGACCTAAATATTGGCACATTACCCCTTATGTAGTGGCACATTACCCATTTATTATGGTGCATTACAAATTATTGATGTCGGCTTGGGCCTATTACTGGGTCTATTAGTTCTTATTGTACGCCTTTGTCTACTATATATAGGAAGGAGACCTTTTCATTTTAGTCATCATTGTATCTTGTCTTGTCTTTTGTACTTGGTACATTGTGTAACGAGGTTCCTTCCTCGAAGAGGATTTTTATTCATCTCAGTTCGTCGTTATTAAGTTGTGGATTACTTTCTTTTGGTCTATTTCTACTATTTTTATGCTATATCTGGGACTTGGTTGCACAACAATTTCACATTATGGGGATATTAATAGCAACACCTTCTTTAGGAAATTAATAAATCTTAATAAAAAAGGTCCAGTTACAGAGCACATCAAGCAATTTCAGAAGCTAATTCTTCGAGTGAAGAACATTTCAAAATATAATTTGTTGGATCTCTTTATTGGAAACTTAAAGGATAACAATCAACATGAGGTTTGTTTCTTTGAACCACCATCCTTAGAGAAGGATTTCATGGTGGAAAAAAAGGTTGACGATAAAAGCATGGAGATGGATACTAGAAATATCACCTCCAACACATATAGAGAGAATAATGTCCCTTCTTCTAATCCACCTTAAAGGTTGACACCTCAGAAACTAGATGAAAGAAGAGCAAAAGGCCTATGCTTTAATTGTGACATCAAGTATAGTAAGGGACATAAGCGTGGTGAGAATAAATTATTCTACATAGAATGTGAAGAGGAAGAACCAAAAGAACAGGAACCATCTCAAGATGAAGAAATAGAATATACTACTTCCGAAGAGATTAATCCCACCATATCCTTTCATGCATTGGTCGGGATTAGCACTCCTCAAACTCTCAAGATCGAAGAATATATCAAAAAGAAAAAGGTAACAGTGTTGATTGATTGTAATAATAATTTCATTCACTATAAATTACCCAAAGTTCCCAATTGCTTTGTATATCCAAAACCAGAATTTCAAGTAATGATTGAAGATGGAGGAACTATCAATTGCTCAGCGAAATGCCATAATATCAATCTTACTATGGGGAATATGTATTGAATAGTCTAATGATTGCTATTCCAATGGGTGGTTTTGATATTGTCTTAGGAGTTCAATGGTTACAATCATTGGGAATAGTGGATTTTAATTTTCAGAAGCTTTTCATGAAATTTTTATGGGAAGGAAAATAATACATGTTAAATGGTATCATAGGGAAACCAAGCAAGGTGATAAGCTCAAATGGTATGAAAAAATTGATGAAAAAGGGACATCAAGGTGTAATTGCACAATTATGCTCATTAGATGTTTAAATATCTAAGTATCCTATTTCCCTAAATATCCAAAGGGTCATTAATAAGCATTCGAAAGTATTTGAAGATATTCCAAAAGGTCTTCCACCTGTTCAGGATTTTGATCATGCTATTCACTTAATTCCAAGAAGTTCTCTCTTAAAATCAAACCTTACAGATACCCATATGGATAGAAGAGTGAAATTGAGCATATAGTTGAATAAATGTTAGAGGTTGGCATAATTAGGCCTAGCCAAAGTTCTTACTCTACACTAGTGGTATTGGTACACAAGTTGGATGGATCATGGCATATGTGTCCATATTATAGAGATCTCAAAAAGATCATCATTAAAGATAAGTTTCCCATTCCGGTCATCGATGAATTGTTAGATGAATTACATGGAGCAGTTGTCTTCACAAAGTTGGATCTCCATTCCAGGTATCATCAGATTAGAATGAAGGATGGATACATCCAAAAAATGACATTTAGATCTCATGAAGGTCATTATGAATTTCTAGTCATGCCATTTGGTCTCTTGAATGCGCCTTCCACATTTCAAGGTTTAATGAATTTCATTTTCAGGTATTTCATTAGAAAATGTGTGCTAGTATTCTTTGATGATATACTAATACATAGAAAGTCTTGGGAAGAACATGTTCAACATGTTGACAGAGTACTACAACTACTAAAGGAGCAACAACTATATGCAAAACCTTCCAAATGTTTCTTTAGGGTAAAGGAGGTAGAGTATTTGGGTCATATTGTATGTCATGAAGCTGTCAAGTTAGACCCTAACAAAATTAAATCCATGATGGGCTGCTTGATTCCCAAAACCCTAAAGAATATTCGAGGATTCTTAGGTTTGACAGGGTACTACCGCAAGTTTGTTCGAAACTATGGAAGAATAGTAGCGCCTCTAACATCATTATTGAAGAAAGATGCATTTTCTTGGACTCCAAAGGAAACTAAATCTTTAGAACAACTTATTAAAAGAGGCAATGTGCAAAGCTCTTGTTTTTTCCACACTAGACTTCACAAAAACCTTTATTGTAGAATGTGATGCTTCAGGAAATGGCATTGATGCTATTCTAATGCAAGAAGGACACCCGCTTGCTTTCACAAGTCATCCAATCAAGGGAAAGAACTTATAGGATCCCATTTATGAGAAGGAAATGTTGGCAATAGTACATGCTATTAAGCAATGGAATCCTTACCTAATAGGTAGGCACTTCAAGGTTAAAACATATCATGATAGTCTTAAATACTTCTTAGAACAAATACTATCTTTGAAAGAGCGACAAAAATGGATAACCAAGATATTGGGATATGACTTTAAAATCATCTGGAGAAAAGGGAAACATAATGTGGTGGCAAATGTGTGTTGAAATTTGGTTGTCATTGATGTCAGCTAATCTCAAAGAGGATGTCAATTGATTCAGTTTGAGTCATTGATGTCAATTGATGTCAAAGTGGATACAATATTCCTACAACAGTTTGAAGAAGTATATGGAACCCACTTTGAAGTAGTATATGTGCAAGGATATGGATTCCAGTTTGCAGAAGTATATCTAGAAGTTGCATCCAATCCGAAGATGTGTGTTCAAGGATACAACATGCAAATCTAGTTTAAAGAAGTACATAAGTAATGTATCCTACTACAAGTGGTTCCTGTGCAAATATCAATTCCACCAGGTCATTCTCTGTAAAGGTATCTGATTCCTGCACATAAAATGATCTGAAGATCTTGCGCGATGAAAGAAGCAACAATAGAACCATGTATGCGCATCATGATGAGGATGATCTGAGACAAGTGTGTTAAACTAAAAGGATGAATCATATGATGCACATCATGTCGCAGATTGTCTAAAAGACTATAACACTTAAACTGAACGGACACATCTAAGTAAGTGCACAGTTCCATCTGGTACTGGTGCATAATTTCAGAACAACATGCTATCAATTGAAAGCACAGTATTAGCTAGTGATTTCATTTGTGCTGTAGCAGAACTACATAGTGAACCATGACCCATAATGCAATAGATGAAGTAGCACATGACGTATGAAGCGAGTCATCAACAGAAGTGAAGAATTGAGTGGAATGAGAAGTAAAGTGATGTATGCAACACAATGACAATGAATTGTCTATGTATGAAGGTAGCACACAACAAAAAAACTACATATAAGATCAGAAGTGTGCACGAGTTGAAATTTTAGTAAGGAATAATACTATTTTGTATATCTGGGCAGCAAGACAGGGCAAGGATTAGGAGGTTGTAGCCTCCTTCCAATTGGTGCTGCAGAACATAGGGAGTTGTTGATTCCTTTAGGTCAGTGCTTGTAGAACTAGGGGGTCGGTGCCTCCTTCTAGTTGGTGCTAGTAAACACAGAAAGTCGGTGCTTCCTTGAATGTATTAATTTCATTACAAAAGAGCATTCTGTGGTTTTCTTCCGATTGGGTTTCCATGTCAAAATCCTATTTGTTTTGTGCTCTTTGTCTTGGTGCGTATGTGGATGAATGTTTTATTTATGTTGGATGCATAATTAAAAGATCAAGATTAAAGTTAAGACTAATCTGTAAAAGAAGGTAAAAAATGATGATAATTGCACTAATATTGATTCATGCCCCCTCTTAGTATTAAATCGTTTCCAACAATGCGATCTCCTGAAAAGATGAATATGTTGGGGAATTACGTTGTGCAATTTCCATTCTACAACCTGATTGGGTAGTAGAAGCAAGGGAAGAATAGCCAAATGATCTATCTATGTGGACTCTCATTCAAAATATACAGAACAATCCCAATGTATCAGATACTTTTGTGTGGAAAATTTATTCACTATGGTATAAGGATCACTTATATTTATGCAAAAAATCCTAACTAAAACAAAAGTTCCTCTCAGAATTACACACCTCTCCTATAGGTGGGCACTTTGGATTCTTGAAAACTTACCACAGGGTCAAGAAGGATGTTTTTTTGGTAGGTCTAAAATCTTATGTTCAAAGGTTCATGGCAGAATATTTGGTTTTCCAACAGAATAAGGGTGAAACAATTAAGATCCCAGGACTTCTAAAACCATTAGACCTACCTTTTCAACATTGGGAGGAAGTATCAATGGATTTTATCATAGGTCTACCCAAGTCAGAAGGAAAGAATTTTATTATGATGGTCGTTGATAGACTCATAAAGTATGCACATTTGTTGTGCACTCTCTCACCCTTTTAATGAAAGTGTAGTAGTTGCAGCCTTTATGAAAACAATTTAGAAGTTACATGGAAGTCTGAAGATTATTGTAAGTGATAGAGATCCAATTTTCAATGGAAAATTTTGGACTGAATTATTTTCTTTTTTGGGTACCCAATTGGCTCATAGTTCATCTTATCATCCTCAATCAAATGGGAAAATTGAGAGAGAGAACAAATGTTTGGAAGACTATCTTCATTTATTTTCATCAGATAAACAAACATAGTGGGTGAAATTGTTTTCTTTGGAAGAATGGTGGTACAATACTTCCTTCCATATATCATAAAAAACGTCTCCATTTATGGCACTCTATGGGAACCATACTTCATCCATCAAATCTCTCTTAAAAGGAAAATATAAAGTTCAAGCCATGGACGATCACATAGAGCACCATCAAGAAGTTCTCCAGATGCTCAAGGAAAATCTAGCTATGTCAAAAAACAGGATGAAACAACAAGTTAATCAACATCCCAATGAATGGAGTTTTGAACAAGGGGATTGGGTATTTTTGAGGCTACAACCTTACAAGAAGATGTCCCTCAAGAAACTAAATAAGGATAATAAATTAGCACCCAATTATTATGGTCCTTATAAAGTCTTGCAGAAGATTGGTAGTATCGATTACAAATTGGAGCTCCCTTCATATTCAATAGTACATCCAATTTTCCATGTTTCTTTCTTAAAGAATTTAATAGGAGACAATATCCCAATTCAAGAAATCTTGTTGGAGCTTGATGAAGAAGGAAAATTCATATTGGAACCTAAACAAATCACGGAAACTAGGACCAAGCAGCTACAAAATCAAGCTATTACTGAGTACCTCATCAAATGGAAGAACTGTTGAATATTGTAACTTCTAAGAATATTATATTTGTATATTATTTATTCCGGAGATGTTCCATACCTCCGATGTGATTATACTATGAATCCAGAGATGTTTATTCCTCCGAATTGGTTGTGGTAACTAGGGTTATTAGACCCACCATGTGGGGGTCGGCCCAGTCAGTTATAATAGGGTATTTAACCTAATGGTTAAATACGAGCCTACATGTACTTGTGTAAAATACATGTCAGTGTAGTGTATAAATAGAGGAGGTATGTTCCTCATTTGACACACTCACTCACTTAAGAGAGGCGCACTTGTGGAGGAGAGGTCTGCTATGGTGGAGGAGGAGATCATGTCTTTGGTTTGCATCTTTGTATATTGCTGGTCATCTATATTGAGGAAGCTTTACTGGGTTTTCTACCCCATGAGGGTTTCCCAGGATAAATCTGTCTCTTGTGTTTATGCTATGCTTGTTGTTTCTTCAGTGATCCTGTATATGCTATTATTGTGAAATGGAATGTAATGCTGATATTTTCTATCTTAGAATATTGAATTTTAACAAGGTATTAGAGCTAACCTGAAGGAAGGCAATGTATGGCACTTACGACACTTGCTTCTCTTGCGACAATTTGAAGGTTAGGGTTTTATATAGCAAAAACCCGTCATTGTGGAACTTTCGCTATAAATTCATTTATGAGAAGTTTCAGGATCTGAAAAGTTTACAGGTCGTAGATAACATCCCCAGGTACCTTGTGTCCAAAGGGCACCCTCCGATTCGTTGTACTTTATGAGTTATGATTAGTACAAGTTAGGGTTTCTGCCTCTTCCAGATCTCAGTCAAAATCAGGTGACCTTGGAAAAAATGTCATAACTTGGGCTAGGAAGCTCCAAATGAAATTTCATAAAAAGTGACAGGTAGTACACAGACTGTACTATCTCAGGTAACGTTTTCAGAGGCCGAAGGTGAACCACACGTGGAACGCCGTACAAGTTCGATCTCCTGTTTTATCCCATAAACAGGTCACGTTACGACACTTGGCATAACTCTCTCTCAGAGAGTCCAATTGAGATCAGACCTATCAGGATGGAAAGATAACAGGGTGAGCTATCTCAGGAAACGTTTTCATAGGCCGAAGTTTAAATAGTGACACGTGGCACGCCGTACAAGTTCGCTCTCCTGTTTTACCCCATAAACAGGTCACGTTGCGACACTTGGCATAACTCTCTCTCAGAAAATCCAATTGAGGTCAGACCTGTCAGGATGGAAAGATGACAGGTCAGGCTACTGCAGAAAAAGTTTTCAAACCCTGTGGAGCAGAAATTTCAGAGTTATAGCAGAAACAATCAGGTGCATATTTCTGTCAAAACATAATTATTTTTGGAGCACCTTTATTCATGGCTTCCGGAATTTAGGGTTTCGGAGAAAGTTAGAATTTTTGGAATCGGAGTCCACGGCTGAATGATACTCATGAAAATTGAAATTTAGAGACCACGATCGAATTTTTTGGTTGGGTAGAAGACTGGGCTTGATCAAACCCTAGTTCGGGATTTTGATCAAAAAGATGGAAAATTAGGGCTTCAGCAAAAGTTGGAATTTTTGAAGTTTGTAACCACGGCTGGAAGCTCCTCAGAAAAATAAGAGTTTAGAGCCTTGGATCAAACCTTTTGATTGGACAGAAGGTTGGGATTCATCAAACCCTAGTTCGGGTTCCTGTCTAGAAGATCCAAAAGTTTCGAAGGCAATTTTGAGGGGTCAAATTTTGGAGATTTCAAAATTGAAGAATGCTAGGTTTATCAGCTTAGTAAGACACATTCTTACATCCATTCAGAAGTGTGAAAGTCAAATATTGAATTTTTAGGGTTTCTCTAGCAAACCCTAATCAAGCTCCAGATCAAGTTTCAGGGGGAGTTGAGGCTAAGGCCTTACATAAGAAGACTACAAAAAAAGTCTCGACAAGTATGACTTAAGGAGGTTCAGGTATGCCTTGAAATATGATTCTTGATTAAGTTCATAATGTGTTTATCTTCATGTTATTTATTAGTACAATCTTGATTAATGTTATTAATTGTCTTATCACCCTAGTAACAATATGAATGCATGTGAATGATCAAAGACATTCATTGATTAGGGCTATATGATTGTACTTATGCATTATGGTGTTGTGTGAGGTTGATGTTGTCTGCTAACAAGACACAGGTACATCACAAAAGACAAATCAAGTTCCATGACCATGACAACATGAATACAAAGACTCACAAGGTATGTATGACTTTGTTATATCATGTTTAACCTACGAGACATGCAGGTTCTAGCTCAGGATCTCTAAATAATTGAAGAGATTGTTTAGGTATGTTGTACATAACTAAGCAGGTATACTAATCCAGGTATGTTTTCCTATGTCATGTTAGAATTTTACCTTGTGTAAGTATACTTGGTATGATTGGTTAGTAATCAAGGGTTTATGCATATTATGTCTCTTATCTTGGTTGATGATTTAACTAACTAGATCAAACAAGAATATGCATGAGTAAAAGAAGACTTCCTTGAAACCCTGAATACTAATGATCATGACTGTACATATTCAAGATTATTTAGAATTAGAATGTTTTGATAATATTGAGAATATACTAATGAATGTATGTTTGTGTATGAGATCATGAGGATGACACTAGTGTACACTTGAGCATGCACAGTGGTACAGAATGAATAGAAGTTCAGAAGACATACAGAAGATCAAGCGGGAGGCAACCACACAAACATAAACGATAAGTATTTGGGTTGTTATTAGAAATAGTAAATGATATTGATTGTATGCATATTTGTATTCCTAGAATATATCATGTTGAGTGTAAACATTCATAAAGCATTGAACAGTATACTACTAATATGCATATGATTGGTAAATTGGACAAACATTCCATTGTTGCTTGTCTAGAATGAAACCTCTTTGCTGACATGCTGAGAGCTGTGCACACTCTCGATAGTATGTTCTGGTAGAGATGGAAGGCATCTAGATAGCCACTGTATGCATACAGGATATGGGAAAGTGTTGTGCCAAAGTATTGGTCAAAATAGTTGCATAACTATGTAAATGATATCTGTATGCATAATAGGTTATCATGTCAATATGATTTGATGATTATGAAGTATTACTAATCATGTACTTAATTTTGATTTGTAGGAAAGATCATGATGAATGATGAACTCTAAACAAGCGATGGATGTTCAACAAAAGATTTACAAATCAAACACACTATAGAAAGCTTGTGGTTAAGAGATTCTCTTTGAGATTCTGTTAGAAGGAGGAAGAGAATCATGATGAGATGTTTTGCTCCAAGGGACTAGATAAGACCATTCTCTTAATAATGTAATCAGGTTCTGTATGGGTTCCCAGGATCGGTAGTCAATTGATGAGCTTAATGATCATCATGGGTGATGTGGATCTCAACCTTTGCTACAAGATTGAATATGGGTTCTATACACATATGACATGGATGCAAGAAGGAACTCACCACAGAGTTTGAATGATTTTGAGGCTCATATTAGTAGACCCATCTGACGAGAGATGGAATAGATAGATATGCAGAAGATCACTCAATGTTGAGTGTGAATAATGGACAATTGACAACTTCATGACAAATCTTGGGCTTTACCAGAAGTAAAGTTGTTCCTAACCTTTACCTTAAGGTTGTGGATGATGAACCTATCATACCATTATTCTATGACGATGATCTCTTTCTGACAAGGAATGAGAAACAGGTCATGAAAATGGCTGCAGAAATGAAAATGAAAGATCTCGGATTAATGCACTACTTCTTAGGTCTAGAAGTATGGCAAGATCCAAAAGGAATCTTTTAAATCAAGGTAAGTATGCTGTGAAGTTTCTAAAAAGATTTGATATGTTGGAGTATAAAGCCATGGCCACTCCCATGGACTCCAACTTGAAGTTGTTAGTTAATGACTCATCGTATTTAGTGGACCTAACCCTATATAGACAAATCATTGGGTCATTGATGTATTTAACAAATACTAGGCCAGATATATGCTTTGCTATAAATACCCTAAGTCAGTATCTAGTAGAACCTAGAAAGGTGCACTTAATAGCTACAAAGCATGTAGTGAGGTACCTAAAAGGTACATTAGATTTTTGGTCTATATTATCTTGGAGGTCATGAACTCCGTTTACATGGTTACTCAGATTCTGATTGGGCAGGAAGTGCCTCAGACAGAAAGAGTACATCAGGTGGATGTTATAGTCTTGAATCTGCCATGATCTCATGGTTCAGCAAGGAACAATCTAGTGTGGCTCTCAGTACTGCTGAAGCAGAATATATATATAGTTGTCTGCTCTGCCAGCTGTGAAGTAGTGTGGCTTCAGAAGCTTTTATATGGAGTGTTTGACTTAGAAATTAATTCCACTATGATTATGTGCGACATTCAAAACTGCATCAAGATAGAAAATCCTATATTCCACGATAAGTCAAAAACACATAGAGATCCGATACTTCTATATACGAGATATGGTGCAGAGAGGAGCTATCAAGCTCGAGTATATAAGCACTGAGGATCAGATTGCTGATATCTTGACTAAATCTCTGTCTCAAGTAAAGTTTGAATACTTCCGAGACAAGCTTGGTATAGTCCAGAAGGACCCTCCTCGAAAGGGGGAGTAGCATAGTATCTGATAACAAGTCTGTCTCATCAATGATGAGGTTACCTTTTTACTGCACCTAGTTACTTAGAATTATTTAGATTTAGGAATCTTATATTTTTTCTTTTGATGAGAGATGTATACATGCTTTTGATGATAGATGTATACATGCTTTTGATGTTAGATATACATGCTTTTGATGATAGATGTATACATGCTTTTGATGATAGATGTTATGCATGTTTTGATAATGAGGATACATGTTTTGCTATACATGTTTTGATGATGAGGATACATGATTGACACATGTTTTGATGAAGTTCTTGGTGAACATGTGAGGGGATTGGATCATCCCTGGACTTCAGTCCGAAAGAAGAGTCGTAGACGTATGTCTTCGAGAATGAAGTTCTTGGTGAACATGTGAGGGGATTGGATCATCCCTGGACTTCAGTCCGAAAGAAGAGTCGTAGACGTATGTCTTCAAGAATGAAGTTCTTGGTGAACATGTGAGGGGATTGGATCATCCCTGGACTTCAGTCCGAAAGAAGAGCCGTAGATGTATGTCTTCAAGAATGAAGTTCTTGGTGAACATGTGAGGGATTGGATCATCCCTGTACTTCAGTCCGAAAGAAGAGCCGTAGACGTATGTCTTCGAGAATGAATTCCTTGGTGGACTTTAGGGGATTGGATCATCCCTGGACTTCAGTCCTAAAGAAGAGTCGTAGACGTATGTCTTCGAGAATGAAGTCCTTGGTGGACTTGAGGGGATTGGATCATCCCTAGACTTCAGTCCTAAAGAAGAGCCGTAGACGTATGTCTTCGAGAATGAAGTCCTTGGTGGACTTGAGGGGATTGGATCATCCCTGGACTTCAGTCCTAAAGAGAGCCGTAGACATGATGTCTCTGAGAACAAAATCCTGAATGAGCAGGTAACGGGATTTGATCATCCTCGGACTTTGGTCCTGTGAATTGAACCGTAGACATGAAGTCTCTGAGAATTGAATAGGACTGGATCATCCCTGAGCTTCGGTTCAAAAGGTACATGATAGGACTAGATCGTCCCTAGACCCCGGTTCAAAATGTACATGACAAATCCTAGAATTGTTCTAGGTTACATCCAGCATGAAATAGGGATGGCTCTGTAGATGTGATGCATCCAGCATGAAACAGGGATGGCTCTGTAGATGTGATACATCCAGCATGAAACAGGGCTGGCTCTGTAGATCTGATACATCTAGCATGAAACAGGGCTGGCTCTGTAGATGTGATACATCCAGCATGAAACAAGGCTGGCTCTGTAGATGTGATACATCCAGCATGAAATAGGGTTGGCTCTGTAGATGTGATACATCTAGCATGAAAGAGGGTTGGCTCTGTAGATGTGATACATCCAGCATGAAAGAGGGTTGGCTCTGTAGATGTGATACATCCAGCATGAAACAGGGCTGGCTCTGTAGATGTGATACATCCAACATGAAACAGGGATGGCTCTGTAGATGTGATACATCCAGCATGAAATAGGGATGGCTCTGTAGATGTGACACATCCAGTATGAAAGAGGACTGGCTCTGTGGCGGTAAATCCTAGATCTGATCTAGGTCACATCCAGTATGAAAAAGGACTGGCACTGTGGTTGGGATTGGATCGTCCCTAGACATGAGACTTGTCTTAAAGAGATAAGGATTGATCATCCTGGAACTTGATCTGGATTGCATCATCCATGGACCTATGTCCTAAAGAGAGCAGGATTGATCATCCTGTAATATGATTGTGTGATGACGATGCTGATGATCGTGTGATGACGATGCTGATTGTGTGATGTCGATGCTGATGATCGTGTGATGACGATGTTGATCGTGTGATGGCGATGCTGATGATCGTGTGATGATGATGCTGATGATCGTATGATGACAATGCTGATGATCGTATGATGACGATGTTGATGATCGATGTTGATGATCGTGTGATGATGATGCTGATCATGTGATGTCGATGATGATGATCGTGTGATGACGATGTTGATAGTGTGATGACAATGCTGATGATCGTGTGATGATGATGTTGATGATCGTATGATGACGATGCTGATGATCGTGTGATGTCGATGCTGATGATCGTGTGATGACGATGATAATGACAATGCCGATGATCGTGTGATGACGATGATGATGATTGAGTACTATCAACTCTGATGATGTTGATGTTCCAGTAACTAGTCAAGTTACTGATGATGATAAATTGAAGAAAGTTTCCGATGATTTATAGATGTATCACGTATGATGTATGACTCGTTGCTCCTGCGGATGTTGTTATAATATCCTTCTCGTTAAGGGGGAGTGTTGAATATTGTAACTTCTAAGAATATTATATTTGTATATTATTTATTTCGGAGATGTTCCATACCTCCGATGTGATTATACTATGAATCCGGAGATGTTTATTCCTCCGAATTGGTTGTGGTAACTAGGGTTATTAGACCCACCATGTGGGGGTCGGCCCAGTCAGTTATAATAGGTTATTTAACCTAATGGTTAAATACGAGCCTACATGTACTTGTGTAAAATACATGTCAGTGTAGTGTATAAATAGAGGAGGTATGTTCCTCATTTGACACACTCACTCACTTAAGAGAGGCGCACTTGTGGAGGAGAGGTCTGCTATGGTGGAGGAGGAGATCATGTCTTTGGTTTGCATCTTTGTATATTGCTGGTCATCTATATTGAGGAAGCTTTACTGGGTTTTCTACCCCATGAGGGTTTCCCAGGATAAATCTGTGTCTCTTGTGTTTATGCTATGCTTGTTGTTTCTTCAGTGATCCTGTATATGCTATTATTGTGAAATGGAATGTAATGCTGCTATTTTCTGTCTTAGCATATTGAATTTTAATAATAACGTATCACTTGAAGATTCGACATGGGAAGATGTTTCCTTCATACAAAAGCATCCAAAACTAATCAAGTGTTGAGGAAAACACTTGTCTGAAGGGGAGGTCATGTTAATCCCTAAATGTGGGAACATTTCCCCTATATTGTGCTGCATTACATTAGTGTTGATGTCACCTTTGGTCCATTAGTTTTAATTGTCATTAGTATGGTCATATTAGTTATTTCGGCTTGGGTCAGTGAGCTGCAATTGTACCTCTTAATCTCCTATATATAGGAAGGAGATCCTTTCATTTGAGTATCTTGTCTTGTCTTGTCTTGTCTTTTGTGTTAGATTTTGAGCATTAATTCAATATACTCTAGGATTTTTACTGAGAGAATAACATATATAGCATATCAGTGCATAACAATCATAGCAAGCATATCAATCATAGCAAGAAGCAAACATAAGAGACAATGGACACACAGAGTTTCCGTGGGGAAAACCCTAAGGTGAAAAACCCCACAACTTCCTCAAAGATATATAGAGCAATAGTACAACCAAAGTACAATCCAAGCACAAGAGATAGACTTCTCCTAGCAGCTGATCCTCCTCCTCCTATGTGCGCCACTTTCCAAGTGATAGAAGAGTGAGTAATGATATGATCTAAATAGAGATATCCCGATCTCTATTTATACTTGTCCGACCTGCCTAATAAAATTATGGGGCCGACTTGTCTAACTCAGTCTAATAACCCCTATTTACATTAATCAGGGCCTACCCCACACATGGTGGTCTAATAACCCATCGGCAGGTTAACACACTTGTGATACTTTTTAATACAAATGAAGACACTTTCGTATAGAGGAATAATACATCTCTAAAGGAGTACAATAAATATATATATGAAATACATTCTGAAGTTACATATACATCAACACTCCCTCTTAACTAGGAAGGTATTTCTCGAAACAGATCATCTGGCACAAGTCTTCTTCTCTGGATCATCGTCATCGATGCATGAATCATCATCATCGTCACTGCTGCTGCTATCTCGCTCAATCTCTGAATCTACTCATCATAGGAAGTTCTACAAAGCTAGTCCTTTTTCACAATGGATGTAGGCCCACCAATTGTAGGTCTTCATCATCACTGGTCATACTGTGGAATCCTCAGGACTCATCACGTTCGTCGACAAAACCTCGCAAGAGCATCCCATGCCTTTTACGAGCACACAACTCAACCTGTCGAATCTCCCAGGATCTTTTACATGCCACTGTACAACCTGTCCATGACCACAGAGTATCAACCTGATACTCACCATACATACACCTGATGTATATCATCACATGATCATCCTGATCATCATCATCTCTGTGAGCAAGCCATCAAGTAGGTACACCTCAGGACTGATTACAATGCCTCTACAAAACCTGCAAGATCTCTCAGGACTGATTACACTGCCTCTACAAAACCTGCAAGAGCATCTCAGGACTAATCATATGCCTCTGCAAAACCTGTGTACCATATTGTCACATCAATTTCTTCAGATCATCACATAGTCCACGGAGCACAACCCAGATGCACACCACACTGTCTCCAGTATGGTAGGACTTTCCTACCACCATACAAGACCCAGTCAACCAACATGCGAGGACTTTCCTACCAACATGTGAGACAAAACACTTACATCAACTGACATGGGAGGAATTTCCTACCACCATTTGGGAAAGGCTTAGCACTTACATCAACGGCCATGGGAGGACTTTCCTGCCACCATGCCGGAATGGCCCCGACGCTTATGTCAATGGTCATGGGAGGACTTTCCTACCACCATGCCAGACTGGCCCCAGCCCTTACATCTTCACCATGGGAGGACTTTCCCACTACCATGTGAGAATGGCTCAGCCCTTACATATACACCATAGGAGGACTTTCCTACAACTATGTGAGAATGGATCCAACCCTTACATCTTATCATGGGAGGACTTTCCTACCACCATGTAAGAATGGCTTAGTGTGCATCTGTGTCTTCGGACTCATCACTTCCCTCTGGAAGGAATCTCGATCTGAATTACACCAAGTCTCCCTCTGAAGTATTCAAACTTCACTCTGGCAAGTGGCTTGGTCAACACATCGGCTATCTGCTCGTCTTTCGCCACATACAGGAGCTTCACTGCTCCTCTCTGCACCATATCCTTGATATAGTGGAACTTGATCTCAATGTGCTTCAACTTGTCATGGAACACTGGGTTCTCTAACAACTTCACACAACTATGGTTGTCACAATATATACAAGTAGCACTCAACTGGAGATCAAAAAAATCAAACAGTAGCTTCCTAAGCCATACTACCTCGCAAATAGCTGAACAAGATGCGACATACTCTGCTTCGACTGTACTCACTGCCACACAAGACTGCTTCCTGCTAAACCAAGAGATCACACCTGATCCCATACTGAAGCAGCACCCCAAAGTGCTCTTTCGATCAATGGAACTGCCTGCCCAATCCGAATCAACATAACCCTCCAGGTTAAACTTTTGATTCGCCTCATACTTGAGCCCATAATCCACTGTACCCTTCAGGTACCTCAGAATATGCTTTGCAGCTATCAGGTGAACATGTCTTAGATCTGTCAGATATTGGCTCAAGGTGTTCACTGCAAAGCAAATGTCTGGCCTCGTATTCGTCAGGTACATCAAGGACCCAATAATATATCGATACATCGTAGCATCAACCGGATTAGATGAAGCATCACACAAAAGCTTCAGGTTCGATGCCATATGTGTGGCCATGGCCTTGTAGTCCATCATCCCGAACCTCTTCAGAATCTCTACTGCATACTTCCCTTGTCCAAGGAAGATTCCATCTACACTCTGCCGCACCTCCATACCAAGAAAGTAGTGCATCATACCCAAGTCCTTCATCTCGAACTCGGCAGCAAACTTCCTCTTCATGTCAGCAATCAATCTATCCTCACCTGTCAGAAATAGGACATCCACATACAATAGTAGTATTATTGGATTGCCTTCCTCAACCTTGTAGTAAAGGTTGGAATCCGCTTTACTCTGGGTAAAGCCCAAACTATATAGGAAGCCATCTATCTTGCCATACTAGGTCCTGGGTGCCTGTTTCAAACCATACAGGGCTTTCTTTAGTTTGCACACATGTGTTCCTCTGTCATGTGTCTCAAACCCGAGTGGCTGCTCCACATACACCTCCTCTTCAACTACACCATTCAAGAAAGCTGTCTTGACGTCCATCTGGTGTACCTTCCATTTCATCACTGCAGCCAGAGAAAGTACTGATCTAATGGAAGTGTATCTGGCCACAGGAGCAAAAGTCTCTTCATAATCAATCCCTTCTTTCTGGGAGAAGCCATGAGCTACAAACCTAGCTTTGTATTTTTCTATGCTTCCATCTGCAGCATGCTTGATCTTATAGATTGATTTGGAAGTCACCATAGACTTCCCATATGGTCTTGGGACCACATCATTCTTCATGATCGATGGATCATGGCATTCTTCCAATACTGCATCTTAGATCCTGGGAACTTCATATTCTTCAATATCTTCAATAGATAGCTTTTTTGTTGGAACAAATGTTGTAGTCCTTTTGTAGGTGATGGTATACGATCTTTCCTACAAGACAAGTTAAATTGCATGATTAGAAACATCTCATAGTTTTCAAAACAAATTCTTATACATAAATAAATATGTCATACAGTCATGCAATTATTTTAGCCAATGCTTCAATACAACATTTATCCATATCCCGTAACTTTCTAGATGCTTGCCAATCTCTACCACAACATTGTTAAGAGTGTGCAAAGAGGTTTCATTCTAGATAAGTAGCAATGGAATGTTGTACAGTGCCAAAGGCCACTTACCCATCACATGCATATTAGTAGTATATTGTTCATTAATGCAATTATTCTAATATGCATAATACACAACCTAAGTCTAGGAACATAAGTATATACATCATTGAATTTAAACAATCAGATATACAAGAAATGATAATTCAATTACTTATCTTTCTTTGTTTGTTGGGTGGACTCCCTTTGAATCTTTGCTTCCTTGCAGGAGCTGTTGGAGTCCTATTATGAAGTAGCTTCTTCTACACCTTTCTGTTGTGGAATGTAGAGAGTGGAAAACTCCCTCTTAATCCCTGAATCACTGCATAGCTTCTTGAAATCTTCTGAAGTGAATTTGTTGGATCTGAAAGTCTTGATCTTCTTTTCAGTGTGGTTTTTTATCAAGGGTTTTAATTCCTTGAATTTGCTGAATACTTCATCATTGTTTTTCAAGAGACAAATCCAAGTCTTCCTAGAGAAATCATCAATGAAAGAAACATAATATACATACCCACTCAGAGAACTGGATGACATTGGACTGCATACATCGGAGTGGATAATTTCCAAGATTACTTATGCCTTGCCTTCAATACTTGGAAATGTCTTCTTGGTGTTCTTTCCCTTTGCACAACCTTTGCAAATGCCTTCATGCTTTTTCTGGATTTCAGGAAGACCTTCCACTGCTTTGCTTGCAATTGGTAGTGCTCTATAGTGCATGTGTGCAAGCCTTCTGTGCCAAAGTTCACTTGGCTCTACTGATTCATGGACCATGGCTTGTTCTGGTTGGCCCTTTAATTTGTATAATCCTCCCTCTTACTCTCCAATCACAACTGCATCATCTATAGTCTTACCTTTTGGCCACATTAGGACTTGGCCATCTATAAATGCAACCCTCATGCCTTTTTCATCCAATGCAGATATGGAGAGTAGATTCTTCTTGAGACCTGGAACATAAAGTACATCTTTCATCTTCATAGAATTTCCTGAGTCTAGTTTATAGGAGGCTTCACCACTCCCTTTTATTGGATATTGGTATTCATCTCTAAGTTTCACCTTGTGGGGTGAATCATGTTCAGATATATTCGCAAAGGATTCTTTGAATCCTCTCATGTTTTTAGAAGCCCCACTATCTAGAAGCCAATCATTACTTCCATGAGTAATGGTTCCAGTGAGAGCAGAAATCAAAACATATTCTTCATCACTAGAAGAATCTTCACTGTCTTCTCTAGCCCTCTTCCTGGGAGGTTCATCATCCTCTGTAGCATGAGCATGATGTCTTCTTTTGAAGTTCTTCTTCTTATGAGAACCATCTTTCTTATTTTTGGTACAATATCTGGAATAGTGTCCCTTCTCATCACATGTATAAAAATGGACATAGGACATGTTCCTTCGAGGTCTGGGGCTACCTCTTTGATTCTGATGGTGATGTCTTTCTTTCTTGCCATGATGGTGAGATTTCTTGTCACCATGTCTTTTGGACTGAGCTATGAGAGCTTGGTCTTCATTCCCCATCTTCTCTTCTCGAGCTACAATTCGAGCTTCTTCCTGTGAGCATTCTTCCCATAGCCTACTGAAAGTGATAAGTTTCTTCCTGGCACAAATTCCTTGGATGAAGGAATCCCATGACCTAGGAAGGCCATTGAGAGTGGTCATCACCACTTCTCCATTTTCTATATCTTCACCCACAGCTTCAAGTTGTTCTTTTACCTGGGAGACCCTTGAGAAATATGACTGCATAGTCTCTGCATTCTGGATCTTGATATTCTTCAATTGATTCCTCAGGGTCATCTTCCGATTTATGTTCTTCCCTTCAAATAGTTTGGTCAAGGAATCAAACATCTCCTTTGGTGTCTTTAGGGATGACACATGGGGTATGAGATGATCTTTGATAGAATCAACAATGATCATCTTTTCCTTGACCAAGTTCCTCTTGTGAAGAGCCTTAGCCTCTTCTTCCTCTGGGACAGGGACCTCTTCACTTATGTAAGTGTCCAACTCATTCTCTTCTAGGATTAACCCAATCCTATACTTCCATGCTTGAAAGTTATCAGCCCCTTCAAGCTTATCCTCAAGCTTGGTGTGGTGAGACATCTTAAAGAGTACTTCAAATGGAAATAGAAAAGATTTAGGTCTTACCACTTGATTTGCTGAAAACTGGATTTGGTGCCGGATTAGGGTTTGTTAGAGAAACCCTAAAATTTCAAACTTCTAAGAGGATAGAAAGATGCACCTTGATGAGATGATTAGCCTGGTATATTTAGAAATTGAGATCTGCAAAGTTTCACCCTTCATAAATTCTTTTTAGTCTTCCCGGATTCACTAAGGAGAACCCTAAATTAGGGTTTGAGTTTCTCGGAGATTTACCCAACCAAAAATCTCGATCCAAATATCTAAACTTCGATTTTTCCAAGGAGCTTCCAGCTATGTCTTCAGATTTCAAAAATTCCTATTTTTTGTGGAAACCCTAATGTTTAGGGCCAAAATTGAAACAACTCATAATTGAATTCTGATTGGACAGATAGATTCACCTTGCTGAGGAGAGTCAATATATCATATTACTTTTCCAAAATCTGTGGAGAGAAACCCAAAAACAAGAAGCCCTAGCTTCCGCAACTGCATAGTGTCTTCTTCTCAGGTTAGATCTGATACCATGTTAGATTTTGAGCATTAATTCAATATACTCTAGGATCTTTACTGAGAGAATAACATGTACAGCATATCAGTGCATAACAATCATAGCAAGAAGCAAACATAAGAGACAATGGACACACAGAGTTTCCGTGGGAAAAATCCTAAGGTGAAAAACCCCACAACTTCCTCAGAGATAGATAGAGAAATAGTACAACCAAAGTACAACCCAAGCACAAGAGATAGAATTCTCCTAGCAACTGATCCTCCTCCTCCTATGTGTGCCACTTTCCGAGTGATAGAAGAGTGAGTAATGATATGATCTAAATAGAGATATCCCGATCTCTATTTATGCTTGTCCGACCTACCTAATAAACTTATGGGGCCGACTTGTCTAACTCAGTCTAATAACCCCTAGTTACATTAATCAGGGCTGACCCCACACATGGTGTTCTAATAACCCATCAGCAAGTTAACACACTTGCGATACTTGTCAATACAAATGAGGACACTTCCGTATAGAGGAATAATACATCTCTACAGGGGTGCAATAAATATATATATGAAATACATTCCGAAGTTACATATACATCACCATTTTGTACTTAGTACATTGTATAAGGAGGTTTCCCCCTCAAAGAGGCTTTCTATTCATCTCTATTCTTCATTATCAAGGTGTGGAGTACTCTTTCTAGTCTATTTCTATTCTTTTCATGCTCTTCATTTCAAGGTCCCTCCAAGATTTATTTCATTATAAATTTCTAGAAAACATTCTAAGGATTAATTTAGCAAATCACTCCATTATTCCTTGAGTATACAAATTATATGGTGATATAGCAAACAACCCTTCATCATTAGATGGTTGGAGGATCAGGAAAACCACTGTTTCATCCACTAGAAACCTTCATCAAAGTATCCATGGTGTGACAAACTAAGTCCTTCATTTAGCATAACACCTTATGACTCCATTATCCCATCATTTATAAGGCCTTGGTTTCCCATCTCTTTTATTTCCTTGGCGCTCACCTTCATTCTCTTATCTTATCATTTTTCTCATTCCATTTCTATCCACATTTCATTTACACTACAACCACACTCATTTTTTTAAGGCTTACTCTCTCGTATCATCGTGATCCTACACTTTGTAGCCTTAGAAATATTGGTTAGGGGTGCAACCCTTGAGTTGGAGGAGAACCAACTAGAAGAGAGAGGAAGAGAAATTTAGGTGATGGTGGGTGGCCTTCCTAAAGTTGCACAAGACTAGACCCTTGATGCTTGGGACTCTACATCATTTCTAAGGTGGTTCTATATTTTGTTGTAACAATGTTTACAAGCTCCATTGTAGGGATTATAGAAGGCAATTTCTTCAATATTCTTATAACAACATTTTTCAATATGTTTATATCCTCGAAGCAAGGAATGCCGAAGGAAATTGGGTAGGAGTTTTTTATGCTTTATGAATGGAAAAGGATGAGCTTGTAAAGATAATAGGTTTTATATTTAGTGAAATGTGCATGGTAGTAAATAATATAGAGGTTTGTTGAGAAGAGTGAGGTTTTTTCTAGTTGGTATGTAAAAGAGAGTTTCAAAATTCTAGACAAAAAGCACAGTGGCATAGATCGTTGGGAAATGGTGTTGCACAAGCACTTATAATTGGGATAATTTGGATATAGTCTACATTTGATGTTATATATAGGGATAATGAGGCCATTTTTAACATGAAATATTTTGTCATCCAAGCTCATGTAATGTTTCCTATTTTTCATTGTATTTTCACATGTTATGATGCATTTGAAGATAGCTATAAAATATCTTACTAATATTAAAAGATTAACGATCCTTGTAATATTATTTTGGATGAGTGTATGTGTACCATGGAAATAGAAATTGAAATCTAGTAGAGTCAAGAGAAACCCTTTTAGATGGTGCATATGAGATAATGCTTCCACCAAGATGCATTACAAGTCTTTCTTTCAACCTTAATCCAAAATAACTATAGATGCAAACATATAGGTTTTGTTTTCAATTCGTATACATGTTCTTTTGGATCGTTTGATTTTGTATGTGATTAGTTTTATTTGATAATATGCTCTTAAAAAACTAGAAAGAGTCACCTTGCTGAGATTCAAATTAACCTCCAAATCACTCAAAGAGCATGGATTGGCATATAACGAGTCTCCACATTGAAAGCTTAAGGATTATATGGATTCACTAATTTATGGGGTTTAATAAAATAAATAAAACAAATCAATATATTATATGAGATTTATTTTATGATATGAAAAAAATATAGAAGGAAAATAATTATATTAATACATTGGTTCTAACTGTCTTAGATCTAACTGCCTTAGAGCCCTTTTCTAGAATTCTAGATGGCAAAGAATATTCAACAAAATAGTTAGAGGAGGCCACCTCCCATCCTTATCATTTTGTTGAGAATATGGACTACCTCTCCACATTATTGCTACTAATAATCCCATCAAAACCTCAACCTCCAAATAAAATAATTCATAACAAAAGGCATGATTCTTGATATTAAATGAACATAGAGAAATATTGACAACTAACTTGTGATAAAAGATTCCACTAGTATTTCATATATTTTGGTGGTTTTTATGTCATTGATCCTATCACTATGATGATGTTACTATAGCTTTTCCATATATTTTTAAGTTGAAGGTGGACCTACTTAGAGGTAAAAGTAAGTTGTAATACAATTTAAAAAATAAGATAGAAAACAAATAAGATTGAAAGGCACATATAAATATGTTCTTTGGTAATTCAAAGGTCGAAATGAATTAGTTTATCAGAGCAATAATGAAATACACATGCCCTATTGTGGTTGAGCTCATTATGGATATAATGAAGACCAATAGAACATTCAAAATATTAGGATTTTCTTTGTTTTAGTTTGAGAACATATGAATAAAAGAAGAATATAAAATAATATAAGTTGTTAGAGTTTGTTATATGAAAGAAAAGAGGACAATTGTCACCATTATTAACACACAAAAATATAGAAGGAATGATTAATGAATTCCAATTTACCCATTTTAAGTTCCTCTTTCTTCGTGGCAGGGTAAGTAACAAGAAAAATCGAGAAACATAAATACTATGGTGATGAATACTGATAGGCCTAGGAAATTCCAAGCTAGAATGGTTTTATTGAACGTGAAGGTAATATTTATTCAATGGAGAATTGACCTTTGGCTTTTCAGGATGTGATTCTTCAAACAATTAAAACTAAAATATTTACAATATTTTACACATAGAACTATCATTCATATGGATTAGGTTTCCAATGTTTTCTCTTAAATCCAAAGAGGTGTTTATGAGTTCAAGCATATTTTTTAACTTTTCAAGCTTTTCTCTTCCAAGTGCTTTGGTGAAGATGTCTACAATTTTATCACTAGTGGAACAATGTATCAAATGTATAGTATTGGCCTCTATATGATATTGAATCAATGGTACTTTGTATTGATGTGCTTAGTTCGATCATGGAACTTGTGATTTTGTGCCAACTTGATTACAGAAGTATTGTAAACCAGAAGAGGAGTAGAATTTACTTGTTTGTCCTATAAATATTGAAGCATCTTCCTGAGTCACACAATGCCCTTTGTTGCTTCTGCTGCAGCCACATATTTTGCGCCTGTTGTGGAATCTATTAGAATAGATTGTTTGTGTGATCTCCAAGAGGTAGTTGTTGATCCAAGACTCATGAAGTAGATTGAAGTAGATACTCCATTATCTTTGTCTCCATCAAAGTATGAATTAGAATATCCAGTTAGTTTGAATTTATCCACCTTAGAATTTTTTAGTCCAAAGCCTTGAGTCCTATTCAAGTATCTTAGAACTCTTTTTGCAGCAGACTAATTCCATTCACAGGGTTTTTGCATGAACCTGGAAAGGATCCCAAACAGGGATAATTTTAAGGATCCATACTTATTTAAAAGTGTATAAACCTTGGTGAATCTTACCAATTCTTAGAATGTCAACTGTAAAATATTTGGCGATATTTTTCTAAAATTATTTCAATTTCTAAGGATTTTATATAGTTTATATAATAATTTGGCGATTTTTAGAGTGAAAAAAGTTTACCCCATCAAAATTGGGTGAAATGGGGCTTTAAAAAATGCAAATTGGCGAATCTATTTTTGGAAAAAAACATGGAAAAATAGCCCATGGGCTAAATTTTGCCCCTAAGATTATCCTTGCTCCCAAAAACAAATGAAATATATGGTTTAGTTGTGGTAAGGTAGATAAGAATCCATAACCTATCTGTACTTGTTTTCATCCTCAAATTCATTCCCTTATTTTGATGCAAGATTCAAATTATGTTCCATTGGAGTAGGGAGATGGTTAAACTCTATCATGCCAAAAGTGTTCAACAAATTTCCAATGTACTTCTTCCGAGAGATGAATATGTACTTTTAATTATAGAATTCTCTTCAATTCCCAAGTAGTAGTGACGATGTTCATCTCAAATCCTTTCTTCAATTCTTTCTTTATGCATGCAATACAAATTTGATTGTTCCCTATAATCAACATATCATCTACATACACTAAAATATATACAACATATCTTCCAATTTTCTTGACAAAAATGTTGCATCATCAATATTAAAGTGTTTGAAATTCAACTTCAAAATATGCTTGTTTATCTTTTTGTACCATGTCAAGGTGCTTGTTTAAGGACATACAAAGATTTGATGAGTTTGCATACCTTTTGTTTGTGTCACTTCACAACAAAACATTCCAACTAAGAAATGAAAACACTCTCTTTCAAGTCTCCATTCAATAAAGTATTCTTCACATCCATTTGATGAAATTTACGCCCATTATATGTAGCTAAATCCAATACATTATAGATGGAATCCCATTTTTTTGTGGGGTATAAAGTCTCTTGATAGTCAATGCCTCCTTTCTATGCACAACTTTTTACCACAAGCCTCTCCTTATGCTTGTCAAGTGATCCATCTAATTTGTACTTCTTGTTGTAGACCCACTTGCATCTAATTGGTTTGGTTCCAAATGGAGGGTCCACTAACTTCCAAGTCCCATTTTTTATGAGAGTATCATATTCATTCTGCATGGATTGTTTATATTCATCATGAGAAGCAAATTATTCAAAGGAATTTGATTCAAGGTTAGAAAATAATTTCAATTCACAATCATTTGAAACATCCATATCATCTACATCACTTGAATTTGAATCATCTACATTTCCTCCATCTTCTTGTCTTGTCAAAATTTTGGTTCGTTTCTTTCCAACTTTACTAGGATGAACACTTTCAAGTGTCTTCATGACCAACTTTGGAACTTTCTGTGAGGTTCTAGGTTTCTTGATTGGTGGTGATTCATTCTATTCGATATTCAATCTTACAATCCTCTCAACCACATCATGCACTTGAACCCCCTATTCTAGTGAAGTGGTAGGAAATTCTTCATAAGGGGGAGATGGTGTTGCAAAAGGATATTCCAAAGATTGATCCAAGACAATGATATACCATTTAAGATGTGGAATCTCATTATCAAATTCATTAAATGTATTTACATGGGTAAATTTATCCAAACTATCAAGCCACCTCTCAATAGTCTTGTCATTTTCATCTGTTTCAAGAAAAATGACATATTTGGAAAGTATAAAATTTTATTTACTTCATCGCAAAGACAATATTCCTTGGTGGTGTTTGAGTAACCCAAGAATATGCACTTCCAACTCCTTTCATAAATATTTTTTCTTTGTTCCTTTCGAGTTAAGGATTAATAGGTGCAACCAAATACCTAGAGATGCCTCTCCCAAGGAATATGGCCATATTTTATATGGAGTATTGGTTGCAAGAGCATGGGATGGACTTCTATTTATCAAATAGACTGCACATAGAACTACATCAACCCAAAATATCAATTTCATATTCTTGAAAAATAACATGGAGCATACCATATTCAAGAGTGTCATGTTCGTTCTTTCTGCAATGCCATTATGCTGAGGATTATATGGAACAATGGATTGATGCATAATCCCATGTTGATGAAGATATATTTCACATTCATTAAAGTGTATTATTTTCCATTATCAGTATGAAGAGTATCAATATGATATTGTGCTTCATTTTCAATCAACAAATGAAAAACTTTAAATGCTTAAAATGCCTCAGATTTGTGCTTCAATAAATAAACCCAACACATCTTGGTGTAATCATCATTAAAAGTAATGGGATATTTATTAGCATTTGTAGAAGAAATAGGTATGGGGCCACACAAGTAAAAGTATATCAACTCTAATTTCCTACATGCTCTAGAATGTGAATCATGGAAAGACTGCTTAGTATGTTTTCCAAGAATACAAGCATCACATTGTTCAACTTCTTTGGAATGGTGGGAAAACTAGAGACACCATCATTCTTCAACAAAAAAAGACTATCATAATTGTTATGCCCATATCTAGCATGCAACAAAATACTTGAATGCAATGCACCTTCATCATTGTGAGAGCGGTGTGCAAAATTCTGTGCACTTGCAAATATCCCATTGAGATTCAACAGATTCTCATCTTCCCATCTAGTCATAATGACTTGGTTTTCAAAGGATATCCTTATCTTAATTTTCCCATTTACTATGTGGATGGAATGGCCTTGTTGTTGAATATGTACAAGATATGTCAAGTTTCTCTACAATTTTGGAATATACATAACATTATGCAATAAAAATTCATAGAATCCAGGCAATTTGAGCTTGATGGCGCCAATTCCATTGGTTTTGAGGTTGGATTATCTGCACAATATACTACACCATATACGTTGTCATTCAATTCTTCAAAGAATTCTTTTCTAAATTTCATCTAAGAGGTTGAACCAATGTCAATCAACAAGGATATCTCCAATATGCAAATGAAGTATTAAACAAAACTTCATTTATGCCAACATTACAATGCGCAACAATGAAGTGATCAAACTCAGGAGCTTTACCTAATTCATGAGATTTACCTCTATCTTATTTATGCTCTTTATTCTCTATGATATTCTCCCATGGAATTTTGGATTTCTTTTCCTCATGTCCTTTCTTTCCACAACATACAAATTGCATATTAGAGATCTCAACACCGTTGTGTCTACCCCCGTGCCTCTAAAGTTATTTCTTTATTGTCCTCTTTTGTTTCCATCTCATTTAAAAGAATCACGTGGTTGATTCTTCCCTTTTTGAGCAAGTCACATATTCTCTCCGATGGGTTAAACTATATTCTTTCCAAAGGATTTCTCTTGCTTTGCAATCTTTTCCACCAGAGTGTCAAATTTGATGTCTTCGAGTTAACCACTAACTTGAAGTGACTCAAGATAATTTCAATATGTGGGGTAGAGGAACTTGATGAAAGAAGTGAGAAATTTATACCTTCACATTGACAACATTCATTTCATGCACAATGGATTTGATCTCATATTCCATAGCTATGGTATCATTGTCTTTCAACTCTAGGTTGAAGAGATTTAACAACACTAAATTAGCTCTAATTTAGAATGTGAGTCATACAAATCTTTCAGTTTCTTTAGAGTATCATAAGAAGTTTAGTATAAATTATGTATTAACCCACCTCTTCACTTATTGTAGTAGCGATCAGTCCATACTCCTTCTTATCTCTGCTCTTCTATATGGCAAGCTCTTTGTTTGTTGTAGGTTCTTCAAATGAAGCATAACCCTCTCCTTCACAAATTCCATCCCATATATCATTGAAGATGAGTGTTTTCTTGATATTCCTTGACCATTATGGATAGTTTATCCTTTCGATTGATAAGCAGTCTAAAAATGGAAACTATAGAATGCATCTTCAAGAGAAAATCACTTCAAACAAGAATATTTAAAGTTAGTTGCAATACAATCTCTATACAATATAGTAATGTGAAATACACCATGTAAAGAAGACCATATGCAAATGTATACAATTTGAAGTATATATCCCTCCTTAATTTACATTAATCCATTGATAGTATTGTTTATAGACAATGTTCAACCCAACATCACAATGAAAATGGTTCAATTGAGAAAGTAAATGGTTGTAGCCATATAATGCATTTCTCTTGTGAAAAAAACTAACAAGTAAAATCGGGATGTGAATGAGTTTTCAATACATCACAGTCTAGTCACTCAAAGACTCAATTGGTTACATAAAGAAACCACATGCTAGAAATATGAGAGCACCCTAAAAATAATAATTAGAAGAAGTAGAACTAAAAAATCTAAATTATTCAAACCCTAAAATTTCAAAAGCTGACTAGAAACATACCTATATCACCATGTTAGATAATCCTTGTACTAACTTATTCATAGAACACGATTAGCTGGAGAGGTGTATGATACCATGATAGGCCTAGGAAAATCCAAGATGGAAATATTTTGTTAAATGTGAAGGTCTTACTTATAAAATGGAGAAGTGACCTTTGGTCCTTTCACATCCCAAAGGTAGCAACTCTTCAAATAATTGAAACTAAAATAGTTGCAATATTTTGCACATGGAACCATAATCCTTGCAGATCAAGATTCCAACAAATGTGATGATTAACAAGAAAATATCTATGGATTGAAATCGATCCCTTATTAATAAACTAGATATTATGGTCACAAAATATATAAGTATAGGTATCTAAATGAATGAAATGCATGTTTGAATGCTAATGAAATGCTTACTCTAGAAAACTATAATTAGTATACCTAAAAAGGTTTATGAGACAATGAACCTCACCTTAAAGGAATTTATGAAGAGTGCAATATCCATGATATGATCTCAAAGGATATCAACTCAATTTAAAACTTCAAAACATAAATGACTCAACACTGAAACTAGTTATCAAGACTAGTTAGGAAAAACTAGTTTTGGACACTAATTAACCCACCCAGAGCTTCATAGAAGGACACTTTTGGATATGCAAAATATATTGGGGAGTGTGAAGAAAAAAGGGCAACAACATCAAGGCAAGACTCATATTTCTATGCACAAGGTACTGGGGTCATTTATTTTTCAACAACAGCTGTTGCTGAAGTATACTCCAAGGCTTCATGGGCACACCGACATATGCATATTAAACTCATTCACTTACACTTGACATCAAATATATGAGGGTATCGGAAATTAAACCTTTAATATTCTTCCACACAATATTTACTGATGTTTAGGGAATATTTGATTGAGTTTGGGGGAAAAAGGAGAAAGAGTGCTATGTAGGATTGCTCCACTAGCTTTATTCCAGGCTCTTCCAAACAAGCTGAGAGGGCCACGAATTCTCAGTATGATTATTGTATGGGATTAATGACTGAATTAAGAACCTCATATGCCTAAATAACATAAATTGATCATCCAGAGAACTTTTAATTAAAACTACTACAAAACTAGTCAATTATAAATGCCCAATGAGCTAGTCTTGAGTAATACGAATAAAAACAGTCATAGAAGGTCAAGAATTTATGATTTTTTATTTGGTATGGATTCTATAGGAAAATGGAAACCTACAGAAACTTACAACAAGGAAAATGGTTTTACATAATTCCTTATATTGCAATTCCTGGAAAACTCTTAATTAAAACACTGTAATGAGCATAGGCTGAGTAAATCATTAAAAATAACACCTCAATTGCAGAATCTAAATAAAATTGGTATTATTAACTTGAAGAAGAGTACAAAAAAATTAAATTACTGTAATGGTAGCGTCAATTTCACATTACATGCACTCCTCCTTGGGAAAATCAATAGAAGATGGAATAATCAATGCATTCACTCACTAAAGGAGAAGAATGCTTCAGAAGAGATAAAGAAGAGAGGATGTAATCATAGAGCTGGATCATATCTGAAATTTGGTAATAAATGGCTGTACTAGATCATGTGCAGAATACTGGACCAAGAACTATAGGGAACATTTCCCAAATGTCGCTAAGGGTGCATCACCAAAGCCTAGATAAGCTTGATCTTTCTCACACACAATTCATAAACTGTCAAAAGATGGGAAATGGAGTTCTCCTCATTCTTTTATATACTTTTATCCTCATGGTTGAGATTATCCTCTTAGAAATTCGAATTTGAGGAGGCATGGATGTTTCCTTGATTAGTTGGATTGGGTTTGGACCCACTTAGCCTCATGGATGTGTCCTCACTTGCTAAACTTGGACCCTGTAGCTTTTCTGGATATTTCTAATCCTTCTTGCGTTGCACAAATCAAACAACTTCTTTCTTTTTTTCTTTTGATAACTTTTCTGCTTTTCCAACTTTCCTTGCTTTATGACTTTCTCTTACTTTAAGAGACTGCGCCTCCTTGATTTTTGGATGTTTCCTTCTTTTCAACACTAGCTTCTTTTCCGCACTTGCCTGCTTTGTGCACTTTCTTGGTTTATGCACTGCTTTTTCCAGGGTTTTTGACACCTTGCTTTTTGCATTCTTTCTTCCAGTTTCATCTTTGGTGTGAAAACTCATAAGGCTATCCTTATCTCTTCATGCTCCCTCATGGAGCCCTTGTCATCATCCAACTCATCATCATATGTAATTAATAATAAAAAATAAAAATAATAATTACATCACTTCTAATTTAATTAATTAAAACAACTATAGGCTAAACTATTCCTAGTTAACAATTTAATTGCCTAAGTAATGGCATCCCCTTATTAATTAATTAATTGAAATTTCACTAGGATTCATGCGATTTGATGTGACATTGGCTGCTTCATGGTGCTGACAAAATGGGAACATGACAGTACTCCCCTCCAAAGCTTGCTTGTCCTCAAGAAAGAAACCAACTCGAAATCCAACCAAAGTTCCACCATGTTTTTGCTGCACCAATCTGATTATAGTCACTCTCCCAATTACTAATTCTTCTTCAACAAAAATTTCAACCCAACTAAGAAAGATGAGAAGAATGCCCAGATCCAATTGTCTGTGGTGCATGTCTTCTAGTGACACGGTTACTTGTGGAAAACTATTATTACAAAGAATTATAGGTTCCCACAGTCTCAGCTGTATCCTTCCAAACATAAGGATCAACATGAAGAATATATCATCATGGAGGATGTCTAGATCACTCCACCATACCGAAATTTCAGCACTTCCAATGCAAAACCAAAATTCTGTGAGTCCCTCCAACCAAGTATGAAACTCCTTATGTTCCATGTGCAAACCAACACAAAGAATCACATCACTGCTATCCAATTGACATAGGTGACAATCCCATGTCTTCAAGGCATCACATTGCAACCATATATGCCCATACAAATTCTCACAAAATATGTATGATGTGTCCATAAACTTTCCACTAATGAAAACAACAAACTCACCCTTCGGGTGCTTATCTCCAATATGTATCCATTCATCCAATCAATGGATGAAAAAAATATCCAACTGAATGCACTACTATGCATGATGGAGACATCAGATAGATGCATGATGCCTCTGTTGCTTCCCATCAAACTAGTGAGAGACTAGTGTTCTTGTCAAACCCCGAGTTCTAACAATCAGGTCATCAAATAAGAGTGTGGGAGTCTCCTTCTCCTCCTATAGCACCAAAAGAAATAATCCCTTTAACAAATCATCCCTATGTGTTATGGATTCCATATGTATGTGGGGTGAAGGAAAGTGAACCAATTCTTGGAAACAATTATCCATCAATCTTGTGGTTGGCTCAACCTAAATGAAATCATGTTCCTCCTCCAAAATTGTGAAAATTCCTTCATGAGGCAACTCATAATATCTCTGGCAATGAACAAGTGCTTGGCCTCCATCTTGCTTAACTCCAAACTCTCCAAGCACATTCAAATCAAATTGTACTTCATGTGCCCAATGCACACAAGTACCAAAGATCAAAACACTGTTCTTCAAATGACAAGGGTGAAAGTCCCATGTCCAATCACTGAAAGGGTAGGCATCATCAAAATTCCATGGGTGCCCATGTTGCTCACAAAAATTGCAAAATTTATCAAATAATTCTCCATAGATGCAAGAAGGAATATCACTCATGCGTATTCTTGTCCAAACAGGAAAATAAGAGACACTCCAACCCAATGGTTCAAATGGAAAGCAATGTGCTTCCCCATGTGAAGACTCCCAATGGCTCAACTCTCTGCCACTAGTCAAAGTATGCATGCAATCATAATATGTCCCACTCAATGAAGTCAAATGGGAACCATATGCACCTTTATGTGAGGTGGCATAAAAAATAGGCATGAGATGCCTCTGCAACTATTGGGTAGGAACTGGTGCCATCATTAAATCAGCTGGAGCGAATGTGGGAGCCTTCTACTCCTCTTTAGGCACCATGAAAAAGAAATTCTTGACACAAAATTCATCCCCAAATGACATGGAATAAGTAGAAGGGTATGATGTAGGATTATGGACCAAAATCTCATCTCTGCAAACCTCATCCATCAAGATAATAGATGCATAAACTCCATCCAAGGCTATTCCATCAAACATGAGCTCTTTTGATTCCTCATGGAGGAATGAATCACTCCAGGAAGAAGCTCAGTTTCTCTTAGGGGAACAGTATGTTCTTGGAACCCATCATATGCATTCCAAATCTCCTCAAGCACATGTATTCCATCATGTACCTCATGAACTACCATCTCATGAGGTTCCTTCAGAGAACTCTATGTACAACCAACCATAAGAGACTAGCTAATTGGAATGAGTGACCTTTGCAACTTTTGGTGAAGTTTCTCTATCTCCATCTTGGATTCTAAGGGGGAACTTTGAGTGCTTCACAAAGAATATTTGGTGGCCATCAACTCATCATTGAGCTTGCATATCTCCTCATCATCCTTCAAGGATACTCCATGCAACATATGCACAAGCTCATGCATTTATGTTAGAAAGCATGTGTGAAAAATTACCTTGGATTGTAGACATTTCTTTCTGAATCTTCTCCATGGCTTCAAGGAAAGATGAATCTTCCAATGAAGCATGTCTCTAGCAAGACTCTAAAATTGAAACATGTGTGTCATGGAAAATGTGTAATGCCTCCTTGATATTTCTTTCACTCATCTTGAGTGGCCTTTCAAAAGGAGAAGGTGGATAATGAACCTACTCATCATCTACCAATGGATCAACCTCTTGAAGATCATGTGGTGATACTGAGATCGATATTGGGAATTATTCCTCAACTACAAAGACTTCATCTTCTTCAGTATTAGGGGAACTTTTAATTGCAACAACCTCATCAAGTGGTATCTCTATGTCACCAACATAGAGAGATGGACATCCATCAGAAGATGTCTCCTCAAAACTTAGGCACACATCAATAGCTACCTCATCACAACATCCATCAGGAGATGCTTCTTTAGAACTTGAGCAATCATTATAAGATGCATCTTCTTGGAATCCATTATTAGATACTCTCTAATCCACAATTTTATTATCCTTGGAAGAACTGGTGGTAGCTTCTTTATGCTTACTACCTTTGGAATATCTTCTTGAAGAAAACCCAAACAATCTCATAATGCTTGAAAATACAGAGGGATTTATTGAATCTTCAGATTTTGTTTCTTCTTCTTCTTCTTTAATCATAGAGGAATAACAAATTGGTTCCTCTATGGGTGGATTGCTTCTCTCTATTGAATCCAAATATTCATCCTTGATCTCAAATCCAAATCTATAATAAAAGTAATCTTTAAAAGAAATGGCCTTACAAATCTCTTCTCCCAAAGCTAGATACTCTCGGCAGTGGTGGAGCAAGTTTTCAATTACAGATATCATCTCTGCCAAATATTTATTAGAATGATCCATTGGTGTTTCATCCCATTGGTCCTCACTATACATCTGGTCACAAATGTAACCATCCTCATCTCTTGGTAAACCTCCATTAATGTAAATAATTTCTTCTTCCTCAAAGCCTTCATCTTCCATGACTGCAACTAATTCCACAATTGCAACTTGAAAATAAACATGAGATATCTTCTAGTGAGAGTTAATTTCCACAATCTAAGCCAAGGAAATAGCTCCGATACCACTGTAATATCCATGATATGATCTCAGAGGATATCAAATCAGTTTCAAACTTCAAAACATAAATTAATCAACATTAAAACTAGTTATCAAGACTAGTTAGGAAAAAATAGTTTTGGACATTAATTAACTCACCTAGAGCTTGATAGAAGGACACTTTCAGATCTGAAAAATATATTGGGGAGTGTACAACATCAAGGCTGGCTTCATAGTTCTATGAACAAGGTACTAGGGCCATTTATGTTTCAACAACAGTTGCCGCTAAAGTCTGCTCCAAGGCTTCTTGGGCACATCGGCATATGCATACTAAAATCGTTCACTTACACTTGAAATCAACCAGAGTGAGGGTATCAAACATTAAACCCTTAATATACTTTTGTACAATATTTACTGAGGTTTAGGGAATATTTGACTGAGTTTGGGGGCAAAAGGAGAAAGAGCGCTATGTAGGATTACTCCACTATCTTTCTTCCAGGCTCTTCCAAACAAGTTGAGTGGCCAATAATTCTCAATATGATGATTGGATGGGATTCATTAATGAATTAAGAACCTCATATTCCTGACATAACATAAATTTACCATCCAGAGACTTTTAATTAAAACTACTACAAAACTAGTCAATTATAAATGCCCAATGAGATAGTCTTGAGTAATATCAATACAAATAGTCATATAAGGTCACGAATCTATGATTTTTGAATTGTGATGGATTCTACAAGAAATTAACACCTATAAAAACTTACATAAAGGAAAATGGTTTTACATAACTCCTTATATTGCAATTCCTGGAAAACTGGTCAATTAAAACATTATAATGAGCATAGGGTGAGTAAATAATTAAAAATAACACCTCAGTTGCAGAATCATAAGAAACATGGTATTATTAACTTTAAAAAGAGTACATAAACATTAAATGACTATAATGGTATTATTAATCTCTCGTTAAATGTGCTCCTCCTTTGGAAAATCAATACAAGATGGAATAATCAATGCATTCACTCACTGAGGGAGAAGAATAATCCAGAAGAGAGAAAGAAGAGAGGATGTAATAATAGAGCTAGATAAAATATTCAATTTGGTAATTAGTGGCTGCAATGGATCATGTGAAGAATACTGGAGTATGAACTATGGGGCACATCTCCCATAGGTGGCTAAGGGTGCATCACCCAAGCCTAGAGAAGCTTGAGCTTTCTCACACATAATTCATAAATTGTCAAAAGATGTGAAATGGAGTTCTCCTCCTTCTTTTATAGACTTTAATCCTCATGGTTGAGATTATCCTCTTAGAAATTTGAATTTGAGGAGGCATGGATGTTTCCTTGATTATTTGTAATGGGGTTGAACCCACTTAGCCTCATGGATGCGTCCTCACTTGCTAAACTTGGACCTTGTAGCTTTTCTGGATGTTTGCAATCCTTCTTGAGTTGCACAAATAAAGAAACTTCTTTCTTTTTTGCTTTTGATAACTTTCATAATTTTCCAACTTTCCTTGCTTTATGACTTTCTCTTTCTTTTAGAAACTATAGCTCCTTTCTTTTTGGATGTTTCCTACTTTTTAAGATTGGCTGCTTTTTGCACTTGCTTGCTTTGTGCACTTTCCTGCTTTATGAACTGCTTTTGCTAGTTTTTTATTTTTTATTTTTGACACCTTTCTTTGTGCATGCTTTCTTCCAGTTTCCTCTTTGGTGTGACAACTCATCACGCTAGCCTTATCTCTTCATGTTCCCTCATGGGGCCCTTTTCATCATCCAAATCATCATCATATGTAATTAATAATAAAAAATAATAATAATAATCACATCACTTCTAATTTAATTAATTAAAACAACTATAGGATAAATTATTCGTAGTTAATAATTTAACTGCCTAAGTAATGTCATACCCTTATTAATTAATTAATTGACTTTCATTAGAATCCATCGGGCTTGATGTGACATTGGCTGCTTCATGGTGTTGACAAAATGGGAACATGACAAAGAGGCCATCAAGAAGAAGAAATTTTCCATGCAGTAGCCCTATTTGTGTCTACTAGGTGGTGAAATTACCATGTAATAGATGTCAACATGCAAGATGCATTTATTTCTAACTTTCTGGTCGAATATGTGTTAAAATAATTGTAAAGGTGGTGATACTATCATGTAATAGATGGAAACATATGAGACATATTTATTTCTAGGCTACCTCATTGCAGATGCATTTAAAGAACAACAATTCAATAGCTAAAGTTATCTACATTGATTTAAATTAAATGTCATACATCTATGATACAAATGTTGAAAATTATTTATGTATGCTATGCCAAATCGTCGAATGAGCATGGAAAAACATGCAACAAGATCTAAAATTAAGAATATCAAACCTTACATGCATTCACTGATACACAACATATACTAAAATGAAACAAATATATAAATGTGTTATATATTCATGTGTATCAAGCATCAAGAACCCATTTACAAGGTCATTAAACACATCAAGCTTTGGTTATGAACAAAATATATGTTATTCTTCCTCTATTTCTGTAGCAATATGAATGCAGAAACCCACATTACTCTTACACTCCAAACTTGAAATAAATACCTTGTAAATGGAAAGGAATCAATGTGTTACACTATAGCTTCTATGTGGTTATTTATTTTATTTTAATATTTTCAATTTTAATGAATAAATATAGGTAGTGGGGCCTTTCAGATTTCATGGACTCATCCCACTCAAGTATCCATCTTTCTATTTTTTTGGTAAGCTATATTGGGACACTTGTATTACTAAGAGAAAAAAATTATAAAATACAACAACAATTAATGCCCAACCTGTCACTAGGGAAACCAAGTTAGCCAAAGAAGCTAAAAGTTGGGTAGGTAGCAGCTTGAGCAACCGTAGAAGTACAAAGTTGTCTTGAAGAGGTAAGGCCTACCCATATTAATTGGGAAACCATAGTTTTTTCTTTTCTTCACATATATTATATATGACAAAAATGACTGCTATACGTAAAGATACATAGCTTCCATTGTTGAGCTAAGGGAAAAAACAAAAAGTTAACTAAATTAACTATGGCTATCATTGATTGAGGTCGGGGCATGAGTGGAAGGGATTCTGCCTTACTCTTGTGCTTCCATATGGAGGGGAATGCTTTTCACTTATGCATGGCATGGATGGCATTACATCATCCCATATAGCATCAATGACCAATAAGACACCTGACTGGGCCTAATTGCACTCCAAGGAGGCTTTTACCAAAAGAAGCTTCATGATCAAATATAATTCCATGATTTGAACAACCCCTACTAAGAGGGTCTTGGTATAGGAAATATTTGTCTCCTAAACCTCCATAGCTATGTCTATTTGGGTCTCAAAATCGATAAGGAGATTCAACTCTACTTGATTAGTCTCTTGACGAATGTGCCAAGGGATTTTTCATCTAAACCTATCGTCCATTAGACATCACTTGATGCCTCCACCTCTATGGATCCAAGCCCTCTGTCGTGGAATGGATATTCCATAACCACAAATTATAGCATAGAGCTATATTTGAAAGGTATTCCTCCACAAGGCATTGATTGAAAACTTGAGAAGACTAGTGATGTCGGGATACACAGATTGGCATCTTCATTCCATAACGAACCTATAAAAGCATGGATTTTCCATGTTATAGGATTTAATGTATGCATGTTAAAGTGGATATATGACATACAACTAAGATCAAGGTTTCATGCACCTCCTTCTTGTTGTCATAACCATCCCGATCTAAAACTATTGCAGAAATGACAGTCTCGAGTGCCTTCAAGAGAACTCCCCTTTTAATGCTTGGGTTGGGCCTATACCACACGCCCCCCTTCCACACCATTATTTCATGCCACTGATACATGTCTCACATGATGGGTGACAAGGCTTACATCCCTTCTCACCCCATACATGGGATTTGGATCATTATTGGTAATTGATCTATAGTCATTTTTCATAGGTGTTTCCTGCAAGACTTCCAAGATATTTTCTAGATGATGATGTCTTGATTGGATTCCTTCATTAGCTAGATGGTCCACTGGTTTATTGGTTTTTCTTTATACATGTGAGGGGATGATCATGACTATAAGAAAGAGGTAAGATGCTAATTATTCAATACTATCCTCCAAGCACCACTTATTTTCTATTTGTCACATGGAAATTCCATTTTGTAGAATTTGCATCATTATAATTATAATATGGGAGTTCAATGACTAGCTTTGAATAACCAAACCTTCCTACAATTACTAGTCCTTGAAAAAAGCATGTAATTTATACAACATTATTGCTATCTCATCCTATGTATCCAGTGTAGGTATGAAGAATTTTCCCTTCCTCATTTCTGAAAACTCTCCCAAAACTAGCTGGTCCATGATTTTCCTTAGTAGTTAGTCCATGATTTCTCTTAGAGGCTCCATCAAAGTTCAGTTTAAATAATCATTGTGGCATAGGTGTCCATGATTTCAGATTTCCAGGAGATGTTTTTTTTAGGTTCATGATCATAATTAGGGGGTTAAGATCTATCTCCCAAGCCAATAATATGATGCATTCACAAACATTGAATTGAATATCCTGATCAGGTCATGGGTGGAGTGAAGAGTTTCCCCAAAAAAATTATTTATAGTAGCCCATATGAGAATCTTGCCTTTGGATTTAACTTGAAAAAGTATGTAGTTCCTTTCTTTCCATATCTCCCAAATAAGAACACATGGAAATAGATGGCATATTATGTTTAAGAGAGGATTGGTAAAAGGATTTTATTTCCATCTTTCAAGAGTAGATGCAATGTCTCCTGACACCCTTTCAGTTCACCTTAAAGTAGAATATACCTTGTCCCATAAAGAATAGGCATAAGCTTTCAACTCAAGAAGAGGATCGATAGATTCCAGACTTATTTTATACAAATGACATAAATATGGGCCTTTGAATCCCCTTTTTAGAATATCACCCCATGCAAGGATGCATTTGCGTATGGTTAGCCACATGAAGGTGGAGACTTTCAGCCAAATATTATGAGTCCAGATTTGATTCCAATTTTCTCGTTTGGGAGGTGTTTGTGTCCTACTGCTAATTGATAGGCTTCCTTGAGACGAAATCTCCCACAAGGCTTATAGCCCCATCAGAGTCTATTTGGGCCTGTTTGTATTTTAATACTTATATTTTTTAGTTCTTCCTAGAGAGCTTTCATGTTCTCATGATACTCTATAGCTAACTGTAGCCTCAAATGGAGTCTAGTTCTAAATCATTGGTGATATGTTGAACGTTCTTGATTGTAGCTAGGGTTTTACCCCTAGCTTGTGCAAATGAGCAACTACTAAGGAGAATGGACTCGTTAGTAGCAGTTCAGTAAATGTAAATTATTAAGCTAAAACATAAATAGAAACTACTCTAAAACATGCATGAAACATAAACAACAAATTTAAATAATGGTTTTTTGTATTGATATTACCTCCAATGTGGAGGTTGATGAAGCCCTTGCAATGTCCAAGAGGGTTGCTCCAAGATCCAATGTGCTCCTTCTCTTTCTCCAATGGTGGGAATGGGCCAAAAGTGGCTCTCAAGGTGAAAGTAGTTCAATGGTGAACTAGGGTTTCGAGAGAGATTTTGGCAGAGTAAGGGTATACTTGATTGTGGATGTGGAATAAGGGATCTCCATCACCTATTTATAGTTTTTTGGTGGTGGAGTGCTGACCCATGGTTTTAGGAAACACATGGTTTAGGGCAGCTATATAGGGTTTTTTCCTCCTTTTCCTCATTATTTTATATTTTTTATTCCCTTTTTAGGGGATTTTTGCTATTTTTGGAGGGAAAAGGGGTTTTTTTAGCCTTTTTGAGGCTATTTTGAGGGTTTTGTGGCCTTTTGGAGGCTTTTTAGTGGGATTTTTTGGGTTTTTAAGGGGAAAATGGTAGGAAAATGGACAAATGAGCCATGCAATGTGGTAGATGAGGTAGTGAACACTTTTTGGATGTTAACAGATTGCCCCCTGATGTACGAGGGCAGGAGCTCATCGTATGGCCAATGGACATCATGAGTCATGAATGGTTTTCCTGGGGTGTGGTGAGAAGAGAAGAAACAAACTGAAGCCCGGAACAACGATCCCGAACAACTGCAAGAAATAAAAGTACATAACCTCAATAATGGATGAGGAATCATCTGATCATATGGACGAGGTGGGCATTCCCATACTCGTATCAGGATATAACATAACAATAACAATGGGGTCCAAAAAATGGGGACCTGAAATATACATGACCTCAAATACTGACTGAGGAATAATCTCAATATATGGACGAGGCGGGTATACCCATGCTCGTATCAAGATACATAAATAGAACTGTGAGGCCCGAAAAGGGGGACCTGTAAGATACATGACCACTGTGTACATCATAAGAGTCCAGAGGGAACACAAATCTGGGACATACTGCTGAGCTGATCATGTGTGAACTGAAGAACTGGTGCACTGGAACAATCAACAGTGCTGCTGACTGGGGTATCAGAGGAACTGATGAGCTGCTGGATCATAATGATTGGGAGCAATAACCGCAATGGTACACTGAACTGGAACTGAAATGGGTACTCAAGGAAGCATATAACGGGATGGCTTCTGAATACAATCGCCAATGCAGCCCGGACCTCCACGGGAACATATAACTGGACGTTCCGAAGTGACTCACCAATGTGCTAGAGTCGGGGGAAATCCGGGGTCTTCGACTAAAAACTGATGGGATATAACCCTACGCGATTCTCAACAATGCAATCAAGGTGCTGAAGTCGAGCATGTGAGAAACAACCACTCGGAGAGGCAATGATGACTCCTCTCAGAATGATCCGTAGGCACTTACCACGGATGGTGAGAAGTCCAAGGCGTAGGGACCTCTGGGCCTATCCTCTGGAATAGAGGGGCTATCGTCGACAGAGGGAGACCTGCAACTATCAAGGCAATGATGTTTCCTTGACAGGAGCGCGAGGTATAGAATCGAAATGTGATAGTACTGATGGCAGGACTGACCAAACTATGGGGGGGGACAACTGGGCAAGCAGAGTGGGTGGACTCAAACTTCCTTTGTTCAGAGTATGATAATGGGAATGATCTGGCAGCATATGAAACTGACTGAGGGGAAAGGGATCATAGCTGTATTGGATAGGGGAGGGTGATTGGTCTGAGGGAGACTCAAGCTGGTATAAAATGGCAGAATACTGCAGAATACTCTAAACAAAGGCGACCTGATTGGGGGTGCTTCCGAGATGATCGATCATAGTGCCAGGAGGCACGGGTGGGGACTTCTTCATGGGTTAAATAACTAGAAGAAGTTCATGTAAAATGATACTGTCGTGTGGATTTTACGAGCCCAGGACAGTTCATGCTCGTGGTTGCTTTCAATTTTAAGGAGTCTGAAAGCGATAAGAAGACTCTGAAATGATGGAATGGTACTGTCGTGTGGATTTTACGAGCCCAGGACAGTTCATGCTCGTGGTTGCTTTCAATTTTAGAGAGTCTGAAAGCAAGTAAGAAGACTCCAAGGGGTTTCTTTTTCATAGATTTAGTCTCCAAGGCCCAAAGAAGCATAAAAGGATGCAATGAAGAACTCTTCTAGCCGGTGTGACTAGAGTATTCCTTTTTCGTAATTAGTCTACCAGGTTCGGAAAAGGGTTAAACTTATACCAGATAGACGCCCTTTCAGGTACTTTAATGAGCATGAAAGGAAGCAAGATTGATCAACGATCTTTTCATTCTTTTAGGAGTCAGAAAAGAGCTTAACGGAAACTCCCTAAGTGCCTTTTTCGTAAAGGACTTGTCCGGCCCGAAAAAGGGATAAAATTATACCGAACAAAAGGAATGGCCAGGCAAGGAGGAAGTGTTCAATCAAGGATCAATAATGATGATCAAGAACGAGGGTAGGGGGGAACACTGGTGGGCCTCCTTGCAGGGTAGATGAAATGGTGGAAAAACAATGAAACATTTGCAGTATGATAGGAGTGAATGGCTCATGTAAAAATGTGGAACAATCCGATAGCGGCCGATGTGGCGCGCGAATCGAGGCAGCAAGGTGTTGGGACACAATGTTGAAATTGTACCAAGTGATAGCGAGAAATGATCTCAAGCATCATCACAAGCTCAGAAAAATGAATCCGACGATACAAAGGATGTCAAAAATGAGTAACGGCCAATGTGGCACACGCACCGAGGCGACGAGGGCGTTTTGGAAAAATACCCAAAAAATCAGGGGGTGAGAGCGAGAAATGATCTCAAGCATCATCACCAGCTCGGAAAAATGAATCTGATGATATAAAACATGTGAAAAATAGAGAACGGCCGATGTGGCACGCAAACCGAGGCGACTAGTGGTGTCTGAAAAATGGGCAAAAAATGACGGGTAAAAAACAATGCAACAAGGTGACCATCATGACTGTCTCATCGTGCTGATTCCAGTGGTGGAAACGGTTCGAAAAACGGACTCCGTATGGGGTCAGAATGGCCAAAACAAGAAAAAATCAACTGACTATAAATAGTGGTGGGTCCAACATGACATGTGTCATTTGTACGTTTTGACTTTGACTTGTGATTAGAGTGGACCAGAGCTTAGGTGGAATTTCTGGATGATCCGACCGGCCGATTTTAGATTCGAGAGATACAGGTATTCCGTCAAACTCATACCTGCATGTTTTTTAGGGTCGGGGGGTTGGGTAGTGGGTCCCAGGGCTTATTTGTACGGTCCACGTGGGGTGGACCGCGGGTTAGGGGGTCGAAACCACGGTTGGCGACCACAAGTTTCGGGGTGAACCGCGCGGTTGGAGACCGCGTGTTTCCTGGATGGATACGCGGTCCAGTGCCGCGAGTTCCAAGGAGGAACACGCGGTTCCAAACCGCGGGGTTAGGGCTGACAGGCGCGGTTAAGCACCGCGACTATAGGCCTGACAGCCGCGGGTGGAAACCGCGGCAGGAAGCCCGAAAGCCGCGGTTTTGGGCCGAGCTATTAGGGTCTTCCGGGAGAGGGAAAAGGACTTATTTATGGGACATGAGTCTAATGAGTTGACTTTGTGTGATTGACAGGATGCCGCAGGTTCTATGGAGAGAGCGGGAGATTCCCGACGAGATCATGGCCGTCATCCGAGAGGATGACAATGTACGGTCGGTACTGGGGCTATTTGGACTTTTAAAGTTCGCCCAGATACCCATGATACGGTCAGCAGCATTGCTGCTGAACCGATTGATTAGTTTCTGGGAGCCGGATGTACAGGCTTTCCGAGTACAGGGTGAGAGGGTGGACCTCACCTTGACTGATGTATACTTTTTGACGGGGTTGCCCTGCCTGGGCAGGGTGGCAGACACACAGCCGCGGGTCGCCGCGGACGTAGACATGGAGGACATGCTAGAGAGACACTGTAGGCCCGAGGCGAGGGTGCATAGGAATGCACTCCTGGTGAGGGATCTAGAGGAGCCATCAGTGCAGGCCTTGGCGGCATGTGTGGTTCGAGTACTGGGGTCCCAGTCACCTGAGAAGGTGTCTGGGGGTCAGATGCAGATGATAGAGCGCGTACTAGATGGGGTGTACTACGCGTGGGGCCAAATGTTCCTGACCTGCGTTCAGCGGCAGCTGACAGCAGTGAAGGAAGCTGGCAAGGGTTTTTGTTATGGTTCATTCTTGTGTGCCTTCTTTATGGAGAGGGTACCCACACTGCAGCCGCTGGTGCTGATCAGAGCAGGAGGTTTGAGGGAGCCGCGGATGGTGTGGTGGGGCGAGATGATGTGCCGCCGTGGTGGCGACGACGTGGGCAGATATTTCACGCAGGAGTTGTACCTGCAGTGGCTCCAGATACCACTGACACTGGACGACTTCCCGTATCGGGACATGGACTTCACGGGAGATCCGGAGGTGCCACGAGCACTAGGACAGGCATGGGGTCCCGACGGTACGTATGTGTTTTTTCTTGCATGTTATGTATGTCAAGTTTTATTTATATGATAGGGGATTGATATACTGTGACTGACATATGGGTGATCTTGCAGATGTGGGCCCGAGGCCGCCTCCAGGACATGTGGCACGGAGGGGTATTGTGGCCGTCGCAGCTCTGCCTGGGCAAGGTGAGGTCCGTCGCCGTGATGCGGAGGGGACATTGGAGTCGGTGTGGGCACTACTAGACCGGTTGTTGATAGGGGTGACTGACGAGGGATGGCGGGATGTCGATCCTGATGTAGTTCAGGATTGCATGAGGGCAACCCGAGAGTTCAGATCCATCGCGATCCGGGTGGCGATCTTGGTGGACCGGGTATGGGCACAGGAGGCCGAAGGAGATGAGGACTTGCCGGAGGAGGAGCAAGGGGAGGACTCAGAGGCAGTCGATGCAGGCAGTGATGCAGGATACGACTCCCATTAGGGAGTGCAGGGGACTCCTCCCGAGTTTTGTAGCTACGGCATGTATGTTGATGAGGCTGTTAGGGATGTATAGCCATTTTTTGTATAGCTGAGTACAGGGGTACTCAGGACATGTATAGCACTGAACATGTATATTTTTTGATATATATATATATATGCACGTGGATGCACCTTTTTGTATGATGTTGTTGTATTTGTACGCACGTGGATGCGCTTTATGAGTTGTGATATGTTTACATTGCAGGTGGATGCAAGTAGGTTAGGATGTTAGGAACGTGGATGCCCCTTGTGTATTTTATGTGATGTGACATGATATATGTATGTTTAGGAACGTGGATGCCCCTATGGATATGAATGTGGTGTATGTACATGGATGCAAATGTGGATATGATGCAATCTTTTTGGGTTTTTTTTTTTTATATATTTTTATGAGATGCTATGGGATTGTGATGCATGATGTTACATGGTGTGATTGATATGCCAATCTAGGATGTTGTTGGCCATTTGGTCTGCGACACTATTTTGGGTTCTGGGGACATGTGTGAATGTGATGGATTCAAACTATCGGCTGAGTTGTTTTGCACGGAGGAATTTTCTAAAAAGGCAGGGATCATGCACCTGGTAGCAGTTGTTGAGCTGGGAGACAAGTAGATGGGAGTCAAGGAACACATGAAGGTGACATATGCCCATTTGGAGGGCGGCAGTCAAGGGACCGGTCACAGCATCATACTCCGCCTGGTTATTGGTAGCAGCGCCTATACATATTCCGTCAAGGTGAATCATCTCGTTGGAAGGGGAGTACAAGACCCATGCTGCAGAAGCCAGGCTGGGAGACCAGCGGCTTGCTCCATCAGCGAAGCCAGTGTAATAAGGTGGAAGATGGTCCATCTGTAATCATGCAGAAGTGATGAATGTAAGATGATGGTAAAAAATGTGAAAAAAAAAAAGAGAGCAAACTGTACAATACGGACCAATGAGGTCGCGGTGTCATTTATGGGTAAAAATGCTTAAGATACAACCCATTACGGGGGTTGTGCAAAGGATGGCCTTCGGAGTCGGCGAGGATGTATGCCCCCTTGCCTAGGAAGGTCTGCACGATGTAAGGGCCTTGCCACATGGATTCAAACTTCCCTTTGCCGGTTTTGTCATGGGCTTGGTCATATGCGAGGACAAGGTCCCCTTCGTGGAAAGTTCGAGGGTGAACATGTTTATCATAACCGGCTTTGGAGCGGTTTTTGGCAGCTTCAATGTTCTGGAGAGTGGCACGACGGTCTTCATCAGCTTGTTCAAGTGTCAGCAGACGCTGCTCGAGGGGGGAGGTGTCGGGGAGAAGCTCAACGACGATCTGTAAGGCAGGAATCTGACACTCGATAGGGAGGACAGACTCTACACCGTGAACTAAATGGAATGGGGTAAAACTAGTGGCGGTCTTAGTGGATGTGCGGTAAGCCCATAAGGCAGGGAACAACATGTGGTGCCAATTGGACTTATGCTTGTCAACAGTTCATTGAAGGATGGTTTTGAGGATTTTGTTAATGGCCTCTACTTGGCCGTTCCCCTGGGGGTAGTAAGCAGAGGAAAATTGGTGTTCAAATTTGAGGAGGGTGGATAACTCACGCCAGACGGCATCTTCGAAGTGTGAACCATGGTCTGAGACCAGCTTCTTAGGCACCCTGAATCGAGCGATGACATGGTTGAAAAAGAAACGGACAGCAGTGTCGGCGGTACAATTGAAGGTAGGCATGGCTTCCGCTTATTTGGTGAAGTAATCAATAGCGACAATAATATATTTGTGGCCGTTAGCAGACTGGGGTCTACATTCCATGAAATCTATGGCCCACTTACAAAAGGGACCAACGGTGATGACTGGGTGTAACGGAGCAGGAGGTGTCTAGGCCTTGGGGGCAAAAAGTTGGCAGTTATGGCAGTGTTTGACCGCAGTGATGCAGTCGGTGAAAAGTGTGGGCCAGAAGTATCCGGCGCGGACGACCTTTTGGGCAGTGGCCATCCCTGAGAAATGGCCTCCGCAGGCACCGCTATGACAGTCATTAAGGACGTGTTCAGCTTCCTCGTGTGTGAGGCAACGACAAAGAATTGTGTCAACCCCGCACCGGTAAAGGACATCGCCTAAGAGGAGATACCGAGAGGCCTGGTGACGGATGCGACGGCGTCCATTACGGGTAACTTTGGGTCTGAACTTCTGCGTGCGCAGGTATAACAAGATATCATCGTACCATGGGTCATCGGACGAGATAGTGAACAGGTGATTGTCGGGTAACTCATCAGAGATTTGTTTGGCTGGGAGAAGGGAAGGGAGATCAGTAATGAGCTGGGAAAGCGCGAGGGCTTTAGTGCTCTTAGGTGTTTTGAAGGTAAGGTCATATTCCTGGAGGATAATGACCCATTTAGCAACACGACCTTGCAGGAGCCGCCGGTTTAGAAGATATACCATGGGGTTAGAGTCGGCGACGACTGTGGTATGACTCATTAAGATATAGTGTCGCAATTTTTGGACGGAAAAGACCACGGCTAAGGCAAGTCTCTCCTCATATGGGTAACGTAGGGGTGGACCAGACAAGGTCTGGCTGACGTAGTAAATGACATGCTCCTAGTGAGAAGCGTCTTCTTGAACCAAGACTCCAGATACAGCATGCTCGGATGCCGAAACGTAAAGGATGAAGTCTTGTGTGAAATCCGGAGGGGAAATCAGAGGAGCTTGTGTGAGAGCCTTCTTGAGGGCTTTGAAGGCAGCTTTTGCGTTCTCATCCCAGATGAAGGGTATGTGGGTACGGAGCAGGCACAAGAAACCGTGAATGGTAGTGGCATAATCAGGAACAAAACGTCGAAGGAAATTGGATCGCCCCTGCAAACTTTGGAGCTGCCGGAGTGTGCAAGGAGAGGGAAGGTCTAATATGGCTTGGACTTTCAGAGGGTCAATAGTAATTCCTTTCTGGGAAACAATGAAACCCAACAATCGGCCTGCTGGAACGCAAAAGACACACTTGTGTGGGTTCAAGCGAATTTGGTATGTGCGACAACGCAGAAAAAATTGCCGAAGGTCGTTAAGGTGGTCTGATCATTTCCAGGAACGAGCTGTAAGGTCATCAAGGTAGACTAACAGGATATGGACCAAATCGTGAAAGCAATAGGTCATGGCCCGCTGGAAAGTGGCATCAGCATTTTTGAGGCCGAACGACATGACGCGATAGGAAAAGGTGCCCCATGGGGTAGTAAAGGCAGTTTTGTACTGGTCTTCCTTACGGATCTGAATCTGGTTGTATCCGGAAAAACCATCCATGAAGGAGAGGACTTCATGTCCTGCACACGCATCGATGAGATGGTCAATAAATGGCGTGGGGAAATTGTCCTTGGGACAAGCGCGGTTTAAATCGCGGAAGTCAGTGCATACTCGAATGGTGCCTTGTTTTTTGTTAACGGGAACGGGGTTTGAAACCCAAGTGGTATAGGCAATAGGATAAATGAACCCTACCTTGCGCAGTTTCTCAATCTCGGCTTTAACAGCTGGGAGCTTGGAAGGATGAATGGGGTGCTGTTTTTGACGAACGGGGGGTACATCAGGCCATGTGTCGATGTGGTGCTCTATAATGGCGGGGTCAAGACCAGGCATCTCTGTATAGGACCAGGCAAAGACATCACGGAATTCTTGGAAGAGCTTTCTGTACTCCTCAATCTCTTGTTCACTGCAGGAGGCTCCTAAGGCAATGCATTCATTAACGCCAGGGGGGTCAGAGATATCTATGTGGATAACGGGTGAGATATTGGCCATGTTACCCTCCTCGAAGGCGTCAGGAGCAGGAATAGGGTCCTTGAACCAGTTGACCTTGGTGGGGAGGAAGTCTTTGGACTCAACTGTGAATTGGGTAGTTGTGCTAGAGGAGGATTCTTCTGGGATGAAATAGGAACGGTGGTGCATGTCATCCCAGGGATAATCCGGGGTAGTCAGGGCCTCAAGAACTTCCTCATCAGTACGGAAAGTTTGCGTCGTCAAATCGGTTGACGAGGGGGTAGTGGTTGAAGAGATCATATAGCTGATATTAACCTCTCCAGAAGGGGAAGAGACCGGGGGGTATATCTCCTCAATGGTGGGTGGTGCCGTCTCAAGATCCAGATTGTTCATCTCATAGAGAGCCACTCTGTAATCCAGGAGATCGGGACAATGATGGGAGTAATGCCCGTAAACACCGCATATGGCACAGGGGTGGTTAGTGCGTAGGGACTTGTCTTTAGGCTTGGGAGTGGGGTTTAGTTCGACATTTGGGATGTTGGGGTCATCGTCGAGCATCTACATGTGTTTCTGTAGGGCTGGTAACTGTGGACACTGGTGAGTCGCATGGCCCAACTCGTCGCACAGCGAGCATTTAGGAGGAGCGCGAAACACAGGAGGGTTTTTGACTGTCTTGGGAGGTGGTACAGCAGTGTAAGGTTGTGGACCTATGCCCCTAGTGGGTTTGGGAGTAGGAGGGGGAGTCATGGAGGACGAAGGGGTAGAGACACCAGGATGTGGCTGAGAGGTAGTAGCCATGGGTTGCACCGGTTGGAGGACGACGTCTGGTGTCGGCGGGCAAACGGGAGGCGAAAGATACCATACGGGTAATCCCAAAGTTAACCCAGGGAGGCTAAGGGTAGCCATGACCGGGGTGCTTACTACTCCCGATGGAGGGACTAGGAAGGGGATCGTATGGATAGGTGTAACACCAATGTGGCTAGGTACCAATGGTGGTTTAGGCAACAAGGGTTGTTTATTGTTAGGTGGTTGGTTGTCGTGGGACAAGGTACATAAGTCAGACACTTCGAGCGTAGATGACGGGGGAGAAATGGATTGAAAGGTGGAGGTCATCGGCGCGTCTGAGTAGACTCCAGGCCCCGTAGAGGAAACAAACGAGGTGGTGGCATGAGAAACAGGTTGTTCAACCATGGGGAGAACATTTTCAGGTGCCGCGGGAGCACTTGGATCATAGTAGGTGAGCTGGTCAACCTTAAACACGCGTCCCTCATGGGGGAACATCATGGTGCGAAAGACGGAAGAGGCAACCGCCCGCATGGAATACATGTAGCTGCGACCAAGTAAAAGGTTATAATCCAATTGGGCATTGATTACCTCAATGTCAATGAGTACAGTTTTGCCACCTAACTGGACGGGGACATTGGCTAGGAGGCCTTGGGGCTGATCCGAACGACCGTCGTAGGCGCGTAATGCAGTGGTGGACTGCTGGAGAGTGGGGGATCCCAACTTCTGCCACACGAACGTAGACATGACGCATGTGGAGGAACCTTCATCGATGATGCATCGATGGATGACAAGATTCCGAACGGAAACAGAAACTTGGAATGCTAAGGAGGAAGGTAGGCGTGGCTCGGATTGGTCCAAATCGAATGCCATTAAATTCGAATCATTTGGGTCAATCCCCCCAATGGCAGAGAGTAAAGTCTTGCGCTGGGAAGGGCAATTCTTCAAGACTTCTAACGCAGACATGGCTGCGGGAGATTGGGCTAGGTCGTCTACAATGTTGTAGTTTGACGCAGCGCGCGCATTGGGGTTATTGTTGATACGGCGAAGTGGGAAACGAGGGGCTTTGGGAGTGCCATCTAGTGGAGGTGGAGGAATACGTAACGCTTGATCGGTGGGATGAGCGTTAGTAGGTTTATCTGTGGGAGGTACGTCAGTGGTGGAGCCATACTAGTTCTGACGAGTCTGGAGGTTGACGTTAGCGGATGACATCATCAACAAGTGGTGAGTTCCCGAGTCAAACATGGGTTGATCGGGAGCAGCATACATGATTTGCTGTTGGGGTTGCACGTTGGCTTGAGGGGGAGCCAACGGCTGAGTGTTCACGACGCCTTGGGTTGGTAATGGGTTTTGCAGCACCAAAGGTGGCTGCTGAGGTTGAGGGGGGTTAGGAGGCGCCTGAGGAGCTGCCTGCCCTTGGCGGTGGGCATCGTCAACACAGAGTTGGCAAGCTCGCTCTAAGTGTGGGAAAGCATGCGTGTAGTGTCCATAGACCCCGCAAATAGAACAAGGGTGGTTCGTTCACAAATTGGGGCTTTTAGCCTGCTTGGGCAGGCGATCAGGGTTTTGATTAGCCGAGGCCGCATTGTTGTTGTCGGGGGGATTAGTCGGTTGACCAGCTTGGTCGGCAGGTTGGTTGTTCCCATGATTACGGCCCTTGCCACGGTTCTGTTGGCCCTGGTTGCGTTGGTTGTTCTGGTTTTGCTGCGGGTTTTGTTGGGCGTAAACTTGCCCTTGGGAAGCCGATGGATTCTGAGGTTGCGCAGGTGCGGGAGCAGGCTGCGGTGGATGATATGTAGGTGGAGGCTGCGCAGGTGCAGCAACTGCAGGGGGTTGCTGATAGGGCTGCGAAGCAGGTTGTGGGTTTGCCGCAGGGGCTTCCTGTGGCGGATAATAAGCGGGTTGGGCTTGTGAAGGCGCAGGAGCTGGGGCAGACTGCTGATGGTAGTAAGGCTGAGGTGTGACTGGGGGGGCATAAGCGGGAGTCGCATGACCGAAGCATTGAGGAGGACATGAGGGTCCATGATGGTGGTGATGTGTCATGGGAGCATACGAGTTGGTTGCTCCAGACTGTGAGGTAGCCCGCGAAAGGTCGGGGCCAGGGGAAGGACGTGTAATAGAAAATGGTTGGGGATGCAAAGAAACACGGCCAATGATACCGTCTGCAGCGTGGGATGCCCCCAGCGCATCATGCTGGGAGGACTCGCCGCGAGGGGCGTCAGGTATAATGGTATAAAGGTAACCCGACTGGGCGTAAATGAGGTCAAACTGTTGGGCCTTAAGGATGGCCTCTTCTTCAGACTGGGGTCTTTCTGATGCCACATCCTTAGCAATGAGAGGTAGAAGGGATTTGAGGAACCAATCTAGGAAGATACGGTCGTCTAGTTTGATCTTGCATAAGCTACGGCGTCGGCGCCACTCATGGATGTGGTCCGTGATGTGGGTAGCCGTGTTTTGTCTACAAGATAGAAGGATCTCAACGCCCGCGTCATAGCGGACAGGCAACTGGAAGAACTGTAGGAACGTCGAGGCAAGGGAAGCAAAGGTGGCATGGGTCCCATGAGGTTGCTCGATATACCATTTGGTTGCAGAGCCAGTGAAGGTGCGCTGTAAGAGACGGAGGCGAACAGAGTCGTCCACGATGGAGTTAGAGGAACACCATAGGTGGAAAGACATGATATGGTTTTGTGGGTCCTCACCGGCCTTGCCCTCGAACTTAGGGATGTCAGAGGGGAGCTTGGTAGGCATATGAGGCCACGTAGGGTCGTGTCGAATAGGATCATTGGTTAATCTGGCCAGGTCAGGTAGGTTGAGGCTAGCCATGAATGGCAAACTGGAAGAAGGATGTGACACAGTAGTGGGTTGGACCAAGTTGGGGCCAACGCCCCCAAGTGGAGGGACAGGATTTGGGATGGTGCCCCCAAGTGGGGGAACTAAGGTGGTGGAGGATGGTCCAGCACCACCATGGGTAGTGTGAGCCACTGATGTAGTGGAGATAGGGATTCCCGCTGCGGGAATAGGTACCGTGAGGGGAACGGTAGATGGGGGCCCCATGGAGGGCATACCCAAAATAGGTGTAGTAACTGGTGTAGTGGTGGATGTGCCACCAATGGTTCCTATATCAAAAGGATTGGAAGTCGTGCCAGCCATGGGGCTAGTAGGGGCAGTGTAAATAGGGTTCTCAGACTCTTCGTCAGAATCAGAGGTAAAGTAAGGAGCGTCAATATCTGGTGACGGAGTCCTATGTCGCTGACGAGTGGAGTCAAGTGACAAGGCTCTAGATCTGTGATTAGTGGTATCAACAAAGGATGATCGAAATCTATGACGGGTGGTGTCAAGTGAATCGTGCTGTGGGGGCTCGCCCCTGAGGCACCGAGAATGTCTCGGGGACTCAATGGTGACAGATGGTGTCAAATCTATGTGGGTTGAGGTGAGTAGAAAAAAAGCTCAAAAAGGCCTAATGCAACCGAGTGTGCAGAAGGAGAGCTAAAAAACAAGGCACTCAGGCCAACAACCAACTCAAAACACCCACTGCAACAGCTATGCTACAATAGGTGCAGTATCAACAAAGATGATCAGAATACCAACAAGTAGCAGGTTTCCTAAAAATAAAAAATTGTGGACTCACTAGACCAAAGGGAGGTAAAGGAGCATGCAAACACCTAACTAAAAGTATTCTGACTCAACTAAACATGTCCTCTGCAAGGTGATGAAATCCAAGTCAGACAATATGAGTAGAAAAGCCAAGTGGCTATGATATCCCCCTACCGGGAGGGACACCGGGTAGTCAATCCTAGAAGAATGGCAACTAAGATACCCCGTTCATGGCACGTCCAGAAAGGTGAATCTGCCGTTTAGTCCGTTTACCGCAATACCCCTATACAGGGATATCCCGCGAACCGCGAAAGGTAGCCCTTCGGTTACTGAATGGAGTGCGGTATTCCACTCAGGCCTCCGGAACCAGTCTCCCGACTTCAACCCTCCTAAGGGAGAGGCCCTCTGATAAACTGGTCGTGACCATGCCAAAAAGTACTAGGGGATTTTGGTTCCCTATTTGGACAACAACTATGTCTCAAGTGTAAGTGACCGAGGGGTGTTATTGGAATCCTATCCCCCCGACCCTACCTAACTACAAAGATTCTTTTGTGTTCCCCAAGTGGGGTTAGAATGTTGGTTTAGTTAGGTACTTTTTAAGGCTCACTTGAATTATGTGACAGAGTGTGTGCTCGTGAGGTGATGAACCCAAAATAGAAGTGCCACAAGGGGGGCAACTTCCAACTATCAATAATACTGAAATTGAAACTTTAACTTGCAAAATTTTATGATTTAAAAATACTGAAATTTTAAAAGAATTCTGTAAAGGGAACATAAATTATGTTGCAGAAAGGCTATAAGGAAGTGGGACTGCAGGTAGGACAGAGGGCTGTTCAGATGCCGAAAATATTGCAGCAAAAGGGGCTGGGCTCAAAACAGGAAAAATGCAGAAATCAGACCGCGGGTCTGTGGAGAAGCAGAACAGGCAGACCGCGGGTTTGAGGGAAACAGACGCGGTCAGGTCGCGGTTTTCGGGCCAACGGAAGCGGTCGGGACGTAGGAAACAGGGAAAAAGACGCAGTCGGGTCGCGGCAAAAGGGCTAACAGATGCAGTCGGGACGCGGGAAAATGGCCGACAGGCGCAGTCAGATCGCAGCAAACAGGCTGATTAGCCGTGGTCGGATCGCAGGTAAAGGCCTGAAAGACACGGTCGGGACGCGACTGCAGAGGGAAAAAATGCGATGTACGGCGGCCGAAAGGGACAGCCGAAAGGGAAAAAATTTTAAAACAGAAACCAAAAATTCAAAATCTAGGGGAGTCGCCAAAACTGTAGCTAGGGTTTTACCCCTAGCTTGTGCAAATGAGCACCTACTAAGGAGAATGGACTCCTTAGTAGCAGTTCAGTAAATGTAAATTATTAAGCTAAAACAGAAATAGAAACTACTCTAAAACATGCATGAAACATAAACAACAAATTTAAATAATGGTTTTTTGTATTGATATTACCTCCAATGTGGAGGTTGATGAAGCCCTTGCAATGTCCAAGAGGGTTGCTCCAAGCTCCAATGTGCTCCTTCTCTTTCTCCAATAGTGGGAATGGGCCAAAAGTGGCTCTCAAGGTGAAAGCAGTTCAATGGTGAACTAGGGTTTCGAGAGAGATTTTGGCAGAGTAAGGGTATACTTGATTGTGGATGTGGAATAAGGGATCTCCATCACCTATTTATAGTTTTTTGGTGGTGGAGTGCTGACCCATGGTTTTAGGAAACACATGGTTTAGGGCAGATGTATAGGGTTTTTTCCTCCTTTTCCTCATTATTTTATATTTTTTATTCCCTTTTTAGGGGATTTTTGCTATTTTTGGAGGGAAAAGGGGTTTTTTAGCCTTTTTGAGGCTATTTTGAGGGTTTTGTGGCCTTTTGGAGTCTTTTTAGTGGGATTTTTTGGGTTTTTAAGGGGAAAATGGACAAATGAGCCATGTAATGTGGTAGATGAGGTAGTGAACACTTTTTGATCTCCCAAAAACAACGATTTTGGATTGAATGTTTATTCTGCCAAGTTGAGTTCCATATTAGAGAGATAGGTATATTTCCTTCCATTCTCATGATATCTGATTTGGTGCATCATGCTCATACTTCATTTTCCAAAGTTGTCCCCGCGGCTCATTTTCATGATTATCCATCACCAATTTTTTTTTTATTCCATAGCTTCTTTACAAATATTTGCGTCTCTCAATCCTAGGCCTCCCACAAGTTTTGGTAAGCAAAGATTTTCCCAACTAACAAGAGCCCATTTGTAATAGGAATGAGTTCCAATCCAAAGAAAGTTATGCTACAAGTTCTTGATGGATTTAAGGATATGCTTTGGCACAACCATAATAGAGAAAGGGTATAAAGGCTTTGATTGCAAGACAAATTTGACTAGAAGTAGACAACTTGTGAGGTTGAGAGTGTGAAAGATCTAGCAAGTTATCCTCTTCTCCAACTAGGAGAGAAGCTATTTCCAGGAAACGTTTTGTATAACATTCTAAAAAAGGGGAGAACCAAGGTATTTGGATGAAAAGGAGATTCTTTGGAAGCCCAAAATATGAGTTATATCATGTTGGGTTATGAGGGAAGTATTGAAGAAAAATATTTGTTATTTGGCAAGGTTTATTGAAGTACCTGAAGCATCCATGAAATTGAGCAGAACCTGCTTGATATACCTAGATTCCTAAACCGAATGGTGTCCCATGATGAGTGTGACATCAAAAAATTTCTAATGTGAATGGGACAGGTTGGGTCCATGCAAACAAGTCCATGAATTTTCCTAGAGTTCACAAGAGATTTGATGATGGGGCTTAATCCCTCACCCATAACGATAAAAAGGAAGGGGGAGAAAGGATCGCCTTGGAAAATTCCTCTAGAATCCTTGAATGTGGATGAGGGAGTGCCATTGATAAGGATATAGAATAAAATAGAGGCATTCAGGGCCATGATCCAATTTGTTCAATAAGGGCTAAACCCAAATGCAAGGAGAGCTTGTTCTATGTATTGCCAACTTAGGTTGTTGAAGGATTTGGACATGTCAAGTTTGAGAAGCATGTTAGGTTCTTTTTTTTTTACGTTGAGAGAATGAATGATGTCACAGAATAATATAATTCCATCTATGATTTGTTGTCCTTACACATAACCATATTTGTTTATCGATATGAGAATAGGAAGGATAGGTTGAAAGTTATTAGCAATCACTTTAGTAATTATTTTGTAAATAACATTGCAGAGGCATATGAGTTGAAACTTACTAGGATCTGAATCCCGGTCTTCTTTTGGGTCTAATGTCAAGAAGGTTGAATTGAAGGCTAGAAGAACCTTGATTGACTGATGTGATTCTTCCACTATATCCCAAGCTTCTTGTTTGACCAAGTTCCAACAATGATGAAATAAGTTTGTTGTAAAATTGTTTGGACCTATAGATTTGTTTTCTACCATCTACATGATTACCTACTTGACTTCAAAAAATTGAATGGGTTTGAAAAGACTATCATTATGTTCAATATTCACAAGCAATGGAATGTGTTGGGTGATTTTGTTGATGGTCATCATTTCGTCTTAAATGGGTTTTTAGAGAAGAGTGTTGAAAAAAGATAGAAATTCCTTTGCCAAGTATTCATGAGTTGTCAACCTGTCTCCCTTGGAATTATTGATTAAGATAATGCATCTTTGTTCCCTATGTTTCACCATTGAACGATGAGAAATTTTTTTGTTTCTCTCCCCTTCTTTTATCTATTTATTCTAGATTTTTGTTTCTAGAGGTTCCCGTTGATGACACTCTTCTATTCGATTTTGAAGCTTCATATCTTCTTTAGTGAGCTTAGGAGAAGGAACCTCAAGGATTATATTTTGTTTGATGTCTTCCATTTGTGAAGTTAGGTATTTTTGGGCCTCAAATATATTCCCAAATACTTATTTATATTCATTGATTCAAAGGATCCTTTAAATTTTTTAGTTTTTGCTAAAACTTGTACATCAAGGACCCTTGTGGGACAACCATTGCGGACCACCAAGTTTGGATATTTTCTTTAAATTCAGTGTGATTGAATCAAAATTTATCAAATAAGAAGGGTCACATGTTTGGGATCCTTATGGAATGCCATTAAAGACTAATTGAACAACGATCTAACCTATCTACTACAATAATAGAGGCTTTTAGATCCACTCATATATTCATAATATTATCTCAGACAATAAATTGATCTAACCTAGATGCTACTTGGATATCTCCTCCTCTTTTCTTGTTCCATGCAAATATTCCATTGGATGTTTCTATTTCCACCAGTCACTCTTGAAGTATGGTGTCTTTGAAGAAGGAACTACCGACATCCAGATGTTATCTTCCTCCTTTTTTCTCCAGTAAAGACATGGTCATATTGATGTCCCCTCCTATGATTCAAGGGAGGTTTCCACTTGCTCCATTGTCCACTAAATAGAATTGAGGAAGATGATCTTTTGTTGTAGGGTATGCTTCCCAATATATTGGTTATGATTCCTTCAACCTTCAATCATGTCAAATGAATTTTTTATTAGAGGGAGTGGTTAGTGTCCATAAAATAGTTTATGACAATTTGTGTTGGGTTCCAGGATAACAAGGCCTCTTGTTGGTCCCACAACTTCGATTTCCATTGCTTTAGACCCTTTCAAGATGAATGAGGAGCTGAAGAGATAGACTCATTATTGCATTTAGCTTCTTGCAAGATTAGGATAGTGGGTATTCCCTGTTTGATGTTTTTACACTATCCTATGTTTGAATTTTCCATGTATACCTCTTATGTTCCATGAAATTAGATTCCTTGAGAATTGATGGGGTTTCGGGTAAATATTTATGTTAGATGGTTATATTGCTCTAAATCTATCGATTGTTCCCCCACTCCTTATATATCCATTGCTTGTTTCTTTTGTGTCCTCTTTTACTATCTTATTTGAATGCTCATTTTAGTTCCTTTAGCTTGGTTGTCTACATGCCTATAGATGATTTGGATCCTGATTTGAGCAATGCTTCCATGAACATATGGATTTTATTTACTAGAATAGATTTGTGATATTTACTTTTTCAAGAATACTCTATCCCCTTTAGATATAGTTCTCCTATATCCATTTCATCACCATAATCTAGAGTTGTATCAATTTCTAGTCCCAAAATATCCAAATAAAGATATTTCAAATCCCAATCCATTGAGGTTTCTTTTGGGGTAGGGATGACTTGTACTTCAGGTTGTGGATCCCTTTATAATGCAGTGGGTATATATGTTTGGGATGCTTCGGCCCTTGGTCTATTGGCTCATTCACATTTTTCAAGAACTTGGTTTAACACTTCAAAACTATTACCGGTTTGCCCTATTTTTGTTGGCTCCTAGACTAGTGGCTTCTTTTGTTGTTTTTAGTTGTTTGCCACTTTCGCAAACCCTTATGAGTCCTTATCCACTGCATCTCGAGACTCGGGGAAATGAATTTAATGGGAATTCTTAAAATAAATGGCCATGTTCATGACATTTCTTGCATTTAAAGGAGATATGTTCATAGTCAAACATTTGGATCCATTCTAAATATTCATGGGCTAGATAGATTGCATCTGAAAACACTTTGGAGATGTTCATGTAGACACATATTTGAGCTTGTTAGGTGTATCACCTTGCCTTTGTGACTTCTGAAACCCTAAAAAAGGATCCAAGTGTGTTTCCAGTGCCTTCTAGTATTTCGAGTTCCCAATATTCCTAAGGAAACGAGTATAAGAAAATCTAGACCAGAGCATTGATGAAATCTTCTATTTCTAGAATGAAATTCTCCGTCAAGAATAAGAGGTATAACCCAACATAATTAAAAAAGAAAGCCCCATTATCAAATACCCTATCCTTATACCTCCATATTGGTGAATATTACAGTAAAGAATCCTTTGGAACTTACTATCAGATCATAGTGGCCTTTGGATATCCATTTGTTGTTAATACACTAACTCTTTATGTTGGCTAGATGCCCATAAATTTTCTGATTATTGCATGGTCTTTTATATATTGGATCCTTTGATTTATTCTTGGCGAAGTAATCTTGTACCTTGGTGTTGATGACTTTGGGATGCAACATCGTGGAGCACAACTATTCTTAGTTGGATTTGATCCTTCTAATATTGATCCCACTAGATAAACAAGTTGTCCTTGCAAAATACGTACCCTTCCCACTCCCTTTATGTCATTGGTTGTAGTGGGATCTGAAATTGGTTTTGAGATCGGACTCGATGGAGCTCCCTTATCACACGATTGATAATCTAATTCAAGGGAGTGGTTGTCATTCCTCCCTCTTGAAGAATCCATTACATGTGCCTTATCTAGGGATGGATTCCAAGGAGGTCAAACATCGAGACAAAGGTTTTTAGAGGAAACACTAACTAGAGAAGAAAAGGAAAACACTCTTGAGCGACATCCAAGATTCACATATCCATCCTCTCCCCATCACTCAAATTTTAAAATGTTGGTTTTGTTATATTTTTTGTTGTATCCTAATCAATGGGTAAAATATATCCATAAAATTCAAAATAACCAAGTATTTAATCTGTGCAAATAGTGGGTATAGTTTAATCATTGCCAAAAGAGAAAATCACCATAAATTTACTGCATCTTTGCATATGAGATATAGAGATGAGATGGAGAAAGGACACTCATGAACATGTGGGAAATTCATGCAAAACACAAAGTAGATGTCTAAATAGGTAAAGTCGCAAAAAACATTTCCATGTGTATAGAGCACGGTGAGGTGCACCATGGTTTTGAGTTAGTATTAGGGTGTCGGCCTAGGAAGTAGGATAGTGGGGATGCATGGGTTGATTAGTGGGTGTGGTATGGGTTATATGGATGAAGGAAGAAGAGGTTATTGATAATAAAGAAAACTTGATTAATGTAGATACTCCAACAATCCAACATATGATGGAAGGGTTAGGTGCATTGATTGATTACCTTATTGAAAATAGCTTTACATATTGCATTTTGTAGATGAATCCCTTGGAAATGAAGTACCAATTTCATTTCTAAGAAAACCCCATGTAGCATAGTAGAACAATTGTATTATGGGACCTCTATGAGGTAGAAAAATGGTATTTGTATGAACACAAAATTGTATTTCAGACTCAATAGTTTCATTTGTATGAGCACATAATTGTATTCAAAGTATTTACATGTAAATATAGTCCTGGATTTTTTCACACAAGATGAAGTTTTTATCCAATTGAAAATCCATGTTATAAATCTAATGGTGTGAATGCTGCATATTTTTATTTTTGTTAATGTCTTTGGAAGTATATTAACAATGGCGCATTCATTCTTATTCCAATATGAATTGGAAATAAATCTACATCATATATTATTATGCCCTAATGATGAATGTCTGCAACATTTATGTAGTTGTTACAATTCGTTCTTTACATTGGATATTGGGGATGCACAAGCTAAGCAATAAACCTATGGACAATTATTTCAATAAAGACATCATTTCCAATTTCTATACTCTCTAATAAAGAAATCCTATATCAATATTGAATGAACAAATTATGGCTAGCGTGTAGAAATTCAAACTATATGAAGACATAATTCATGGTCAAATGATGCATGATTTATTTTTTCTCTATTCATTTTGTTATATATACTTTATATTTTTTTGATTAAGAAAGGAATATCCTTCAATTACTAAACAAAAAAGGAACTGTACATACTATTACAAAACTGGTATGTTCAGTACAGAGACCAAATATTAACCAGATACCCCCATTCATCCCTTGCGACTCCCATCCCATTACAAATATCCTTCCTTCTCACTTTGTCACAAGGGATAAAAAATGCCCTCCTACGATCATATATCACTCTAAAAAAGGAACCCAAAAACTCATGCCCGAGGATGTTACAAAAAACTAGTATCAAAACACATATCTCCTTCAAAAATTACATAAACATAAAAATAGGGATTACCCCTACCCTTCACCTGGAAGTTTCCCTTCCTACAACGACTTGGGCATGTGAGCCGATGACGACTGAATAGGGTCCTTCTGCGAGGATTCTACTTCGTCCCGCTGGAATTTGAACGGATCTGTTGCGAGGTCTAGAGACACTTCCATGTCTACAATGTTCCTTGGCATGTCCTGTAACATCCCCTATCCCTCAATATGACCAGCAGGAGGGGACATTAACTAAATCGGGGCCTCAAATTTTTTTGCCATAGCCATAAATATGAATTCATAACAACTAAAATGCATGTGCAAACATGAAAATAAAACACACAGCAGAATAAACTAAATCCACACATACAACATGCAACTCCAAGCATAATTGTCACAAGCATATAAATAAAAATCATTGCACATCAACTACATAAGAATACTTATCTTTAAACAAAGAAGATCCAAGCAACTAGCTGTGTAAGAGTGATTTTCCACCCATCCATAGGAACTCTATCTAGGATATACACTTTCTACTAAGATGCCACCCCCAAGCTTGTCTATGAGGTCACCAGGGCGAAGGGAACACCTACATGATTCTATCTCTCATCCCACAACCCATTCTTCTCATCGTTCTTAGATAAAAATATCAACCAGAGATTTACAAGGGTATCACTAAGGCATCACAACCATGGAACTCCTTCCCAACTTCCCCACACAACAAAAGGAAGGTATTTCCCTTCACTGCTCCATAGTTCCCTTAGGAAATCCAACCCTTACAGTGCTTAACAATGTGTGCAATAAGAGTCCAACCTGTTGTAGGCTATTGGAGAGCCTCTCGCAACATTAATACATGGCTTCTCAAGCATCCAAAAGTACCAGAACTCAATGGGTAAATGATCCTAGATTTCCCAATGTGAAGAACCCGCAATAATTATTTAATGAAAACACACGAGATAGCAAAAATAACAAAACTCAGAATCACTTTTATATTGATCACAGGCAACTTCGAGGGGGAAACCTCCTTTGAGAAAGCTCAATACAAATAACTTCACGGTGCCTTCATTGGTCTCAACACAAACTTATATACCAAGTCTAGGCGCCAATACCATGTGTCAATACAAACCATGGGCCAATACAAAATATGGATCAACAATTACTACGGGACGACTTACATAGCATATGCATCCAACAACAATAATACAAACTATGGATCAACAAATACTACAGGACGACTTACAAAGCATATGCGTCCAACAACAATATACTAACAAAGTAGATAGACGGGTTGACATGGGTTCCTAACATCCCATCTCCCTTAGAAAAAGCTTTGTCCTCAAAGCTTTAGATGTGGAAATTGATGCAGAATCTGAAGGAGTGGTTCCCCTGTAGCATCCTCGGGTTGCATTCCGGCCCACTGACGCCTTTTGAGTTTCAGGGAGGATTGCTTGGAAGGCTGTAGATGAAGAAGGACCATATCAGCTGCGTGAAAAGTGTGCTAAGAACGGTGTTGATTGGCTTGTTGTTTCAGTTGAATTCTTGCCATGTGAAGATTGTCCTACAGAATGACAAGAATTTGATTGTTGTTTCGAAGAACCAAGTCAATTTCTGAACTAGGGAGTTGCTGAGCATGTATGGAAGAAGAACTGGTGGTGCTTGTCCATAAACTGTTTCATATGGTGTCCTTTTAGATGTGGTATTGTACCACTGGAATGCTTCTAGGAAATCCATAGAAATAGCTGTCTACATCTGTGTAGGGATGTGAAAGGGGTCGAGCAATCGCGAAAGGAGTGTCGTTTCACCCTTGTTGTCCTGGAAAGTATCACAGTCAGCCACCATATGTTGAATTGTCATTTTCAGTCCCTGCCAAAAGAAGTTACATTGTTCCCTGTCATACATTTTGAGGAACCTAAAGTGCCCTGCTGATGAAGAAGCATGGAGTTCATAGAAGAGATAGCCCTGTTGAACAGATTGCAACCAATTTGGAACAAGCAAAGAAATAACCGTAAGAGAAACTAGGTCATCAAATGTGCGAGAAGGAGCATCTGTCACCATATTGTCCTTACCCTTCTTGTAAGTGATAACATAGGCATAACCCATGAGTTGGATAACCCATTCTAGGTGTGATGGGGAGGAGACCCATTATTCCAGGAAATTTTCCAGACTCTGGAGATCAGTCTTGATCCAGAAATAATTCCCTAATAGGTATGGCTGCCACTTCTGTACTGCATGCAAAATAGCCATCATTTCCTACTGAGATGTAGATGTTGCTAAATTCGTATCGGAAAGTTCTCCTGAAGGCAACAAGCCCACTGGTTCAGCAAGGACACCTGCATATCTATCCAAGGAAGTAGGGGAGACCGTTGATGGGTGCATCTGAATGGAATGGAGTTGAGCGATGACACCATGTGAATTCTTCTGAAAGATCTTTTCCAGGCGATGTGAATTGATGATGCGGAGAGACCCTTCTTGTAATCCCTTAGATTTGTGTTGTTTCCCATTGACTGAAAACTACATCCAAAGTTCAGCAAAATCCCATAATATGGGGCCAAGTGTGCGTAACCATTGAATGCCCAAAACCACATCACATCCACCTAGGGAAAAGGAAAACATGTCAGAGCACAGGTTATAATCTTCCAGAGAGATACCCACATTGTGACACTTCCCCTTGCAAGGTAAGGTGCCCCCATTGGCAACCATGACTTCAAAGTTGGAGCAAGGATGGACAAAACAATCAACATGTTTGGCGATATGAGGGTCACTGAAGTTATGAGTGCTACCAGAATCAATGAGTATTGTAAGAGGAAGCTTCTTGAAGTAACCCCTCACCGCATTGTTTGGGGGGTGGTGACACCAGATAAAGCATGGGGAGATATCTTTGGTTGTTCATCCTGAGATGGGGGGTCAATAGGTGGCTCTTGAATGTCGACCTGATCATCCATTGAATCTAGAGTTTCTTGTCCAATTGTAGAGGCAGACAGAGAATCCATATCGAAGAGATAGAGCTTTTGTTGAACACATCTATGTCCCCGAGTGAATTTCTCATCACAATTATAACAAAGCCCTTTTTCTCTGCATGCCTGCATCTTTGTTTTAGACAAATGCTTGATAGGAGTTGGTCGAGGAGCTGGAGGGATGGGAGGTCATTAAGAACCCATATTTCGGAAGGGAATAAAAATGGGTTTGGAGTGTTGTTGGGTTGTAATCTTGTCTTATGCCAACTTAGCCAACCCTAGGACTTCCATCATTGTGTTGGGACAGAACATTTTAACCTCTGAGCGGATTTCATCCTTAAGACCATTGATAAAACAACTCCTCTAGAATTCATCAGACAATCCTTCTGTGTGATTGGCTAGTTTCTCAAATTTTGTTTGATACTCTCTCACAGTGCCACTTTGATGAAGTTTAGTGAGTGCTCCGGTGAACTCATCAAAAGCACTAGGACCAAATCATTGCAAAAGGAGTTGGCAAAAATCTGTCCATTTTGGCTTGTCATGAGCCTTTATGTACCAACGGTACCATTGAAGGGCTTCCCGTTCCAAATGAAAGGATGCAAGTGGAACATTTTGGACATCAAAAGTATTATGCATACTGAAATATTGTTCTGCACGATAGATCCATCCAGTTGGATATGTAACATTAAAGCAAGGAAATTCAAGCTTCGGACCATGGAAATTACTGGAAGAAGAGAACCCATTGGCTGCCGCAGATTTGTGCTATCAGTTATTGTTCATGGTTGAATGCTGAAGATGGAGGCTGAGAAATTTTTTCTCTAGATCTTGGAGTTTGGTTTGGATGGTTGCAAGTGATTCCTCTCGGAGGTGTAATTGGGGTTTGAGTAGGTTTTGGACACTTTCTGATGGACAGGGAAGCAAAAAATGGGGATTTCAAAAGCAGAGTGAAAGAATGAGAAAATTTGGCAGAGAGGGACAAAGAAGCAGAATTAGGAAAGGAACTCGGTGGTAACATTTGAAGGCGATTGGGTGAAATCCGAAGAAGTTATGGCAAACCCTAAAAATAGACAAATGTGGGATTTCGGGCTTTGGGAAGTGGAATTTGGGATAGGGTCCTCAGGAATGAAATATGCAGAATGGGATTACCGGGGTGTCAGGGAAGTTTCAAGGGAAACGAAGTGAAAATGAGAGAGATATGGCCAAAAAATAGAGTTTCAAGAATGGATCTGCAATGGCACGGAAGGGATCTGAAAAAGATAGATCTGCAACGGCACGAAAGGAATCAGAAACAGAGGGATCTGAAGCAGCACTTAATGGATTGAAAACGTCTGGATCTGAAATAAATCTGAAACGACTGGATTTGGAACAACTTTCAGAATGGATCTGAACTGACGCGGTAGTGATCAACAACAGTTCAGCTAAAAATAGATATGGACCCCAGGTATGTGCGGCTTCCTAACAGTTCAGGGGTTTCACTCGGTCACCAATGCTGTCTGACAACTTTTGTATTGGGGCAGTACCCCTCACTCCACGGTTCAGGTAAAACTGATAACCGCTTTTCCACAAACGATAGCTCTTGGTTTACCTCACGGGTGGGAACTAGTCAATCAGGTAGGGGTCGTTTCCCTTTTCGCTAGCAAGTCCTCTCAATGGGCCAGCTACTTTGGGGTTCCTATGGAACTCCTCACAATTATTTTTAGGGCTTATGCCCATGTACTTCCCATAGTTAAGCGGATGGGGATTATTCCTAGATCCGAAGCTGCAACAGATGCGAAAAAAAAAATTGGCAGAAATTTCACCTAGCGAGCCCAAGGAAAGTTCTCTGATACCAGATGTGAAGAACCTGCAATAATTAATTAATGAAAACACATGAGATAGCAGAAATAACAGAAATCATAATCACTTTTATATTGATCGCAGGCCACTTCAAGGGGGCAACCTCCTTTGAGCAATCTCAATACAAATAACTTCATGGTTCCTTCATTGGTCTCAACACAAACTTATATACTAAGTCTAGGCGCCAATACCATGGGTCAACACCATGTGTCAATACAAACCATGGGCCAATACAAAATATGGATCAACAATTACTACGGGATGACTTACACAGCATATGTGTCCAACAACAATAATACAAACTATGGATCAACAAATACTACGGGACGAATTACAAAGCATATGCGTCCAACAACAATATACTAACAAAGTAAATAGAAGGGTTGACATGGGTTCCTAACACCTAACCTCCATGCTCACCTACAACCATCTATTTTCCCTTCCAAAAAATACAGCTCTATCTTCAAATTCGAATTTCGGGGTTTTAAACATAGTCTGGTAATGGACATGAACAATAATGGAAAACTCTACGTAGTGTAGCAACCTGCATGAGAGAATGAGAATTATCAAAAGAGTGTTGACTTCAAGGATATGAGGTAAGGGTGAAAAGACAACTGACATATCTTATGACCATAGAAGAAATAGGATTGCTGACATCTGTCATAACTATCACAACCCCCATGCTTCAATAACTTCATGAAATGCCTTCCCCCACCAACCTCACATATGCATTCAATGATTGGATTTAATAGTCAAAAAAAGGTAATTGGCTAATTTAAGGAACATGGAAGATTTTGGATGAGTTCTAAGGTCGACACATGGTAGCATAGGATTTGGTTTCCCATAGGCCCCCTTTCCTCTTCCCCTTTGGTGGAATCAAAGCCCCTCTAGTGCTCTTTAAACAACCATCTTGGACCATTTTATTAATTTCCAACATAATATTTACATACATTTCGGATTGACATGATAAGCCAGTCATCTGGTCTAAATAAATTATATACATCATACATGCCTAGTCATTCACTAGTTGGGCCTTGGCCTTGAGTTTCACACTAGGAATCCATACTAGCATATTTACATCATTTACACAATTTTGATTAAATACATTCCAAGTAAAAATTGGGGGTATTACATGTCCTCCTTCAAATTGCTAAGAATCTGGGTTACTAGATTATCAAAGCTTTCACACTCCACCATAGTTCTGGCCATAATATTTCTCATCGTCTAGTAGGGGATCAAAACCGTTGTCGAGCCCTGCTCCTACCCATTTGTCTCCATTTATTCTTCCTCCATCACTGAAATTGCCTCATCAATATGAGGAGGAATTACCTCTACATACACTTGTCCCCAATCCACTTCGGCAGGGTCTCTCTCCCCTATGCCGCTTCCCCAGCAGTGGTTGCGCATGCACTAGCGGGGAGTGTAACATCCCCAAAAATTCACTAAAATTTAAAATTTTTAAGTAGCAATAAATGTTGTATCGCTAAGCTAAAAGTGTTAACTTAAACACAACTAAACTTCAAACAACGTACTTAACAACTCGTAACATTTAGCATTAGCTACTAAGAGTTAGATTTCTTAAGAATTGCATCAGGTGTCTTAAAAGCTGTTAATTTAAAAACCGTTTATAAAATTGCAAGTCTTTTATCGTCAAGTCAACGTCAAATGTTTAAATAATGTCTTTATAAGCATTTAATTGTTAGTTTGCACATCATTACTTTTATTCTATAATATATGTGTTTGTTTCCTAGAACTGATCGATCATCTTGCTAAATTGAAGGGATCCTTAAGTACGCCCCAAGGCTTACTTAGCTTATACTAGCTAACGCTCAAAGTTTCTATTTGCAGATCTCATGTGAGACAAAAGGTAAATGCTATGCAACGGCTCAGATATTTTTAAACGTCCTGAATGTGTTAACTCTGCATAATTTGTAATGCTAAGAATACCTGGTTTTTATCTATCTTGATGGACAAGGATACCTATTTGAGACAATTACTGTTTTGCAAGGTATAATTTAGTGATACCTATATGTCAATTTAATACTATAGAAGCATGGTAATATATTTCATTACAAATTCTCAATCCAAAACTATGGAGAGAACATCGTAATGCTTTACCATTTCGATATTATTTATATTGTACCAATATATGCAATATAATATAACTCTTTGATTATATGTTATATCTATGAGTCATAAAGTGCATTATGATTATGTTGCATTTTGCAAAACCTTAAACACGATACTATATGAAACACTATAGACTTGGACCTTGATTCATTAATGAAAGTTGTAGATATAACTATATGCCAATGTATAATGTTTTAACTTATAGTAATGTTGGTGATAGTGGATAATGTTGAAATATTGTAACTTAAAAGAATATTATATTTGTATTTTATTATTCCGGAGATGGTACATTCCTCCATGGTGACCCTATTGTATATCCAGAGATGGTTATTCCTCCGAGAGAGTCTGGTAACTAGGGTTATTAGATCTCCCATGTGAGTTCAGCCCTAAGTTTATTATTTGGGGGTTATTAGACACTCTTGGAAGAGGTCGGCCCCATTAGGCTAAAAAGGTCAGTCGGGAAACACGTATAAGTAGAGGAGGTTGGTCCTCACTTATCTCATTCATTCATCCACTTGGGAGTAGCGCACAAGTGAGAGAGAGGTATGCATAGGAGAAGAAGGAGCTCTAGTCTTAGACTACATCTTGTATTTGGTTGATTATCTATATTGAGGAAAGATTTGCTGGGTTTTCTACCCCATGAGGGTTTCCTAGGGTAAATATTTGTCTATCTTGTGATTGTGTTTCTTTCAGTGATCTTGATAGTAAAATTAGGCTAAACTTAACATGGTATCAGAGCTAGCCTGAATAGGACATCTTTCACAAGGTGCAAATATCTCTCTCTTCTCCTCCAGTGAAAATTAGGGTTTCTGCAAAAGTTGGAATTTTTGGATTTTGATTGCATAAGTGGATAGCCCTCCTCAAAATTGAAGTTTTGAGCCATGGATTAAGATTTTTGGTTGGGTAGAACTCTGGGAAATTCAAACCCTAGTTTGACCAAAAGTGCAGAAAACCAGAAAACCAGAGAACCAGACAAGCTGTGCACCTATGCACCTATGCACCAGAAAACCAGAAAAGAGAAGACCAGAAAACCAGAAATTATGTTGCAGATCCGGAAGGTGAAAAGTTGAAGTTTCCAGAAGCAGAACACACCAGATCTCTCAACTCAATCAAGCATATCTCCTGGTAAGTGTTATTCTATCTCTTGAGAAACGTCAATCTCTGTAACCCCCTGAATAAGATGGCTCCAAGCACTAAGCTTGAAGACAAGCTAGAGGGTATAGAAAATTTTCGAGCATGGAAATATAGAATTGGTCTCATTCTTGAAGAGAATGATCTTGTCCAATATATTAAAGATGAGGTTGCAGAACCTGAAGAAGATGAAGCCAAAGAAAATTATAGGAAGGACCTGATTAGGGCAAAGAGAATCATTGCTGATTCTATTAAGGACCACTTGATTCCCCAAGTGGCTTCCAAGAAGACCCCAAAGGAAATGTATGATGCTCTTTCCAGAATGTATGAGGGAAAGAACACCAATAGGAAGATGAACCTGAGAACTCAATTGAAGAGCACCAAGATGAATAAAGGAGAATCTATTCAAGACTATTTCTCAAGGGTTTCCCATATCAAAGAACAACTAGATGCCATTGGAGATACCCTTTGTTGGCCCAGTTTTGCAACCAGGCTTAGTGCTATGGGAACCTGCTAACTAGTAGCAGCAGTTTCAATAGAATTAAAACAAGAAACTAATTTAAACAAAACTAATCATGGATCTATGCAAGAATATAAGCAAATAATGTAAACATTTAAAAAACAAGAACAAGAAAATATTAAAGAATGAATTTGTATTGAAAAATGGGGGGCAAGCAAGTGCTTGTGATAATACCTTCAATGGTGAAGGTTGATGTTGAGCAACTCCCAAGATGAGTAGCTCCAAGCTCCAAGAGGTCTCCTTCTCCAAGGTTGCTTACAATGGCTAAAATGCTCAAGGGAGATTTCGGCAGCATGAGGATGAGATAATGGATGGATGTGAAATGAGGAGCCCCTACCACCTTTTTATAGGTTTTGGTGGTGGGGAATACCATTTGTGGTTTTGTGGAAACCAAATGGTATTGACCAACATGGTTTAGGTACTTTTCCCTCCTTTTTCCTTTTTTGAATAAAATTAATATTTTTATTCCCTTTTTAATATTTTTGGGAATTTGGACCCTTTTTGAGGGTTTTTTATGCTTTTTAGGACAAATAATCTTTTTTAATGGAAAAAGGGGTGTACTCAAGTCTTTTGGTGACCTTTTGTTGGTTTCAGAGGCTCAGATGGTGAAAAAGTGGACAAATGGGTCATGTGAATAGGGAAATGAGCTAGTGAGCACTTTTTGGGTGTTAACAGATTGCCCCCTGATGTGTGAGGGCAGGAGCTCATCGTATGGCCGATAGACATCATAGTTCATTTGTCTTTTTCTGGGGTTTTAGGGGAGAGAAGAGACCGGTTGGAGACTGGAGCCACGGCCCTTGGAAGCTGCAAAAACAAAACAAATTACATGGCCTCAATATGAATGAGGTATAATCTCTGATAATGGACGAGGCGGGCATTCCCATGCTCGTATCAAGACATATACATAACAATTAGTCCCAAGAAGGGGGATCTAATACATAAAGAATCTACTGGTACATCATAATGGTCCAGGGGGGACATTATTTTGGGATATACTCCTGATCATAATTGATTTCAATAACTGATACACTGGAATAACTGATGAACTACTGAAACTGAAGGTGTCCAACATCTGTAGGGACTCAAAGACTATGAGTCATCTCTGAGAATTAATGTAACTGTATACTCAAGGGAGTATGAAACTGGGGTACATCTGAATACTGTCGTCATGCGCAACCCGAATATCTATAGAAAAAGTGTAACTGGTTTTATCGATAGGAAGACTCTCGAATGTGGAGGAGTCAGGAGGTATCCGGGGTCTTCGACTAATAAGTGAAATGGACGAATACCCTGTGCGAGTCTCAACGATGCGATCAAGGTGTTGAAGTCGAGCATGTGAGAAACAATCATTTGGAGAGGCACTGAAGATTCCTCTCGAAATGATTCGTAGGCACTCATCATAAATGGTGATGAGTCCAAGACACAGGGAACTCTAGGTCGATCCTCTAGAATCAATGTGGTTGTCGTCGACAGAGGGAGACCAGCAACTAACAAGGCAATGATGTTTCCTTGATAGGAGCACGAGGTGTAAAACTGCAGTGTTGTAGTACTGATGGTAGGACTGACATACTTGTTGTTAACACCCAAAAAGTGTTCACTACCTCATTACCACATTATATGGCTCATTTGTCCATTTTCCTACCATTTTTCCCTTAAAATCCCAAAAAATCCCATTAAAATGCCTCCAAAAGGCCTAAAATGCCTCCAAAAGGCCACAAAACCATCAAAATAGCCTAAAAAAGGCTAAAAAACCCCCTTTTCCTCCAAAAATAGCAAAAATCCCCTAAAAAGGGAATAAAAAATATAAAATAATGAGGAAAAGGAGGAAAAAACCCTATACAGCTGCCTAAAACCATGTGTTTCCCAAAACCATGGGCCAGCACTCCACCACCAAAAAACTATAAATAGGTGATGGAGATCCCTTATTCCATATCCACAATCACAAGCACCCTTACTCTGCCAAAATCTCTCTCGAAACCCTAGTTCACCTTTGAACTATTTTCACCTTGAGAGCCACCTTTGGCCCATTCCCATCATTGGAGAAGGAGAAGGAGCATCTTGAAGCTTGGAGCATCCTCTTGGACACTGCAAAGGGCTTCATCAAACCTTGACACTCAAGGTAAAATTAATAGAAAAAGTCATTCTTTTCATTTGATGTTTATGTTTCATGCAATATTTTAGAAGTAATTTAATTGTTGTTTTAGCTTAATTAGTTTAATATACTGAACTGCTACTAAGGAGTCCATTCTCCTTAGTAGGTGCTCATTGGCACAAGCTAGGGGTAAAACCCTAGCTACAGTTTTGGCGACTCCACTAGTTTTCGAATTTCTGGTTTCCGTTTTTTAAAATTTTTTCCTTTCGGCTGTCCCTTTCGGCCGCCGCATACCGCGTCTTTTTCCCTCTACAGTCGCGTCCCGACCGCGCCTTTCAGGCCTTTACCCGCGATCCGACCGTGGCTCTCAGACTGCTTCCGACGCTCTGCCGGCGGATTCAAGTCTCTTACCTACGATTCGACCGTGGCTAATCAGCCTGTTTGCCGCGATCTGACTGCGCCTGTCGGCCTTTTTCACGCGTCCCGACTGCGGCTTTCTGCCTCTTTCGGGCGTCCCGACTGCGCTTGTTAGCCTTTTTTGCTGCGACCCGACTGTGTCTTTTTCCATTTTTCCTGCGTCCCGACTGCCACTGTTGGCCCGATAGCCGCGACCCGACTGTGTCTTTTCCCCTGTTTCCTGCGTCCCGACTGCCTCTGTTGGCCCGATAGCCGCGACCTGACCGCCGCTGTTCCCCTCAAACCCGCGGTCGGCCTGTTCTGATTCGCCACAGACCCGCGGTCTGATTTCTGCTCTTTTCCTGTTTTGAGCCCAGCCCCTCTTGCTGCAATATTTTCTGCATTTGAACAACCCTCTGTCCCACCTGTAGCCCACTTCCTTACAGCCTTTCTGCAACATAATTTCTGTTCCTTTTACAGAATCTTTTTAAAATTTCAGTATTTTTATTTCAGAAAATTTTGCAAGTTAAAAGAATCAATTTCAGCATTATTGATAGATTGGAAGTTGCCCTCCCTTGTGGCACTTCTATTTTTGGGATCATTACCTCACGAGCACACACTCTGTCACATAAAATCAAGTGAGCCTTAAAAAGTACCTAATTAAACCAACATTCTAACCCCACTTGGGGAACACAAAAGAATCATTGTAGTTAGGTAGGATCAGGGGGATAGGCTTCCAATAACACCCCTTGGTTATTTCACTTGAGACATAGTTGTTGTCCAACTAGGGAACCAAAATCCCCTAGTACTTTTTGGCACGGTCATGACCAGTTTATCAGAGGGCCTCTCCCTTAGGAGGGTTGAAGTCGGGAGACTGGTTCCGGAGGCCTGAGTGGAATACCGCACTCCATTCAGTAATCGAAGGGCTACCTTTCGCGGTTCGCGGGATATCCCTGTATAGGGGTATTGCGGTCAACGAGCTAAACGGCAGATTCACCTTTCTGGACGTGTCATGAACGGGGTATCTTAGTTGCCATTCTTCTAGGATTGACTACCTGGTATCCCTCCCGGTAGGGGGATATCATAGCCACTTGGCTTTCCTACTCATATTGTCTGACTTGGATTTCATCACCTTGCAGAGGATATGTTTAGTTGAGTCAGAATACTTTTAGTTAGGTGTTTGCATGCTCCTTTACCTCCCTTTGGTCTAGTGAGTCCACCATTTTTTCTTTATAGGAAACCTGCTGCTTGTTGGTATTCTGACCATCTTTGTTGATACTCCACCTATTGTAGCACAGCTGCTGCAGTGGGTGTTTTGAGTTGGTTGTTGGCCTGAGTGCCTGGCTTTTAAGCTCTCCTTCTGCACACTCGGTTGCATTAGGATTTTTTGAGCTGTTTTTATACTCACCTCAACCCACAGAGACTAGACACCATCTGTCACCATTGAGTCCCCGAGACATTCTCGGCGCCTCAGGGGCGAGCCCCCACAGCACGGTTCTCTTGACACCACTCGTCATAGATTCCGATCATTGTCCGTTGATACCACTCATCACAGATCTAGAGCCTTGTCACTTGACTCCACTCGTCAGCGACGTAGGTCTCCGTCACCAGATAGTGACGCACCTTACTTTACCTCTGATTCTGACGAAGAGTCTGAGAACCCTATTTATACTGCCCCTACTAGCCCCATGGCTGGCACGACTTCCACTCCATTTGTCATAGGGACCATTGGTGGCACATCCACCACTACACCAGTTACTACACCTGTTTTTGGTATGCCCTCCATGGGGAAACCATCTACCGTTCCCCTCACGGTACCTATTCCCACAGCGGGAATACCTATCCCCACTACATCAGTGGCTCACACTACCCATGGTGGTGCTGGACCATCCTCCACTACCTCAGTTCCCCCACTTGGGGGCACCACCCTAAATCTTGTCCCTCCACTTGGGGGCACTGGCCCCAACTTGGTCCATAGCATTACTGTGTCGCAGCCTTCTTCCAGTTTGCCATTCATGGCTAGCCTCAACCTACCTGACCTGGCCAGATTGACCAACGATCCTATTCGACACGACCCTACATGGCCTCATATGCCTACCAAACTACCCTCGGACATCCCTAAGTTCGAGGGCAAGGATGGTGAGGACCCACAAAACCATATCATGTCTTTCCACCTATGGTGTTCCTCTAACTCCATAGTGGATGACTCTGTTCGCCTCCGTCTCCTACAGCGCACCTTCACTGGCTCTGCAGCCAAGTGGTATATTGAGCAGCCTCATGGGACCCACGCCACCTTTTCTTCCCTGGCCTCGACCTTCCTGCAGTTCTTCCAGTTGCCAGTCCGCTATGACGCGGGCGTTGAGATCCTTCTATCTTGTAGACAAAACACGGCTACCCATATCACGGACCACATCCATGAGTGGCGTAGACGCCGTAGCTTATGCAAGATCAAACTAGACGACCGTATCTTCCTCGATTGGTTCCTCAAGTCCCTGCTTCCTGTTATTGCTAAGGATGTAGCTTCAGAAAGACCCCAGTCTGAAGAAGAGGCCATCCTTAAGGCACAGCAGTTCGACCTCATTTACGCCCAGTCGGGTTACCTTTATACCATTATACCTGACGCCCCTCGCGGCGAGTCCTCCCATCATGATGCGCCGGGGGCATCCCACGCTGCGGATGGTATCATTGGCCGTGTTTCTTCGCATCCCCAACCGTTTTCTATAGCACGTCCTACCCCTGGCCCCGACCTGTCGAGGGCTACCTCCCAGTCTGGAGAAACCAACTCATATGCTCCCATGACACATCACCATTCCCATGGACCTTCGTGTCCACCTCAGTGCTTTGGGTATGCGACTCCTGCTTATGCTCCTCCAGTCGCCCCTCAGCCTTACTACCATCAGCAGGCTGCCCCAGCTCCTGCGCCTTCACAAGCCCCACCTGCTTATTATCCGCCCCAGGCAGCCCCTGCGGCACATCCACAACCTGCTCCGCAGTCCTATCAGCAACCCCCTCAAGTTGCTGCACCTGCTCAGCCTCAACCTGCATATCATCCTCCGCAGCCTGCTCCTGCACCTGCGCAACCTCAGAATCCACCTGCTGCCCAAGGGCAAGTTTACGCCCAACAGAACCCGCAGCAAAACCAGAACAACCAACGTAACCAGGGCCAATAGAACCGCGGCAAGGGCCGTAATCGGGGAAACAACCAACCTACAGACCAAGCTGGTCAACCGGCTAATCCCCCTGACAACAACAATGCGGCTCCCGCTAATCAAAACCCTGATCGCCCGCCCAAGCAGGCCAAAAACCCCAATTTGCGAACGAACCACCCTTGTTCTATTTGCGGGGTCTATGGACACTACACACACGCTTGCCCACACTTGGAGCGAGCTCGGCAGCTTTGGGTTGACGAGGCCCATCGTCAAGGGCATGCGGCTCCCCAAGCACCGCCCAACCCCCCCAACCTCAGCAACCCCCTTTAGTGCTGCAAAACCCATTACCGACCCAAGGCGTAGTGAACACTCAGCCGTTGGCTCCCCATCAAGCCAATGCGGCCCAACAACAACAGATCACCTACGCTGCTCCTGATCAACCCGTGTTCGACTCAGGTACCCACCACTTACTGATGATGTCATCTGCTGACGTCAACCTCCAGACCCGTCGGAACCAATATGGCTCCACCTCTGAAGCCCCTCCCACGGATAAATCTACTAACGCCCATCCCACCGATCAGGCATTACGTATACCTCCGCCTCCCATAGACGGCGCTGCGAAAGCACCTCGTTTCCCACTTCGCCGGATCAACAATAACCCTAATGCGCGCGCTGCGTCAAACTACAACATCGTAGACGACCTAGCCCAATCTCCCGCAGCCATGTCTGCGTTAGAGGTCTTGAAGAACTGCCCTTCCCAGCGCAAGACTTTACTTTCCGCCATTGGGGGGATTGACCCAACTGATTCGCATTTGATGGCGTTTGATTTAGACCAGTCTGAACCACGCCTACCTTCCAGCTTAGCCTTCCAAGTTACTGTCTCCGTTAGGAATCTTGTTATCCATCGGTGCATCATCGATGAGGGTGCCTCCACATGCGTTATGTCTACATTTGTATGGCAGAAGCTAGGATCCCCTCCTCTCCAGCAGTCCACCACTGCATTACGTGCCTACGACGGTCGTTCGGCCCAGCCCCAAGGTCTTCTACCCAACGTTCCAGTCCAGTTAGGTGGTAAAACAGTCCTTATTGACATAGAGGTAATCAATGCCCAATTGGATTATAACCTTTTACTTGGCCGTAGCTACATGTATGCCATGCGGGCAGTTGCCTCTTCTGTCTTTCGCACCATGATGTTCCCCCACGAGGGACGCGTGGTTAAGACTGACCAGCTCACCTACTATGATCCCAGTGCTCCCGCGGCACCTGAAAATGTTCTCCCCATGGTTGAACAACCTGTTTCTCCTGCCTCCACCTCGTTTGTTTCCTCTACGGGTCCTGGAGTCTACTCAGACGCGCCGATGACTTCCACCTTTCATTCCATTCCTTCGCCGTCATCTACGCCCGAAATGTCTGACTTATGTACCTTGTCCCATGACATCCTACCACCTAACAATCAACCATCCTTGTTGCCTAAACCACCATTGGTACCTAGCCACATTGGTGTTACACCGATCCATACGATCCCCTTCCTAGTTCCTCCAGCAGGAGTAGTAAGCGCCCCGGTCATGGATACCCTTAGCCTCCCTGGGTTAACCTTGGGATTACCTGTATGGTATCTTTCGCCTCCCGTTCGCCCCGCCGACACCTGATGTCGTCCTCCAGCCGGTGCAACCCATGGCTACTACCACTCAGCCACCTCCCGGTGTCTCTACCCCTTCGTCCTCCACGACACCTCCTCCTACTCCCAAACCCACTGGGGGCAGAGGTCCCCAACCTTACACTGCCGTACCACCTCCAAAGACAGTCAAGAACCCTCCAGTGTTTCGTGCTCCTCCCAAATGCTCGCTGTGCGATGAGTTAGGCCATGCCACTCACCAATGCCCACAGTTACCAGCATTACAGAAGCACATGCAGATGCTCGACGATGACCCTAACATCCCTACTGTCGAACTCAACCCCACTCCCAAGCCTAAAGATAAGTCCCTACGTACCAACCACTCCTGCACCATCTGCGGTATTTACGGGCACTATTCACATCATTGTCCCGATCTCCCGGATTACAGAGCGGCTCTCTATGAGATGAACAATCTGGATCTTGAGACGACACCACCTACCATTGAGGAGATCTACCCCCCAGACTCTTCACCTTCCGGAGAGGTTAATACCATCTATATGATCTCTTCCAACACTACTCCCTCGTCAACTGACTTGACGACGCAGACTTTCCGTACTGATGAGGAGATTCTTGAGGCCCTTACTGCCCCGGATTATCCCTGGGATGACATGCACCACCGTTCCTATTTCATCCCAGAAGCGTCTTCCTCTAGCTCCGCTACCCAATACGCGGTCGAATCCAAAGACTTCCTCCCCACCAAGGTTGACTGGTTCAAGGACCCTATTCCTGCTCCTGATGCCTTCGAGGAAGATAACATGGCCAACATCTCGCCTGTCATCCAAGTTGATATTGCTGCTCCAGGTCGTGCCCCTGAACTCATTACTTTAGGAGCATTCTGCAGTAAACAAGAGATTGAGGACTACATCCACCTTTTCAAAGAATTCCGTGATGTCTTTGCTTGGTCCTATACCGAAATGCCTGGTCTTGACCCCGCCATTATAGAGCACCACATTGACACATGGCCTGATGTACCCCCCGTTCGTCAGAAACAGCACCACCTTGACACCTCTAAGTCAAGGGGCATAATAGATCACCTCGACCCTGAGATAGGGGGCATGATCAATCATTTTGAACCTTCCCCATCACATCTATCTCAGCACGTCAATGAACCCATCGTTCAAACCAGCACATATGTTATCCATAATCACAAACCCCATGCACATAGCATGGGGGCAGGTCATTAACCTTGCTCACTTTTTCACACTTGTGATCTCAACCATTTTTGAGGTCACATATCACTTGTAGATTTGATTTGCTTTGATACACCTAGTATTCTTCCCCCACGGGTCATCATTTCTCCCCACCACTGCATCCTTGGCTTGGTGGGCTCACCTTTTACCATTCCGGAGTCTTTATGACCTCCGTTTTTTGCACCATTTGCACCGCCGGATTCATCTTTCCGTGCCCGTGACGATGCTTGAGATCATTTCTCGCTCTCACTAGGACCAATATCAACATTGTGTCCAGACACCACTAGTCGCCTCGGTTTGCGTGCCACATCGGCCGTTCTCCGTTTCTCACATGTTTTATATCATCGGATTCATTTTTCCGTGCTGGTGATGACGCTTGAGATCATTTCTCGCCCTCACCTTCAGATTTTCTGGGCATTTTTCAAAATGTCCCCGTCACCTCGGTTTGCGTGCCACATCGGCCGTTACCCGTTTTTGACATCCTTTATATCGCCGGATTCTTTTTTCCGAGCTCGTGATGATGCTTGAGATCATTTCTCGCTCTCACTTGGTACAATTTCAACATTGTGTCCCAACACCTTGCTGCCTCAGTTTGCGTGCCACATCGGCTGCCATCGGATTGTTCCACATTTTTTACATGAGCCATTCACTCCTGTCATACTGCAAATGTCTCATTATTTTGCCACCATTTCATCTACCCCGCAAGGAGGTCCATCAGTGTTCCCACCTACCCTCGTTCTTGGTCATCATTACTAAACCTTGATTGAACACTTCCTCCTTGCCTGGCCATTCCTTTTGTTCGGTATAATTTTATCCCTTTTTCGGGCCGGACAAGTCCTTTACGAAAAAGGCACTTAGGGAGTTTCCGTTAAGCTCTTTTCTGACTCCTAAAAGAATGAAAAGATCGCCGAGCAATCTTGCTTCCTTTCATGCTCGTTAAAGTACCTGAAAGGGCGTCTATCTGGTATAAGTTTAACCCTTTTCCGGACCTGGTAGACTAATTACGAAAAAGGAATACTCTAGTCACACCGGCTAGAAGAGTTCTTCATTGCATCCTTTTATGCTTCTTTGGGCCTTGGAGACTAAATCTACGAAAAAGCAACCCCCTGGAGTCTTCTTACTTGCTTTCAGACTCTCTAAAATTGAAAGCAACCACGAGCATGAGCTGTCCTGGGCTCGTTAAATCCACACGACAGTACCATTCCATCATTTCAGAGTCTTCTTATCGCTTTCAGACTCCTTAAAATTGAAAGCAACCACGCGCATGAACTGTCCTGGGCTCGTAAAATCCACACGACAGTATCATTTTATCCACACACTTCTTCTAGTTCCTTAACCCATGAAGAAGTATCCTCCCGTGCCTCATGGAACTATGATCGATCATATCGGCAGCACCCCCAATCAGGTCGCCTTTGTTCAGAGTATTCTGCAGTCTCCTGCCATTGTATACCAGCTTGAGTCTCCCTCAGCCAGTTATCCTCACAGATCTATTACAGCTATGATCCCTTTCCCCTCAGTCAGTGTCACATGCTGCCAGATCATTCACATTATCATACTCTGAACAAAGGAAGTTTGAGTCCACCCACTCTACTTGCCCAGTTATCACCCCCAGTTTGTCAGTCCTGCCATCAGTACTATCACATTTCGGTTCTCCAGCTCGCGCTCCTGTCAAGGAAACATCATTGCCTTGATAGTTGCAGGTCTCCCTCTGTCGACGACAGCTCCTCTATTCCAGAGGATAGGCCCAGACGTCCCTACGCCTTGGACTTATCACCATCTGTGGTAAGTGCCTACGGATCAATCTGAGAGGAGACATCATTGCCTCTCCGAATGGTTGTTCCTCACATGCTCGACTTCAGCACCTTGATCGCATCGTCGAGGATCGCGTAGGATTATATCCCATCATTTTTTAGTCGAAGACCCCGGATTTCCCCCGACTCTAGCACATTGGTGAGTCCCTTCGGAACACCCAGTTATATGTTCCCGTGGATGTCCGGGCTGCGTTGGCGTTTGTATTCGGAAGCCATCCAGTTTCATGCTTCCTTGAGTACCCAGTTTCAGTTCCAGATCAGTTCCAGTTCAGTGTACCATGGAGAGTATGACCCCAGTCACTATGATCCAGCAGCTCATCAGTTCCTTTGGTACCACACTCAGTAGCACTGTTGATTGTTCCGGTGCACCAGTTCTGCAGTTCACACATGATCCGCTCAGCAGTATGTCCCAGATTTGTGTCCCCTCTGGACTCTTATGATGTACACAGTGGTCATGTATCTTACAGGTCCCCCTTTTTCGGGCCTTACAGTTATATTTATGTATCTTGATACGAGCATGGGTATGCCCGCCTCATCCATATATTGAGATTATTCCTCAGTCAGTATTTGAGGTCATGTATATTTCAGGTCCCCATTTTTGGACCCCATTGTTGTTATTATGTTATATCCTGATATGAGCATGGGAATGCCCGCCTCGTCCATATGATCAGATGATTCCTCATCCATTATTGAGGTTATGTACTTTTAGCTCTTGCAGTTGTTCGGGATCGTTGTTCCGGGCTTCAGTTTGTTTCTTCTCTCCTCTCCACGTCCCAGGAAAACCATTCATGACTTATGATGTCCATCGGCCATACGATTAGCTCCTGACCTCGCACATCAGGGGGCAATCTGTTAACACCCAAAAAGTGTTCACTACCTCATTACCACATTATATGGCTCATTTGTCCATTTTCCTACCATTTTTCCCTTAAAATCCCAAAAAATCCCATTAAAATGCCTCCAAAAGGCCTAAAATGCCTCCAAAAGGCCACAAAACCATCAAAATAGCCTAAAAAAGGCTAAAAAACCCCCTTTTCCTCCAAAAATAGCAAAAATCCCCTAAAAAGGGAATAAAAAATATAAAATAATGAGGAAAAGGAGGAAAAAACCCTATACAGCTGCCTAAAACCATGTGTTTCCCAAAACCATGGGCCAGCACTCCACCACCAAAAAACTATAAATAGGTGATGGAGATCCCTTATTCCATATCCACAATCACAAGCACCCTTACTCTGCCAAAATCTCTCTCGAAACCCTAGTTCACCTTTGAACTATTTTCACCTTGAGAGCCACCTTTGGCCCATTCCCATCATTGGAGAAGGAGAAGGAGCATCTTGAAGCTTGGAGCATCCTCTTGGACACTGCAAAGGGCTTCATCAAACCTTGACACTCAAGGTAAAATTAATAGAAAAAGTCATTCTTTTCATTTGATGTTTATGTTTCATGCAATATTTTAGAAGTAATTTAATTGTTGTTTTAGCTTAATTAGTTTAATATACTGAACTGCTACTAAGGAGTCCATTCTCCTTAGTAGGTGCTCATTGGCACAAGCTAGGGGTAAAACCCTAGCTACACTTGTGGGAATGGGAAATAACTGGGTCAAAAACTGGGTAGACTCAAACTTCCTTTGTTTAGAGCATGATGACATGGTTGACCTGGCAGCGTAGGGAACTGACTTGTAGGTGTGGGGATCATTGCTTTGACTGAATGGTATATATTGACTCTGGGGGGGAGGATGAGCTGATAGGTGCCGTCGGGGAATTATCAAGGTGACATACTGCAGAATACTCTGAACAAAGGCGACCAAAATGGGGAAGCTGCCTAATGAGTAGATGTGATCTGTCGTGGCGCCAAGAGGCACCATTGATTCCTTCTTCGTAGTTTTAATGAGCTCCAAGAAGGGATAAAAGTGTGCTCTGAAATGGTACGGTCCTGTGGATTTTGTGAGCCCAGGACGACTCATGCTCATGGTTGCTTTCATGTTTAGAGAGTCTGAAAATGGTGAGTGGACTCTATTGGTGTTTCTTTTTCGTAAGTTTAGTCTCCAAGGCCCGAAAAAGCATAAAATGATGCGGATGGAGAACTCTTCTAGCCGATGTGACTAGAGTATACCTTTTTCGTAATTAGTCTACAAGGTCCGGAAAAGGGGTAAACTTATACCAGGTAGACGCCCTTTCAGATACGTTTAACGAGCATGAAAGGAAACAAGGTTGCTCGGCAATCTTTTCATTGTTTGTAGGAGTCAGAAAAGAGCTTAACAGAAACTCCCTAAGTGCCTTTTTCGTAAAAGGGGTTGCTCGGCCCGAAAAAGGGGTAAAATTATACCTAACAAAAATGGATTGATGAGGGCGAGAAAAGGTCTCAAGCATCATCATCAGTGCGGAAAACTGGATCCGGTGACAGAAAGATTGTCGAAAAGGGGCCATGGCCAATATGGCACACAAATCGAGGCAATGAGAGGGCACTTTGAAAAAATGGCCGAAAAGTATGGGTGTGAGAGCGAGAAATGATCTCAAGCATCATCACAAGCGCGGGACACTGAATCCAGCTATATAAAGATGGTCAACCACAGAGAACGGTGGATGTGGCACGCAAACCGAGGCGACGAGGGGGCATGGAAAAAATGCCCAAAACATATGGGGGTGAGAGCGAGAAATGATCTCAAGCATCATCACGAGTGCGGAAAACTGAATCCGACGATATAAAGATTGTCAAAAATGGAGAACGGCGGATGTGGTACGTAAACTGGGGCGTCAAGGTGTCGGGACACAATGTTGATATTGGTCCTGGTGAGAGCGAGAAATGATCTCAAGCATCATCATGGGCACGGAAATATGAATCCGGTAGTGCAAATGGTGCAAAAAAAATGGAGGTCATAAGGACTCTGGAATGGTTAAAGGAAAGAACTAGGTTAAAAAATGGCTACAAATAAAGGTGATCCCACCAAGCGAAGGATGCAGTGGTGGGGAGAAATGATGACCCGTGGGGGCAAAATAATAGGTGTATCAAATCAACTGAAATATACAAGTGACACGTGACCTCAAAAATGGTTGAGATCACGAATATGAAAAAGTGAGCAGGGTTAATGACCTGCCCCCATGCTATGTGCATGGGGTTTGTGATTGTGGATCACATATGTGTTGGTTTGAACGATGGGCTCATTGAGGTGTTGAGATAGAGATGATGGGGAAGGTTCAAAATGGTTGATCATGTCCCCTATCCCAGGGTCGAGGTAATCTATTATGCCCCCTAACTCAGAGGTGTCAATGTGGTGCAGATGTTGTCTCAGAGAGAGATCAATAGGGCATTGAGCAACTGCTGGCGGGGTGTTACACCATGAGGCTGTGGGTCGTGGTGGCATACTGAAGTGATGATATGATGATGGGGGATTCCCTTTGTGGGGTGGATGCCCCCAGTATCTCCGACGAGAATCACGATGATGATGAGTAAGCAAGGTTTTGGGCCTGCCCCCATGTTGTGGACATGTGGTTTCCTTGTCGATTTGAAAGGGTTGAACATGTGTGTCTAAGGGATCAATTGAAGGGGCCGACCGGACAGAGGGGGTATCTAGTGGAAACCGTGTAAATGGTGTTAATCTCCCTGGAGGAGGATGATGCGGGAGGGTAGATCTCCTCAATAGTAGGGGGTGCCATCTCAAGGTCCAAATTGTTCATCTCGTAGAGGGCTGCTCTGTAATCTGGGATGTCAGGACAGTTATGGGAGTAGTGGCCGTAAATACTGCATATCGCACAAGGATGGTTGGTGCGCAGTGATCTGTTGCGAGGCTGAGGAGGTGGCTCTAGTCTGACTACTGGGATGCTGGTGTCATCGTCCAACATATTCATATGTTCCTGGAGTGCCGGTAACTGTGGGCATTGATGAGTGGGATGGCCTATCTCATCGCACAATGAGCATTTAGGAGGAGCTCAAAATACAGGAGAGGGTTTAACTGCCTTAGGAGGTGGTATAGCAGTATATGGTTGTGGACCTCTGCCCCCATTTGGCTTGGCGAGAGGAGGAGGATTCGTTGACGACGAAGGGATATTGAGACCAGGAGGAGGTTTCGTCGACGACGAAGGGATTGTGACACCAGGAGGAGGTTGAGTAGTGGTAACAATAGGTTGTACCGGTTGGAGGATGACATTTGGTGTTGGCGGGGAAATGGGAGGTGAAACATACCACACGGGTAATCCCAATGTTAACCTGGGTAGACTAAGGGTAGCCATAACCGGGGGCGCTTACTACACCCGAAGGAGGAAATAGAAAGGGGATGGTGTGGATAGGTGTAACACCGATGTGACTAGGGACCAATGGTGGTTGACTACCGGGTGTTTATGTATTTTGTGAAAGAGTACAGAGGTTTGCGACATGGGTCTCTGGTGACGGTGGTGGAATGGCCTGGAATGTAGAGGTCATCGGTGTATTTGAGTAAAGTCCGGGTCCCACAGAAGACACAAAGGAGGTAGTTGCACTAGAAGCGGGTTGTTCAATCATGGGAAGAACATTTTCGGGTGCTGCAGGGGCATTGGGATCATAGTAGGTGAGTTGGTCAATTTTGACCACGCGTCCCTCGTGGGGGAACATCATGGTGCGAAAAACGGATGAGGCGACCGCTTTCATGGCGTACATGTAACTGCGGCCAAGTAAAAGGTTATAATCGAGATGGGAATTAATGACCTCTATGTCGATGAGCACAGTTTTCCCACCTAATTGGACGGGAACCTTGGGTACTAAACCTTGAGGTTGAGCTGACCGGCCGTCGTAGGCCCACAATGTAGTGGTGGATTGCTGGAGAGTAGGGGATCCCAACTTCTGCCAAACAAATGTGGACATGACGCATGTGGAGGCACCCTCGTCGATGATACATCGATGGATGACAAGATTCTGAATAGAAAATAGAAACTTGGACTGCTATGGTGGAAGGTAGACGTGGTTCGGACTGGTCCAAATCAAAGGTCATCAATTTCGAATCATTTGGGTCAATCGCCCCAATGGCGGAAAGTAAAGTCTTGCGCTGCGTAGGACAGTTTTTCAAGACTTCTAATGCAGACATGGCTGCGGAAGATTGAGCTAGGTCATCTACGATGTTGTAATTTGACGCAGCCCATGCATTGGGGTTGTTGTTGATACGACGGAGTGGGAAACAAGGTGCTTTAGATGCGCCATTGAGTGAAAGAGGTGGTATCCGTAACGTTTGATTGGTGGGATGAGCGTTAGTATCCTTATCGGCGGGGGGGGCTTCGGAGGTAGGGCCATACTGGTTCCGACGGGTTTGGATATTGACGTCGGCAGTGGACATCATCAATAAGTGGTGAGTGCCTGAATCAAACATGGGTTGATCAGGAGCGGTGTAAGTGATTTGTTGTGGTTGCACGTTGCCCTGTGGGGGGGCTAACGGCTGAGTGTTCACCACTCCTTGTGTTGGAAAAGGGTTTTGTAGCACCAAAGGTTGTTGTTGAGGTGGTGGAGGGTTGGGTGGCGGCTGAGGAGCCGCCTGCCCTTGACGATGGGCGTCATCTGTCCATAGTTGTCGAGCTCGCTCCAGATGTGGGCAAGCATGGGTATAGTGGCCATAGACACCGCAAATAGAACAAGGATGGTTTGTTCGTAAATTAGCATTTTTGGCTTTCTTAGGTGGTCGATCAGGATTCTGATGAGCAGGCGCCGCGTTATTGTTTTGCGGAGGATGGGTAGGTTGTGGAGCTTGGTTATGGTTTTGGTTGTTTCCACGGTTACGTCCTCTTCCGCGGTTTGGTTGCCCACCCTGGTTGCGTTGGTTATTTTGGTATTGGGGCTGATGTTGTTGTGCGTACACATGCCCTTGAGCATTGGGGGGATTCTGGGGAGCCGCAGGTGCAGGAGCAGGTTGCGGGTGGTAGTATGCAAGTGGAGCTGGCGGTGGTCCAGTTGCCTATTGGGGTTGTTGGTACCCCTGAGCAATTGGATGTGCTGGATTAGCTGGTGTAGCTTGCTGTGGGTACTGCAATGGTTGTGGTGAGAACTGAATGGGGTTCTGTGTAGCAGGTTGGTTATAGTATGTAGGAGGTACATATGCTGATGGCGCTTGTCCATAGCAATGTTGTGGACAAGAGGGTCCATGAATGTGATGTGTCTGGTTTGTTGGAGCATAAGAAGTTGTCGCTCCAGAACTGGATGTAACCCTAGAGAGGTCTGGGGCAGGCATGGTACTCACCATCCTGAAATATTTAGCTTGGGGTGTGATCTGGCCAATAATGCCATCGGCGGCATGAGATGCCCCCGGCGCGTCACTGCGTGAAGAGTCGCCTCGTGGGGCGTCAGGTATGATTGTGTATAGATAACCGGACTAGGCGTAAATGAGATCAAACTATTGGGCTTTGAGGATGGCCTCTTCTTCAGACTGGGGTCTTTCAGATACCACATCCTTCGCAATAAGAGGGAGGAGGGATTTTAGAAACCAATCTAAGAAGATACGGTCGTCTAACTTTATTTTGCAGAGGCTTCGGCATTGCCGCCACTCATGAATGTGGTCAGTGATGTGGGTGGCCGTGTTCTGTCTACAAGACAGTAGGATCTCAACTCCCGCATCATAGCGGATAGGTAACTGGAAAAACTGCAGGAAGGTCGAGGCAAGGGAGGTAAAGGTAGCATGCGTCCCATGAGGCTGCTCGACATACCACTTAGCTACCGAGCCAGTGAAGGTGCGCTGTAAAATCCGGAGGCGGATAGAGTCGTCCACTATGGAGTTGGAGGAACACCATAAATGGAAGGACATAATATGGTTCTGGGGGGTCCTCACCTTCCTTACCCTCAAACTTAGGGATATCAGAGGGGAGTTTGGTGGGCATTTGGGGCCACGCAGGATCGTGTATGATGGGGTCATTGGTGAGCCTAGCTAAGTCTGGCAGGTTCAGACTTGCCATGTATGGTAAGCTAGCAGATGTAGTGACTGGGACTGGGACATGCCTAGTCATTGTGGTGTGATGTAGGGGTCCAGTAGCGCCTAAAGGTATGCTAGGTATGGAGGGTATATGCCCTCCAATAGGTGTGGTCTGGTATGGGCCAGTGCCTCCAAGTGCAACATGGGTTACACTTGGGTTAGGAATAGCAAGTAGCGATTCCTGGGATAGGATTTGTGGAAGCCAGAGGAGATGTGACCCCTATGTTGGGCATACCCATAACAGGTGGTGGCCCTGTCTTGGGAGTTCCTATAACAGGAGGTGGCCCTGTGTTGGGCATTCCTAAATGTGGAGTGTTGCCCATATTGGGCATACCCAGGGGGGTGGTTGTTGCCATGGATGGCACCGCGGCAGAAGGATCTGTGGATGTCTCACCTATGGTGCTGGTAAATAGTGGGTCAAATGGTGTTCCAGCCATAATGGTGGTTGGTAGTAACTCTGTGGGGTTTTCGGATTCTACCTCCAAATCAAATGTGAAGTGAGGTATGTCAGAATCGGATGACTGTCTAGTTGACTGACGATGTGTCGAATCAAGGGATAAGGCTCTGCGTCCGTGATGTGGAGAGCCAAGTGGACTAAACTCTGGGAGTTCACCCTGTAGACGACGAGAGCGTCTAAAATTCTCAATGGTGAGAATTAAGTTTTTGTGTAAAAAATATGTTTAAGTATCAGGTGGTGATATATATATATAAAAGACTCAAAAACCTAATGCAACCAAAGGTGCAAGAAGGGGAGTGAAAAAGAAAGCTCTCAGGCCAAAAAATCAACCTCAAAAAAGGCACTTATTCTAGCAGCTGTGCTACAATAAGTGGAGGAATGCAACAAATGGTCAGAGTACCAACATGCAAATGGCTTCTAGAAAAAATAGGTGTAACTAGACCAAAGGTGGGTTGAATCATGCAAACACCTAACTAAAAGTATTGTGACTCAAACAAACGATATCCTCTGCAAGGTGATGAAATCCAAGTCAGACAATATGAGTGTTGAGCCAACGGCTAGATATCCCCCTACCGGGAGGGACACCGGGTAATCAATCCTAAAGAAAGGCTACTAGGATACTCCGTTCATGACGCGTCGAGAAAAGGTAAATCTGCCGTTTGGTCCTTTGATCGCAATATCTCAATACAGGGATATCCCGAGAACTGCGAATGGTAGCCCTTCGGTTACTGAATGGATTTCGATATTCCACTCAGGATTCCGGAACCATCCTCGCGACTTCAACCCTCTAGGGGAGAGGCCTTCCCACAAACCGGTTGTGACCGCGCCAAAAAGTACTAAGAGATTTTAGCTCCCTAATTGGACAACTTCTATGTCTCAGATGTAATAATTGAGGGGTGTTATTGGAACACCTATCCCCCCAATACTACCTAGCTACAAAAGTTCTTTTAGTGTTCCCCAAGTGGGGTTAAAAGTCTATTGAAATTAGGGTATGTTTTAAGGCTCAGTTTAATTAAGTGATCGAGTGAGTGCACGTGAGGTATTTGTAAACTGAACTTGAAAAAGGTAAATGCTTTACAGGAAATTTTCAAAAAACAAAGGAGCTTTTGAAAATAAAAAAGCAAATATTTATGACTTTTTTAAATAAATGGAAATTAAATGCTTTTGCAAATATCAACTCAAAAAATAAAGGATCTTTTGAATTATGAAAGCAAATAATAGACTTCTTTTAAAGAAATAAATGGACTTCTTCTTTCAAGGAAATTGCTAAGGGAAAGATTTTAAATAAGTAAACAGGAAAAATTTTAATCTAGATAAAAATGCCAAAATAAGTCCTTCTTTCACTTTCTTGAAAATTTTTAAAAAGACTTCTAGATATGCATTTTAAATAGTAAAATTTTTTCAAGGCTGTAAAATATGCAGAATTTAATACTGTAAAAATGTGCTATGTGGGCAGAAAGTACAGTAAAAATTAATTTTTAAATACAAAATGGCCGAATGAAAAATTCATCAGCGCGGGTTTTGACAGAAAAGCCGCGATGGACCGCGCGGGTTTCGGTCGCACAGTCGCGATGGACCGCACGGAAAATGTCCGCAAAGCCGCGGTGTGCAGCGCGCAAATAGGTCGCAAAGTCGCGGTGAACCGCGCGGAAAAGGGCCGCGATGTGCAGCGCGGAAACCGGCAACAAAGCCGCGGTGAACCGCGCGGAAAAAAGGCCAAAAGCCGCGATGGACCGCGCGACTGTCAGGCTAAAAACCGTGAGGCGAAAGCCGTGCACAGAAGCCGAAAACGAACCCGAAAATTGAGAATTCTAGGCTGCTAATGGCAATAGATGAGGCCAAAACTTAGAACAGCAATGGATCTGCTGTCTAAGATGGTAGATCTATGGATCTAAAGGTTAAAAACTAATAAAAAACTAAGATTAAAAGCAAAACTAGAGATCTATTGTTCAAACCAAGCGGAGTCGCCAAAAACTGTTGGCCCGGTTTTGCAACCAGGCTTAGTGCTATGGGCACCTGCTAACTAGTAGCAACAGTTTCAATAGAATTAAAACAAGAAACTAATTTAAACAAAACTAATCATGGATCTATGCAAGAATATAAGCAAATAATGTAAACATTTAAAAAACAAGAACAAGAAAATATTAAAGAATGAATTTGTATTGAAAAATGGGGGGCAAGCAAATGCTTGCGATAATACCTTCAATGGTGAAGGTTGATGTTGAGCAACTCCCAAGATGAGTAGCTCCAAGCTCCAAGAGGTTTCCTTCTCCAAGGTTGCTTACAATGGCTAAAATGCTCAAGGGAGATTTCGGCAGCATGAGGATGAGATAATGGATGGATGTGAAATGAGGAGCCCCTACCACCTTTTTATAGGTTTTGGTGGTGGGGAATACCATTTGTGGTTTTGTGGAAACCAAATGGTATTGACCAACATGGTTTAGGTACTTTTCCCTCCTTTTTCCTTTTTTGAATAAAATTAATATTTTTATTCCCTTTTTAATATTTTTGGGAATTTGGACCCTTTTTGAGGGTTTTTTATGCTTTTTTAGGACAAATAATCTTTTTTAATGGAAAAAGGGGTGTACTCAGGTCTTTTGGTGACCTTTTGTTGGTTTCAGAGGCTCAGATGGTGAAAAAGTGGACAAATGGGTCATGTGAATAGGGAAATGAGCTAGTGAGCACTTTTTGGGTGTTAACACCCTTGATGAAGATAAACTTGTCATGACTACTCTAAATTGTCTTACTAGACATTGGGATTCATTCATTCAAACTATGTGTGCCAGAAAATAAAGTATGAACTTTGAAGTGGTTTGGGAGGATTGTGTCCAAGAAGAGGCTAGGGTAGCCAATAGAGAAGCTCTTCTCAAAGAGGATGACCAAGCTTTGGCTACACAAACCTGAAAAAGAAGGAGTCACTTCAACTTCAAGAAGAATGATCACAAGGAGTCTCAACCTCCTAGTAATTTTAGAAGGAGAGGAAGAGCAAACTCAGAAAGAGATCTCTCCACAGTTCAATGTTTCAATTGTCTCAAACTAGAACACTTTGCTAGAAATTGTACTTCACAAAAGAAGAAGAAGAAGTTTATTCACAAAAGACATCATGCACATCTTGCAGAAAATGATAGTGAAGAAGAAGAGGAAGAAAAGCCTAGAAAGAAAAGAGCTAAAGTAGAATAAGAAGGTGCAGAAGAGTATGTTCTATTCTTTGCTCTCTCTGGGGCAGTATCACCTGGAGAAGATACATGGCTCATTGATCTTCAAAGCACATGACAGGTCAAAAGAAGACTCTCTCAAGACTTGAAGAAAAGACCTCCCCACAGAAGGTATCTCTAGGAGATGACTATCAATATCTCATCAAGGGAATTGGTGAAGCAAGCTACAGGCTTGATTCTGGAACCCCATTGAAGATGAAAGAAATTTTATATGTACCAGGTTTAAAGAAGAATTTATTTTCTATCTTAGCATTAGATAAGAAAGGCTATAGGGATGCATTCATAGATGGACAAGTACTCATGTGGTCCAAAGGAAAATCAATTGAGAATGCAATTGTTATTGGTGAAGAGGAAGGAGGTCTATACAAACTCAAGGGCCATCCAGAAGCTGCCCTTGTTCATGAATCCACTAGCCCAAGTGAGCTATGTCATAGAAGGCTTTCTCACATTAACTATAAATCACTACCTCATGTGAGAAAGGTAGTCATAGGACTACCAGACTTGAAGATTGACCATGATGGCACTTGCAAAGGATGTGCAAAAGGGAAGAATGTCAAGAACCCATTTCCAAAGAGTGATACAAAGACTAAGAGTACATTGGAATTGATTCACTCAGATGTATGTGGGCCAATGACATCCACATCCTTGAGTGGATATGAATACTACCTCACATTCATTGATGAATACTCAAGGAAGACTTGGATCTATTTCCTGAAGGGAAAAGATGAAGTTTTTGGAAAGTTCAAGGAATTCAAAGCCTTGATAGAAAACCACTCAGAAAAGAAGATTAAGATACTCAGGACAGATAATGGTGGAGAATATACTTCAAAAGATTTTGAAGTCTTTTGGAAGGAAGTTGGAATCAAGAGGGAACTAACCACTCCCTACAATACCCAACAAAATGGTGTTGCGGAAAGAAAGAATAGAACCATTATGGAGGTAGTAAAGACAATGATACATGATCAAGACCTACCCATGTATTTATGGGCTGAAGCAGCCAGGACATCAGTCTATGTGGAAAATAGACTATCTCATAGTGCTCTTGATTTCAATACCCTAGAAGAATTATTCACAGGGAAGAAGCCTGAGGTAAGTCACCTTAAGATATTTGGATGCCCAGTATACATTCACTTTCCAAAATAAAAGAGGACCAAGCTAGATCCTTATGGGAAGAAAGGAATATTTGTTGGATATTGTGAAGCATCCAAAGCATTCAGAATATACATCCCAGGATTTCATCATATGGAAATAAGTAGGGATGTGACATTTGATGAAGAGGCAGCTCTCAAGAGATCTAGGAAGTGCCAACATGAAGAAGTATATGAGGAAGAGGCACCTTCTAGAATCACAGAAGCTGCACCCACCCCTGAAGAGACAACTCCTGAAGACCATGACATGATGGAACCACAAGAACCCCCTATCATAGAAATTTCAAGGAAGAGAAATCCAGCATGGGCAAGAGACATTATACTAGGAGCTGAAAAATATGGAGCTCTTGAAGGCTCCACTAGGGTGAGAAAGAAACCAAAGAAATTCTCAAACTATGTCGCCCTGATGTGTGATCTTGTAGATCAAGAACCCACTAGTTATGAAGAAGCAGTTCATAAGAAGGAGTGGATAGAAGCAATGATTGAGGAGTACCAGTCAATAATGAAGAATGTTGTTTGGGATATAGTTCCCAAGCCAAAGGACAAGAGTGTGGCATCCTCCAAATGGATATACAAGATAAAGCATGCTGCAGATGGCAACATTGAAAAATATAAGGAAAGGTTTGTAGCCAGAGGGTTCTCTCATAAAGAGGGAATTGACTATGAAGAAACATTTGCACCAGTTGCAAGGTACACTTCCATTATAACTATCATGGCACTTGCATCCATGATGAAGTGGAAATTACACCAGATGGATGTAAATACAACCTTCCTGAATGGTGTAATTGAGGAGGAAGTGTTTATAGAAAAACCTCAAGGATTTGAGGTGGAAGATGGAAAAACCCATGTGTGCAAATTAAAGAAGGCTTTCTATGGATTGAAGCAAGCTCCCAGAGCTTGGTATGGAAGAATTGACAGTTTCTTGACAGGCTTAGGATTTACCAAAAGTAAAGCTGATCCTAATATTTATCTCAAGGTTATGGATGAAGAACCTGTCATATTGCTTCTATATGTGGCTGATCTATTTTTGATAGGAAATGAGAAACAAATTATCGAATGCAAGAAGAAACTCTCTCTAGAGTTTGAGATGAAAGATCTCGGATTGATGCACTACTTCTTAGGTCTAGAAGTATGGCAAGACCCAGAGGGAATCTTTCTCCACCAGGGAAAGTATGCTGTGGAAATCCTAAAAATATTTGATATGTTGGAATGTAAGGCCATGGACACTCCCATGGATTCCAACTTAAAACTGTTAGTAGATGACTCATCAGAGTTAGTGGATATGACTCTGTACAGACAAATTATTGGATCATTGATGTATTTAACAAATACCAGACCAGACATATTCTTTGTCGTGAATACCTTGAGTCAGTATCTAGTGGAAACTAGACACGTTCACCTCATAGATGCAAAGCATGTGATGAGGTACCTAAAGGGTACATAGAATTTGGTCTATGTTATCTTGCAGATCATGGTTTCAGATTGTATGGCTACACAGATGATGATTGGGCAGGATGTTTATTAGACAGGAAGAGCACATTGGGAGGATGTTATTGCTTGGGATATGCCATGATCTCGTGGTTTAGTAGGAAACAGTCCAGTGTGGCTCTCAGTACAGCTGAAGCAGAATATATTGTTGCTTGCTCTGCTAGTTGTGAAGCAATATGGCGTCGGAAGTTATTATCTAGTTTATTTGACTTAGAGATGGAACCCACTGAGATCCTGTGTGACAACCAGAGTTGTATCAAGATGACAGAAAATCCAGTGTTCCATGATAATTCAAAGCACATAGAGATCCGATATTTCTATATACGAGATATGGTGCAGAAAGGAGCTATCAATTTCGAGTATGTAAGCACTAATGAACAAGTTGTTGATATATTGACCAAACCTCTGTCTCGAGTAAAGTTTGAGTATTTCCGAGACAAGCTTGGTGTAGTTCAAAAGGACCCTCCTCGAAAGGGGGAGTGATGTGGTCACTTATGATGAGATTTCCTGCATTGACAGTGAGGTCGATGATGTGGATACCTATATTGGTGATGCTGACAGTGAGGTTGGTGAATGGTCCTTTAGACAGGATCTAAAGTTGAAAAGTGGATTGCATCATCCTTGAACACATGTTCTAAAAGGATCTGTAGACAAATGTCTCCAAGAAAGAAGAGGGATTGCATCATCCTTGGACTTCAGTCCCAGACTTTATCCATAGACATATGTCTCCGAGAAAGAAGAGGGATTGCATCATCCCTGAACTTTGGTCCCAGAATTGATCTGTAGACAGATGTCTCCGAGAATGTGGGGATTGTATCATCCCCAGAATTGATCCGTAGACAGATGTCTCCGAGAATGTGGGGATTGTATCATCCCCGGACTTCGGTCCTAGAATTGATCCGTAGACAGATGTCTCTGAGAATGTGGGGATTGTATCATCCTTGAACTTCGGTTCCAGAATTGATCCGTAGACAGATGTCTTTGAGAATGTGGGGATTGTATCATCCCTGGAACTCGGTCCCAGAATTTATCCGTAGACAGATGTCTCCGAGAATATGGGGATTGCATCATCCCTGGACTTCGGTCCCAGAATTGATCCGTAGACAGATGTCTTCGAGAATGTGGGGATTGTATCATCCCCGGATGACGGTCCTAGAATTGATCCGTAGACAGATGTTTCCGAGAATGTGGGGATTGTATCATCCCTAGATGATGGTCCTAGAATTGATCCGTAGACAGATGTATTCGAGAATGAGGGGATTGTATCATCCCCGGACTTCGGTCCCAGAATTGATCTGTAGACATCTGTCTCCAAGAATTGATGATAGGACTGCATCATCCCTGGACATTTGCTTCAAAATGTACGTGATAGGATTGCATCGTCCTTGGACTCATGTCCTAAACTGATAAGGATTGATCATCCTGGAAGTAGATCAGGATTGCATCGTCCTTGGACTCATGTCCTAAACTGATAAGGATTGATCATCCTGGAAGTAGATCAGGATTGCATCGTCCATAGACATGAGACTTGTCTAAAATTGATAAGGATTGATCATCCTGAAATTGGATCATGTGTATTGTGAATTATGCTGCTATGACGATGCCGATGATCGTATGATGATGATGTTGATGATCGTATGATGACGATGCTGATGATCGTGTGATGAAGATGTTGTAGATCGAGATGATCCAGATGCTGTAGATCGAGATGATCTAGATACTGTAGATCGAGATGATCCAGATGCTGTAGATCGAGATGATCTAGATACTGTAGATCGAGATGATCCAGATGATGTAGATTGAGATGATCCAGATACTGTAGATTGAGATGATCTAGATGATGTAAATCGAGATGATCCAGATACTGCAGACCGAGAGATCTAGATGATGATGCTGTAGATGTTCAGGTACTGCAGAAGATGAAGATTCAGTACTGAAGATGTTGATGTTCAAAGTATTGAAGATCTTGAAGATGTTCTAGTAACTGTTTGAGTTACTGATGATGTATAAAGAAAGCTTCCAATGATTTATAGATGTATCATGTACCATGTAGCTGATGACTCCTTGCTCCTGCAAATGTTGTTATAATATCCTTCTCGTTAAGGGGGAGTGTTGAAATATTGTAACTTCAAAGAATATTATATTTGTATTTTAGTATTCCGGAGATGGTACATTCCTCTGTGGTGACCCTATTGTATATCCGGAGATGTTTATTCCTCCGAGAGAGTGTGGTAACTAGGATTATTAGATCTCCCATGTGAGGTCGGCCCTAAGTTTATTATTTGGGGGTTATTAGACTCTCTTGGGAGAGGTCGGCCCCATTAGGGTAAAAAGGTCAGTCGGGAAACAAGTATAAGTAGAGGAGGTTGTTCGTCACTTATCTCATTCATTCATCCACTTGGGAGTAGTGCACAAGTGAGAGAGAGGTCTGCATAGGAGGAGAAGGAGCTCTAGTCTTAGACTACATCTTGTATTTGGTTGATTATCTATATTGAGGAAAGCTTTGCTGGGTTTTCTACCCCATGAGGGTTTCCTAGGGTGAATCTTTGTCTATCTTGTGATTGTGTTTCTTTCAGTGATCTTGCTAGTCAAATTAGGCTAGACTTAACAGATAATGCACTGATGAATCTTCCAACTAGAAATTAGCATTTATGGTGTAGTAAATACGTTGTAGTGGAAGGCTTACTAGCAGCCACAGTGGAAACTTCACGTGACTACACCATAGCACATGGTGATAGACCTCTGCTGTATGAAACCCTACCTGCTGATCTATATATAGATTTGTTCTACGTGGAATTGTGTGATGGCACACACCGAGTTGTGATAGTTGAAAGTTTAATTGCTCATTAATGAAGTTTGGTGATCGTATACAGTCCACAACTTGTGGAAAGGTTTACACCAATGATCTCTTGTTGATATTGGTTCTTGGGTTTCACTCTGAAATGCATTGGTATGACAACCTTCCCACAACTTGGTTCATTTGGCGAAATGTGAGGATGAGGCCGACCGGCTCCCTATCCTTCAGGGTTTGCAGTCTAGTTGAGGGCGTCTCCATAGGTTTCGATGCCTTGACCTGCTATGACCAGGGTTTTTAAGATACTTTGCAAGTGTACATGTTTCAATCCTTATTGAGACTCGATGGTGAGATCTTCCTTCAAACTGTAAGTGTTGTTGGAGTTTGCAGTTTTTGAGTGGGCTTCGACGTTTGTAACCTATCAGTTTTCTTTTGAGTTTTCTTGGGAAGAAGTGGGAAACTTCATTCTCAGTCTGCATTCTTTGATGCAACCGGAGTGCTTCGTCATGCTCTAGTTGTTTACAGGTGAGATATTAAAAGTCAATAATTGTTTAACAGCAGGCTTAAGATATGTATTCATAATTTCCTTGTTTCGTTTTTCCAATCTTTTTTTTTAACCGGTTTTGTAATGTCTTTTGTGGTAGGTTCTACCATGGCAGGGTGTTGGAGATAGCCCGAGAAGAGTTGGGTGCTTATGGTTCGAGTAAGCCTCGGAGATATCCCAAGGTGTACAGAATTGGTTTTTCCTTTGAATGTAATGACGGTCTTAAAGCCATAAGGCAAGATGTTTGAGAGTTTAAGACGAAAGGGTAGTGTTTAGATTTTTTGAGAGTTTTACTCCTGAGACTATAGGGCTCTCGTTGGATTTCCAACAATTTCTTCATGATGTTGTAATAAGTTTTTTTTTTGAGCTTGAAATGAAAGGAACTGTTTTCTAACGTTTGTGTTTGGGATTCAATGTTCAGGTGTAAATATTTTGTCAATGAAACAATAGTAAACAATTGTAAAATTTTTGGCATCACAATCGTGTATTGAAAAGTCTGAGGATAAGAATGGTTTAGGGCTAGGCCCATATCTTAAGTTGAAGAGTTAATAGTTTTTGGTTAAGCTTTCAATAGCCTCGTTTGAGTAGCTTATAGCTCTTTGTACTGTGTTTTTATTTAAGGGTTTTGATCTATGGCTTGATGCATTCATTCGTTTTCATAATATGAAAGGCTTATAAAACTTTGAAAAGATATGGAGGCTGTAGACTTATGGTTTGAACTATGTAGGAAGAAAAACCCTGTAATCGTATTTAAGTTTTGTATTCCGGCATGCAAAGCTCTAGTGAAATTATAAGATTCTCTTAAATTTACGAGAGCATGGATACTGTTCTCTACTGTAATAATAGTATTCAGGTTTGTTTGTGAAGAGTTTTCGATATTGATACTAGTATGATTTTCAGTCTATCTTAGACATGTTTATATGATATAAAAGTGATACGAGAAGCCTGGTAATATTTGTAAATGGAGTTTGATAAATGGAAAGAGTCTATTTATAAAGTATTTGGTTTTAAAGACCGTTTTTACTATTGTTTGAAAGGAAAGTACTTTCTATACTATTGTTGTTTATAACAAAAGATAGGGTTTATTTAATAAGCATAAACAATGAAGTATTTAGAAAATTTGTATTTTCTGCTTAAAATTCTAAATTGTCTATTTAGATAAAAACAATAATACAAAACTGAAAATGATATAGCTCTGTTTATAAAATAATCATTTAAATTTATTCAAAGCATACGATCACTCTGATCTACCCTAATCGTCCTTTCCTGTACTAGAGTACAACACTGTTTACAGTGTGTGGAAAAATGCAGGAAAGTAATTTTATAATCAATCATTCTATCATTTTAACTACATCATTTATACTGCATTTTATTCCTACAGTAATAATTTACAGAAGTAAAATTTTCACTAACTAAGGCAGAATATCTTAGATTAAATAAGAAGAACTGCTAACAAATACATTCCTATTTAATTTACTAATATGACAGAAGTAAAGAAGATAACACAATGTGAACTTGAAACCGTAGGAGAAGAAACAAATAGACAAAGGAGCCCGTTCCACCCAACCAATCTCCTGAAGACAACCAAGCTACTTTCCTTAGGACCCCCGAGCCTGTTCACTGAACCACTAGGACGAAGATATTGTGTGGATTAATGGAATAAATTCCCTTGCAGCTCAGCATAAGTACTTAGCAGTAGCACTTCCTGCCTTTAGCAATATTGAACTCAGCAATGTGGTTGCACTAGTTCAGAATGCAGTCTAATTTCCCTCAAACACTTCTAACTTTCCCCTCATCAAATCTCTTGTGCACATAAATTATCACAAGGGAAGAATAGAATAGCCACCTGCTGAATTTGATGGGTAGATAAATAGCATGCCTAGGTCTTTTGGTCAATTTATTTCAGTAAATGAGCCACCTTCTCAGTTCCACTTTCTTGGGGAACATGACCATAAAAGTAGGGAAGTTTCCCCCTGCAACAGTTAGAAGTGAGTTGAGGATGCTGCCAAGTGTCAGTTTGCTCTTCACCACAGTCCATTCCCCCTAGTGGGTCAGTGAACACTCATTCAACAATCTCCTTTGGATGTTTATCTCCACTTTTATCATGGGGTCTTCAGTAGGGGGGCAATATTATACCACGTTCGTTCATATTGGGGGTATTAATTAAACATGAAAACCATAACATTATATTGCCTATATATTTAGGGTGGCTAAGGTTATTTTATTTATTTATTCAATATAAAATATGTTGGGGTATATATTATAGTGCAATGCTTCTTAATGTCCCCCGAAATTGCTCTGTGGTGAGAGTTCGCGCAGCTGGGTTCCGTCAAAATTGTTGTGGGGTGAGAGTTCGTGCAGTGGGTTTTGCACGGAAGCCCTGAGGTGAGTGTTCGCGTGGTTGTAGTAGCTGGGTTTTTCCCGGGCAGGTAAACAGAACTATCAACCTCGAAGTCCCTATGTAGATCCATATACAGTTGTAGGAGAGGCGTTAAAGAAATCATAAGCATCTAGAAAACCTATTGATTTTTGCAGGAAGCCCCCAACCGACCGCAAAAACCAAACCCTGGAAGCATTGCAGAAACCCTGGATTTTCTTCTACATCTCTTCATAAATCAAGCAAGGGCTTGTTGCTATAGTTTCTACAACAAACAACGATGGAGATAATGTGCTTCAGAGGTGCTTGACTGTGCGCTCCTTTTGGGTTTTAATAAGAATAAAAGAGAGACCAGACCTGTGCATTTGGGATGGAAGGCAGAAAGAAGTTGGAGGAATGCTCAGTTGCCAAGTGGGTATTTACTATCTTCTATTCTGCATTTTCCTTAAAATTGTAATTTGTGGGTTACACATACAAGATTTTGCTTCCAATTTGAACATTTTACAAGCATGCTTTGAAATTTATGAAGCCTAAATGGACATGATTGTTGCATCATTTTTCTTTTTTAAAACCTGGGTGTCTAAATCGTTTGGGAATTTTAGAATGGTTATGTTTTGGAATTGTGTATACGATTGTGATCCCAATAGGATTCTATAGAGACTTTGAATAATTGGTTCAATGGAACTTCACATGGTAGAATATATTATGAATCTAAGGGCTGTGGTTGAGATGGGTTTATCACCTCCTGCAAAGTCATGGATACTTCCTCTGACAAGCAAAAATTGGGGATGAGTGGTTATGAACAGGAATTTAGCAGATCATGATGGGAATAAATACTGGTGGAAAGCTTAACACTATGACCTCATTAGTGAACCAATGCCTCATTGGCCACTAGTTCTAAACAATGAGTGTAATATATCCTAATGTATCTATAATTAGAATACAATGGTGAACTCAATAAGATACAAAAAATTATCTCGTGGTGTCGATTCAAAAAAAAATTGTGATGAAATTCCATTCTTAAGCCCATTCATTCGTGTAGTATCAGGACAAGTGACCTTAGTGTCTAAATAATTTCCCCCAGGCATCCTTAAGACAGTCTTTCCAAACTAATACTATGAAAAGTTTAATATGTAAAAACCAAATTAATAACCAGAGTTTGATGTATCCTCTTGCCCATTGAGAAAATGAGATTGACTCAATACCTATTGACTAACATTGAGTATCCTGACTGACTGATTCCATTCCTTTTCTCCATTAGTAAACCAACAGTAGGTGCCATCTGCATACCTTATTTAAACCAGGAATCTGTCACTGAGTTGAGTTCTCTTCAAAGTTCAAACATGGTGATAAGAGATTTTGTGAACAATGACTCCATTCTTGTCAACTGCTCTAGAATCAGCTGTAGGGTCATGTTTCCTATCCTGAACTCACACAACATCTAGTTTATTACTAATGATGAATTGCTGAAAACCTGAAGTTCAGTAACCCCCTTATCTGCTGCCACTCCCATCAGAATTTTCACAACCAGCAGCTCTGCATAGTTATTTGAACCACCCAGTAAGGCAAGTTTAACATTAATATAACAAGACTCATTAAGAAATAGAATACCTCCTTCACCACATATAGCTTGCTTCTTTTTGCTAGCACCATTGACATATCTCCAAACCCCTATCTTAACATTTGGTGGATGTGTCAATATCCTAGCTTTTATAGTCTTGCAAGATACTTTTATGCTTTTGAAACTTTGTCTAATTTGTAATGCACATTGGAAGGATGGTACATCCCTATCTTGAAATTTTTTAGAGTTTCTAGCTAATTAAATGCCCTCTAATGTTAAATTTTTAGAATTTACTTCAATCTGATCTAGGATCTTAACTGAGAGAACAACATGTACATCATATCTACAGCATATCAATCATGGAGACAATAATGCAAGCACACAAGAGACACAAAAATTTACTTGGGGAAAACCATAAAGGTGAAAAACCCCAATAACTTCCTCAGAGATAGATAGAGCAATGATATAACCAACCAAGAGAGATAGCCATAACCTAGCAGTAGATCCTCCTCCTCCATAAGTGCGCCACTCCTCCTTGAGTGCATGTGTGAGAAGTGAGTGAGCAAATAGAGTGCCTCCCACACTCTATTTATAGTGGACTTGACTGCCTTTTTACCTAACTCATGTAGGCTCGAACTTAACCACATAACATAATGCTGAGTGGTCCGACCCCCAATAGGGTGGTCTAATAACCCTTTGACCCACATGACCGACCCCCAATAGGGTGGTCTAATAACCCTTTGACCCACATGACTTATACATGGCCGACCCAAAATAAGGTGGTCTAATAACCCATCAAGTATAAGTTACGACACTTACAATATAAATGACGACACTTCCGTATAGAGGAATAATAACATCTCTATAGGAATACAATATACATATATGTGAAATACATTCCGAAGTTACATATACATCAACACTCCCTCTTAACTAGGAAGGTATTTCTCAGCACAGTTCTTCTAGCACAAGTCATCTTCTCTGGATCATCGTCACTGGATAATCGTCATCGAGTCATCATCATCGTCACTGCTGCTGCTATCTCAATCAATCTATGAATCTACTCGTCATAGGAAGTTCTACAGAGCCAGTCCTTTTTCATACTAGATGTAGGCCCACCACCTGCAGGTCTTCATCATCACTGGCCATACCGTGGAATCCTCAGGACTTATTACGTGCGTCACAAAACCTCGAAAGAGCATCCCAGGATGTTACGGGTACACAACTCCGACCTGTAGGATCTCCCAGGGCGCCATTACATGTGACCCCACCACAAAACCTCGCAAGAGCATCTCAGGATGTTACGGGTACACAACTTCGACCTGAAATCTCCCAGGGCGCTATTACATGTGGTCCACCACAAAACCTCGCAAGAGCATCTCAGGATGTTACGGGTACACAACTCCGACCTGAAATCTCCCAGGGCGCTATTACATGTGGTCATGGAAAAACCTCACAAGAGCATCCCAAGACTGATTATGGGCACACAGCCCAACCTATCGGATATCCCAGGGCGCTATTACATGCCATAGGACAAAACCTCGCAAGAGCATCTGCCAGATATCCCAGGGCGCTATTACATGCCATAGGCAAAACCTCGAAAGACTATCTGCAGATCTCCCAGGGTGCTATTACATGTCCTCCCAGAGCAAAACCTCGAAAGAGCATTTTCCAGATGTCCCAAGGCACCGATATTACATGCCATAGGCAAAACCTTGAAAGACCATCTGCAAATATCCCAGGGCGCTATTACATGCTCATCTGCACAACCTGATCCACGGCCATAGAGTATCAACCTGATACTCACCATACATCATCCTGATGTATCCATGATCATCCTGATCATCATCACTGCAACGTCCTGCTGCATGTCATCTGGAGCAACATCCTGAAGCTCGTCATCTATGATCATCCTGATCATCACTTCAACATCCTGCTGCATGTCATCTGGAGAAACATCCTGAAGCTCGTCATCTATGATCATCCTGATCATCAATGCAACATCCTGCTGCATGTCATCATACCTGATGCATACCAAGTATCTACCTGATACTGATCATCAATGTATCCACCTGATACAAATATATGATACATATCACCATACATGATCCACCTGATCATACAATGTATCCACCTGATACATATACAGATACATGGTCCAAGCATCCAACATGATGCATTCATACATACATAAATGATCCAACTGATCATATCCAGCATCCACATTATGTGTACATACATACATAAAAATGATCCAACTGATCATATCCAGCATCCACATGATGCGTACATACATACATAAAAATGATCCAACTGATCATATCTAGCATCCAACATGATGCATACATACATACATAAAAATGATCCAACTGATCATATCCAGCATCCAACATGATGCGTACATACATACATAAAAATGATCCAACTGATCATATCCAGCATCCAACAGAACATCATCTTGATGCTCATCATCCAGCGCTTACATCCACAGTCATGTGAAGGATCCTCCTTCCAACATGCTTGGAATGGCTTCAGCAAATGTGTCCATCACTTCTTCCTCGAAGTGTCCTCGATCTGAAGAACGCCAAGCCTCTCTCTGAAGTACTCAAACTTCACCCTGGCTAGTGGCTTCGTCACCACATCTGCAATCTGCTCGTCCATCGCAACATACAGGAGCTTCACAGCTCCTCTCTGCACCATATCCCTGATATAGTGATATTTGATCTCTATGTGTTTCGACCTGTCATGAAACACTGGGTTCTCGGACAGCTTCACACAACTCTGGTTATCACAGAAGATACCAGTAGCCTCCAACAGAAGATCAAATAACTCAGACAGTAGCTTCCGTAGCCATACTGCCTCGCAACTAGCTGAGCAGGCTGCAACATACTCTGCCTCAGCTATACTCAGTGCTACGCAGGACTGCTTCGTGCTAAACCAAGAGATCACACCTGATCCCATACCGAAGCAGCACCCAGATGTGCTCTTCCTATCTGTAGCACTTCCAACCCAATCTGAATCAACATAAACCTGCAGGTTAAACTTTTGATTTGCCTCATACCTGAGCCCATAATCCACTGTACCCTTCAGGTACCTCAGAACATGCTTTACAGCAACCAGGTGAACACTCCTCTGATCTATCAAGAACTGGCTCAATGTGTTCACAGCAAAGCAAATGTCTAGTCTCGTGTTCATCAGGTACATCAAGGACCCAATCATTTGACGATACAAAGAGACATCAACCGGCTCAGATGAAGCATCACATAGAAGCTTCAGATTCGATGCCATAGGTGTGGCCATGGCCTTGCAAACCATCATCCCAAATCTCTTCAACATATCTACTGTGTACTTCCCTTGACCAAGGAAGATTCCATCACTCCACCACACCTCCATACCAAAAAATAAATAGTGCATCATCCCCAAGTTCTTCATCTCGAACTTGGCAGTAAGCTTCCGCTGCATGTCGGCAATCAATCTATCTTCATCTGTAACAAACAGGTTATCTGCATACAAAAGTAGTATCACTGGATTTCCTTCCTCAACCTTGTAGTAAAGGTTGGAATCCGCTTTACTCTTGGTAAAGCCTAAACTGGACAGAAAGTTGTCTATCCTACCATACCAAGTTCTGCACACATATATGACTACACCATGCTGTCTTGAGATCCATCTGGTGCATCTTATATTTCATCACTTTTATATTTCTTAATGCTACCATCTGCAACATGCTTGATCTGATAGTTCCATTTGGAAGTCATAACAAACTTCCCTTCACGTCTTGGGACTATATCCCAAACATCATTCTTCATGATCGACGGATCATGGCATTCCATTCTTCATCCCAGATCTTGGGAACTTCAATATCTTCAATAGATATCTTTGTTGCTGGAACAAATGTTGTAGTCATTTTGTAGGTGAAGATATACGGTCTTTCCTACAAAACAAGTTAAATTGCATGATTAGAAACATCTCATAATTTTCAGAACAAATTCTTACACATAAAGAAATATGTCATACATTCATGCAATTATCTTAGCCAATGCTTCAATACAACATTTATCCATATCCCGTAACTTTCTAGATGCCTTCCAATCTCTACCAGAACATTGTTAAGAGTGTGCACAACTCCCAACATGTCAGCAAAGAGGTTTCATTCTAGATAAGTAGCAATGGAATGTTGTACAGTGCCATAGGCCACTTACCCATGTATATTAGTAGTATACTGTTCATCAATGCAACTATTCTAATATGCACAATACATATCCTAAGTCTAGGAACATGAGCATATACATCATTGAACAATTTTATTTAAACAAACACATATGCAAGAAATGATAATTAAAATACTTATCTTTGTTTGTTCGTTGGGTGGACTCCCTCTGAGTCTTTGCTTTCTTGCAGGAGCTGCTGGAGTCCTAATCTACAGTAGCTTCTTCTACACCTTTATGTTGTGGAATGTAGAGAGATGGACAACTCCCTCTGAATATCTGCATCCTTTCATAAACCACTGGAGTGTACTCCCTCTTGATCTTTGCTTCCTGGATTACCTATCCTTGAAATTATATACATTCTCGATCCTTATGCATGCTTGTTAGTATCATCATTGTGTTATCCTCTAGGTCTAATATAAAATCATACATTTATTAGTATGCTATTAAAACACAATAATCTCAAGCATGTATAGTCATGATCATTTCAAACAAAAATAGTAAGCATTATTATTCAAGGTTTATGCAGGATTCTTATGGTTAGTCAAATCATAAGAAACATAACATATCTAAACCTATAATTACTCAAATCTATGACTCTTCAGGTTAGTTGAATCATCAATCAAGATAAGAGATATAATATGCATAAAACCTGTGATTATTCAAACCTATACCTTCATGATTCTTCTGGTTAGTCATTACATCAATTATGGTAAGAAACATAATATGCATACAACCATGATTATTCAAACTTATGACTTCATGAATAATCATTATCAACAACACAATAGTATAAGATCCTAAACCAAGGTAGGATTCTAGCTTGATATAGGAAAAACATACCTGGATTAGCATGCTAGCTAGTTTATGTCTAACATACCTGCATAATGTCTTTTGGTTCTCTTCAGTGACTTGTGCTAGTAACCTGCATGTCTCATATGTTAACCATTACAAAACCAAGTTATACATACCTCGTAAATGTATCTTCTATGAGATCCATGAAAATGGATGAATCTTTGTCCTGATGTTATCATGACCATATGTTCTTGGAACAGAACATGATTTGTCTTTCTTGGTGTACCTTTCATGTTAGTAGACAACATAAACCTCATACAACACCATAATGCATTAGTACAATCATAAGTGTCAACACCCTAATCAATGAATATTTTCTACTGTGCATTCATAGTTTTATTAAGGTGATATGACAAGTCTAAAATCAAGATTGTACTAACCGAAATAACATGAAGACAAACATACCATGAACAAAACTTAAAACATACCTCGATGAGTCATACCTGTCGAGATCGCTTGTAATCTTCTTATGTAAAGCATTAGCCTTATCTCCCTCTAAAACAGGAACTCCTTCACTTATGCAGGTGACCAATCCATCTTCTTCTAGGATTAACCCAATCCACTTGATTTGCAAGAACTGGACTTGGAGCTGGATATGGGTTTGTCAGAGAAACCCCAAAAATTCAAACTTTGAATTTCAAACTTCTGAAAGGTTAGAAATATGCGCCTTGATGAGCTGATCAAGCTGGTATATTCAGAATTTGAAAACTACAAAGTTTCACTCCTCAATTTTGCCTTTGAAACTTCCAGATTCACTAGACGTGACCCTGAACTGGGGTTTGATGAAGCCCACTCTTCTGCCCAGTCAAAAGGTTTGATCCAAAGCTCTAAGCTTCTATTTTTCTAAGGAGCTTCCAGCCATGGTCACAGATTTCAAAAATTCCCATTTTTACAAAAGCCCTAATTTTCCACTTTTCTGATCAAAGTCCCGAACTAGGGTTTGATCAAGCCCGGCCTTCTGCCCAACCAAAAATTCTGATCTTGGTCTCTAAATTTCTATTTTGATGAGTAGCATCCAGCCGTGGTCTCCGATTACAAAAATTCCAACTTTCTTCAAAGCCCTAAATTCCGGAAGCCATGAATGAAGGTACCAAAAAATAATTCTGTTTTGACAGAAATATGTACCTGATTGTTTCTGGTGTAACTCCGAAATTTTTGATCCACAGGGTCTGAAAAAGTTTTCTGAGATAGCATGACCTGTTATCTTTCCATCCTGATAGGTCTGACCTCAATTGGATGTTCTGAGAGAGAGTTATGCCAAATGTCGCAACGTGACCTGTTTTGGGAAAATACAGGAGAGCGAACTTGTACGGCGTGGCACGTGTCACTATTTGATCTTCGGCCTCTGGAAACGTTTTCTGAGATAGCTCGACCTGTTATCTTTCCATCTTGACAGGTCTGACCTCAATTGGATTCTCTGAGAGAGAGTTATGCCAAGTGTCGCAACGTGACCTGTTTATTGGATAATACAGGAGAGCGAACTTGTACGGCGTGCCACGTGTCACTGGTTCAACTTCGGCCTCTGAAAAAGTTTTTTGAGATAGTACAGTCTGTGTACTACATGTAACTTTTCCCTAAATTTAATTTGGAGCTTCCTAGCCCAAGTTATGACCTTTTTCCCAAGGTCACCTGATTTTGACCCAGATCTGGAAGAGGCAGAAACCCTATATTGTACAGATCATAAATCACAAAGTACAACGAATTAGAGGTTGTCCTTTGGACACAAGGTACCTGGAGATTCTAGCTTCGTCCTGTAATAATTTCAGATCCGAAAACGTCGCCAAAACGGATTTATGGCGAAAGAGCTACGATGACTGGTTTTTTCTATATCAAGCCCTAGCATCGTAAGTGCAACAAGTGTCATACATGCCATATCATGTTTTCTTTCAGGCTAGCTCTGATACCATGTTAAATTTTCAGAATTTACTTCAATCTGATCTAGGATCTTAACTGAGAGAACAACATGTACATCATATCTACAGCATATCAATCATGGAGACAATAATGCAAGCACACAAGAGACACAAAGATTTACTTGGGGAAAACCATAAAGGTGAAAAACCCCAATAACTTCCTCAAAGATATATAGAGCAATGATACAACCAACCAAGAGAGATAGCCATAACCTAGCAGCAGATCCTCCTCCTCCATAAGTGCGCCACTCCTCCTTGAGTGCATGTGTGAGAAGTGAGTGAGCAAATAGAGTGCCTCCCGCACTCTATTTATACTTGACTTGACTTGCCTTTTTACCTAACTCATGTAGGCTCGAACTTAACCACATAACATAATGCTGAGTGGGCCGACCCCCAATAGGGTGGTCTAATAACCCTTTGACCCACATGGCCAACCCCCAATAGGGTGGTCTAATAACCCTTTGACCCACATGACTTATACATGGCCGACCCCAAATAAGGTGGTCTAATAACCCATCAAGTATAAGTTACGACACTTACAATATAAATGACGACACTTCCGTATAGAGGAATAATAACATCTCTATAGGAATACAATATACATATATGTTAAATACATTCCGAAGTTACATATACATCAACATCTAATACCACTAGGGGGAGAGCTCTGAAATATTTTTTAATCCTTCTTCTGTATCCAGATTCCAAATCTTCAAACACTCTTCTACAGGAGAGCTTTGAAATCTTTTTTATCCTTCTTCTGTATCCAGATATTCAAACACTCTCCTACTAACTGCACCACTAGGGGGAGAGCTCTAAAATCTTTTTAATCCTTCTTCTATATCCAGATTCTAGATATTCAAATACTCTTCTACAAGAGAGATCTGAAATATTTTTAATCCTTCTTATGTATCCAGATATTCAAACACTCTTCTATTGACTACCCTTGCCAGCCATTTTTGCATCCTGTTAACTCTTCCATCTCTGCACAAACCTCCCATGCATAATGACAACTGTCTGATGATCAATAGTTTCGAGTTCATCTTACACAAAATACAATGACTAGGATCATGTCGATTTTGTTTTTGAAGAACTTCCCCAAGTTTATCCAGAGTGGAGTTCATGCTTAGAGACCTTAGATTTGAGTGGAGCTTTAATATTTCACAGGGCCTTCCACCACTAGACCACTCAGTTTTATTTCACAAACATTGCTTTATACCCCAATGCAGGAGTGGAAATACACACAGTAGGATTCTTAGACTAGACTAGAGTATCCTTCTCATCTCTAATTCTAATATTGTTTTTCTTAATCTGTTCAACATATACTCTCCAGTGATAAGCTTCCCTCTTTGTCAACACTAACATTTCTTTATTTTACTGTGGATGAGTTGTGCATAAAATACTCAGTATATATTCTTGAAATGATGTCAGTCATGGTGAATGCTTCATATATGTGCTTCCAATCTTTAAAACAGTATGCATATGAATAGCATAGGCTTTTAACAGTAGCATGTTGTGCTCTATTTTGTATGTTTAGTTTAGTTGTTTGCATGAAGCTATTTGTTTTTATTTCTTCACTTTGACATGTATGCTTGGGTTCGGGTGTAATGTATCAAAATAAGCATAATGTGTCGTGGCTTAGGTAGGAAGAGATGTTGAAGACTTGTAGGATATTTGTTTGCATTATAAATATGTATAAAGCTAAGTTACATGACACTCAGACATTGGGACTTGAAGACATCAAAATGTTTCACATAGATAAAATGATAGATGGGAATGCTAATGGAAAATACAAAATAGGGTAGAATAATCTTATAACTTTTCTTCCTAGATCTCATAATCAAAATCATTAGTATCATGGTCATTGACACTGCTACTGTGCTGTTCTACGATATCTATGAGTTCATGTCAGTCAAATTCTAATGAACATATTTCATGTTCAATTTCTTTCCTCTTGCCCTGTTGTAGGCTAATAGCATTAATACAAGCTTTTTTATTGCGATTTTTTTGTCTAATTCCCTTTGCTTTTCATTTTTAGTTAATGGGTCAACATGATTTATGTTAGCATATGCAATAATCTCTAAAAGAATGTTGTTATTATCCTTTGATGGGTATGCTCTTGATCATAGTTTTAGGTTAGTTGCTTAGCATATGCAGTAATTGGGAGTGTTGTTATTGTCCGTTGATGAGTATATTCTTTACTGTTGCAACAACATATGAGTGTCTATGTTGTAGTTCTGGCAAGATCTATTTCTTGGCCCTTGTGATTGGGTGAGCAACAACATCTCTCTCTCAAGATTGTTTCAACAGTGAATGAGTAGTGGAGCTTGCTGCTTAATGATGATTCTTGCATTCAAACTTCAAATGTTCCCATTCTCCACAATATTATAGTACTTTTAGGTATCCTCCTATTATTCACAATTTCACTGTGTTATGTGCAATGGGTGATTCACTTATAGTTGACAATGCAAACCATGTAAATAACGCATAGGACAATAACAAAGAAAGGATGGCTTATATCTCACTTTCTGTGGCTGAGTTGTGCATAAAATACTCAGTATATATTCTTGAAATGATGTCAGTCATGGTGAATGCTTCATATATGTGCTTCCAATCTTTCAAACAGTATGCATATGAATAGCACAAGCTTTTTAAAGTAGCATGTTGTGCTCTATTTTGTATGTAGTTTAGTTGTTTGCATGAAGCTATTTGTTTTTATTTCTTCACTTTGACATGTATGCTTGGGTTGGGTGTAATGTATCAAAATAATCATAATGTGTTGTGGCTTAGGGAGGAAGAGATGTTGAAGACTTGTGGGATATTTGTTTGCATTAGAAATATGTATAAAGCTAAGTTACATGACACTCAGACATTGGGACTTGAGGACATCAAAATGTTTCACATAGATAAAATGATAGATGGGAATGCTAATGGAAAATACAAAATAGGGTAGAATAATCTTATAACTTGTCTTCCTGGATCTCATAATCAAAATGATTAGTATCATGGTCATTGACACTGCTACCGTGTTGTTCTACGACATCTATGAGTTCATGCCACTCAAATTCTGATGAACATATTTCATGTTCAATTTCTTTCCTCTTGCACTGTTGTAGGCTAATAGCCTTAATAAAAGCTTTTTTATTGCGATTTTTTTTTCTAATTCCCTTTGCTTTTCATTTTCAGTTAATGGGTCAACATGATTTAGGTTAGCATATACAATAATCTCTAAAAGAATGATGTTATTATCCTTTGATGGGTATGCTCTTGATCATAGTTTTAGGTTAGCTGCTTAGCATATGCAGTAATTGGGAGTGTTGTTATTGTCCTTTGATGAGTATATTCTTTATTGTTGCAACAACATATGAGTGTCTATGTTGTAGTTCTGGAAAGAGCTATTTCTCGACCCTTGTGATTGGGTGAGTACCAACATCTCTCTCTCAAGATTGTTTCAACAGTGAATGAGTAGTGGAGCTTGCTGCTTGATCATGATTCTTGCATTCAAACTTCAAATGTTTCCATTCTCCACAATATTCTAGTACTTTTAGGTATCCTCCTATTATCCACAATTTCACTGCGTTATGTGCAATGGGTGATCCACTTATAGTTGACAATGCAAACCATGTAAAGAACGCATAGGACAGTAACAAAGAAAGGATGGCTTATATCTCACTTTCTGTGGCTGAGTTGTGCATAAAATACTTAGTATATATTCTTGAAATGATGTTAGTCATGGTGAATGCTTCATATATGTGCTTCCAATTTTTCAAACAGTATGCATATGAATAGCACAAGCTTTTTACAATAGCATGTGCTCTATTTTGTATGTTTAGTTTAGTTGTTTGCATGAAGCTATTTGTTTTTATTTCTTCACTTTGACATGTATGCTTGGGTTGGGTGTAATGTATCAAAATAATCATAATGTGTCGTGGCTTAGGGGGGAAGAGATGTTGAAGACTTGTGGGATATTTGTTTGCATTAGAAATATGTATAAAGCTAAGTTACATGACACTCAGACATTAGGACTTGAGGACATCAAAATGTTTCACATAGATAAAATGATAGATGGGAATGCTAATGGAAAATACAAAATAGGGTAGAATAATCTTATAACTTGTCTTTCTGGATCTCATAATCAAAATAATTAGTATCATGGCCATTGACATTTATACCGTTCTCTTCTCTCTTCTCCAATGTATCCAGTCCAAGTGTTGCACCAATTGGTGTGGCAGATGACCCCTCAGGACGATCATTGTTGCCGCCTGGTTCCACACCTGGGAAAACGCAGCAGAAGTCTATACTATGAATGTAGGTCAAGTTCTCTACGCTCTTAAATTATGATTAGTTTCTCTTCATTGCATGAATAAAAGACTATGTGCTCCAATTCCTCTCATAGGATAGGGTACTATCTACTTTTGAAAGAAAACATATATAAAATCTTGAGTAGCCCTATTTTGACGTCAAGGAAGAAGTCAACAATAGTCATTGTGAATTATGGGGAAGTTCTGGGCAAGTGTTAGTCATCAAACAAAAGTAAAACTTCATCACTTTAAATTATGGGTACTATCTAGGCAATCTGGAGCACTACAGATTACACATGCAAATTTTACTGCATTCCCTCTCTTATCCTCCAAAGAATCCCTTCTCAAATGTTGTCTATGAGCTTATAGGAAACATTGGCTTTGCCTGGGATCAATTGGACAGCTAACTGTCCTCAACTCTTCAACTTCCCAACTGTTCAGTGCTCTTCTCCTCCTTTGTCTTTTTTCTGGCAGCATTCCAATATGAGTTCCTGCTATTTATTTGCTTCTAATAATTTTAATGCAAATTCTTTTGTGCTGACATCGACAGCAAGACAATTTAGAAGTGGGTGGTTGCAGATTGCATAAGCATGGGGCCCGTCATACTGGCATCTGCTTCCCAATACCTCCTCTTCAGCTTCCACAGCCTACCTTCTGATCTTGCTGAGGGCTTGTCATTGAGTTGAGCCATTAAACTATTCGAGTTTGTTGCGGATCCATTTTGGATCATATTATTAGTTATCATAGTAACTTTCAAGAATCTTTGTATCTATCATTCTTATTAAATATTATTTTTACCCTTTGGAATTTGGATATTGTATTTTTACTGTTTTTTTATTACATATTTGCACCTTGGCACAAATATAGTAAGGGGATTTTCCGTTGAAGCATACAATACAGTACAATACAATGCAGGATCTTATATGTACTAGGAACATTTCTAGATTGGTAAACTTGTGCCTCTCTTCTCAAGTTGTCTGCCATTGCTGTGTTTGACTTGCTGCACAACAATCTTTTGAGACATGGAATCATCTAGTAGTCTACACAAGTTTCCATACATTTACAAAAAAACTGAAATATCAGAACTTTGAATTATGTAGACAACACTTCATTGATTTATTTTCAACTTCATCATGAAATTTCTCTAAAGACTATTTCAGATATCAAAGCTATCATGCATACACAAGAAACATGTAAATTTCTCTAAAGATTGTTTCATCTCTTGTTTTGATCACCTTTTGATCTTCTGCAGGTACGTTGAAGTTGACTCTTTAGTTTGGCGAGGGGTATTTGAATAAGCCACTGACAATACATTTTGTTTCAAGGTGTTTCATCTAGATAGTAATATTTCTTCATCCTTTTTAGAGATTTGAATTGAGAGTGCATACCTTGCTTCCTAGCTCTTTGTTTTATTAATGAACTAATATGCATGTGTAAATTTGAATATGCAGATGGATCCTAGTGATGTTGAGAACTTTGCAATTTTTATTGGTGAAGAGAATTGTGTCCTTGGAACAATTCAGTGTCGAAAAGGTTGTACATATGCTGGTATCCATTGTGAAATTGTGGAGGATGAAATCATCAAATATCCTTTTGAATTTATTGGCCCAATTGGACATCCTTTAAATACAAAGCAATAGCAAAGAAGGAAACCTACAACAACAAATATAGGCATTAAGAGGAAAGTAGACACAATGGTTTTTGAATCATTGCAATCACATGTAATGTAAGGAACGCCAATATCTGAAAACATTGAAGGGAATGTGGACGAACCTATGCATAAACAACCAAGAGTTGATCATGTGTCCGAGTCAGTAGAACAAGTTGAAGTGGATCATCATGTGTTCGAGGCAGTGGAACAAGTTGTAGTGGTTGATCATAAAGTATTGGCATCTTGGGAACATAAAGTGAATAGTTTAATAGAAGAGTTTGTCAAGGAGAAGCTAATAGTGAAGGTATATTCAGAAAATGGAAAACCTAGTATAAAGATCCATTGTGAAATTTGTGGCATTGATTATGGAATGGGGGATGTATCCTTGGCAGCACGAATGGTTCGTAACTTCAAAAACAATAATATGAAAACAAGATCCCATCAACGTCACATTTAAATGTTGGGAAGTAATGAAATTCCTTCATGTAATAGAGCAGAGCAGACAACCATGGCTAGAGATTGACTTGAGATTGATCAAGCAATCAAACTTCTAGATGATTTCAACCAAATGCAAGAGCCTAATTTGTTCACGGTGGTGGAAGCAACACTTGCAACTATGAGGACAAGAAAAAAGTAAGAGTGGAATATACACGATGCAATAGATGGTTCTCTTTGGTGCCAGCAAGTGGTAATATTGTTAGTTCTCTAAATGAGCACATGAAATCAAAGAAGCACACTGCTACTACAGATGAGGCTTTGCATGATACAGTTGTGTTGAGGAGTGGAACAGTTGGGAGACCGAAGAAGCCTACCAATGTTAAGTCTCAACAAAGTTTGACTAAGTTCTTGGTCCCATCACCATCACCATCACCATCACATGGGGTTTCTACAATTTCACATGCTTCTACTTCAGGTGTGTTAATTACCCAAGTTTTAATTTAATTTGAATTTGAATTTTCACATTATTTTATTTGTTATTACTTGTTAGTAGCAGTTCGTAGATCATTTTCTAATTTGTTTTTTCATCTTATTCTAGGACAATTGCCTCCCCCGATATTACTATGTTGGGGGTATTGGGATCCCTATATTCTAATGGATGACCAACATGGTGGAAAATTGTGGGCCATAGAGAAACATACCAAGAGAACACTATGTTATTATGGTGTTGAATGCCGTATTAACGGTACATACAAACATATCCATTGCAAGAGGGTTTCTGAAACATGAATCCCTTTTGATTCATTGACATGCAATCTTTGTAAGTTGATACCTAGTTGTGATGACTTTCGGATTCGTTTATATCGCGAATCAAGGAGAAACATCAAAAGACATGGGAGAGATACAGGGAAAGGAAGAAGGTTGGACCATTTGACTCATTCTGAACTCAAAATTGTTGCAAGAGATGCAAATGCTACACATAGATTAACAATGCGATTTCTTTGGTGGGAGGGGACAAAGGTTGCTACATTGTCTGTTAGAATGAGGTCTCTAAGGGAAAAGTTGTTCGAATCTGCTGGAAGGAACGATGTGTTCAGGTTTTGCAAGGATGTGTGCAAGGCTCATAAGCAAGGAAAATTACAAGGTAAAGATGCAGTTTGGGGATTTGTTCAAGATATATTTCATAACCTAGTTCGTTCAAAGTCAGGGAGAAGATATAGTGCATCCACTAAATCCATTTATAAGATAATTAAGCTATGGGGAGGTCCTAGATTACATAGCTTTATTAGCTTGAATCTGGATGGCCCTTCGATATCTACAACTTTAAGGCAAGTTAGAAAATCATTGACATATTTCCCAGGGGAGAAAGAGTACATTTTTGAGGCAATCGAAAAAGTGTATGCTTCTTATAAAGCCAAACATGGTATAGAGGGTCCAATTCCGGTATGCCTTGCTGAAGCTGAAACTGTTGTGAAAAAATATGTCAGGTGGGTAGCAAAAAACGATACATTGGTGGGTTTTTGTGGTAAGAAAGAAGAACATAAGTGTCAATCACATTTCTTGGTGACAGTTGATGAGGGCGCCACAGGCTATGAGATTATTACAGATGCCTTCAAGAATTGTGTGATTGGCCATTATGCACGTGTTATTATTGCAAACCCTTTACATGAGAATCTTCCTCATTTGGTTGTGGTTGTTAATCCAACGTGCAGCAGGTTTGATGCAAATTTTGTCCATTAACAATGGGAAAAAGTAGAAGACCTATGGAAGAAACATGTAGAACATTTTTTAGGACCTATTATTGGTCATTCCCCAGATGGGGATAGTAGGAGAAGAATGCTTATGTTGAAGGATTATTACTCAATGACAAACATGAGATATCGAATTCCCTGGGAAGGGTGGGGGCTAACTGGGTTGTATGATGGCTTTAAAGTAACAGGACTTCATGACCAGGATTACATCCACAATGAAAAAAAGCTAGTGAATCCTTTGTTTAGTGGTCGACGAGATTTAATTGTTGGAGAAGAGTTGATTAGTTTTAACCATGTGAGAATAGTTTATAACAATTTTAAAGTGGATGACCACAGGCTTAAAATTGAGGATATAGAGAGGATTGATCGCCAAAACTGGGGTTCAACAAAACGCATTGCTTCAAGGCATGTCCATAGGTTCTTGAAAAAAATGAGAAGTACAGGTGGAAGGATAGAGAGGACATCGGGTGCAGAGACCTATCTAGAAATCGTTGCTGACTATATCGATATTTTTTTGTCTCCTAGTTTTACTCTTTGGGAAAGGGTGCGAAATTCTTCAAGAGTCCATCATTTCTTCATGTTATGGTTATGTTGGGTCAAAGAACAAACAAATACTAATGTCAACATTAATTTCATCAGTAGAGAGGGATATCAAGATGTGAATATTTCTTGCCACTTTGCGGTTTTGTTGATGAGATTATTTCGTGATCAATACCCTAACTTGCCGTGTGCATTGCACCTGACTGGGTCAGATGTATGTGAGAACTTATTTAGCAAAGTCGGTGGCATGGTCGAAGTAGAGAGGGAATATAATTTCACTGGCTTACTTCATTCTATTGGAACGCTTAATAGAGTTGCTGAAGAAGAATCGAATCCCCAAGGGCTTCGTTTCAATAAATATCATAAGAAACAAATGAGTATCTGGAATAAATTGCATCAATAGACAGTAGAGGAAGGTGACGTCTTGTCACAATATGCTTCAATATCCACAGATGATAAAATTATATAAGCTCTCAAGATAGGATTGGAGGATGCATAGGGAATTTTAGTAGGTCTTGGCATGCAACCAAAAAGACACACGGAAGATTCTTGGTGGTTTAAACCATGGATATAGGATCAAAATTATTCAACATTCGAAGTTGTGGATGAAGTAGTTGATAATTCTCCCCCGGATCATTCCACATCCATATTCCAATCTTTATCTTTTATGGTACTCAATGATAATGAATTGCAAACGATGGAAAGTGAGTGGAGGCACGAGTTGGATGGAATTTTAGATTCCATTGATGAGAATGTAAACATAACTACCAAACCAGTTGTGGAGCTCAATGGAAAGGACATGTACAAATCTTGTTTGGTTAGTCAATTGAATGGAAATCCGACATTATCGAAAGATAGATTGACTAAAGTGAGGAATGGAGTGTACTTCAGGTGAGATGAGAGGGCCCCCAAAAAGGGTGTTGCAATTGGTTTTGGAATTGGATCAGATTGTGTAGTGTTGTTTGAGAGCAAGTCTATAGCTGTAGCTGAACGTACTACAAGAAAAGGTGTATCTCAAAGTACAAAGCACGACGTTTCTTGTGGGACTTGGTACATTGGAGGAGTGCAAAGAATAAGAAAGAAGGATGGTAATAGGGTGTTTGATTACCATAATGACATTGATCTTTTGGATAGGCCTGAAGGTGTTGAGCTTCAATGTTGTTGGTACAATAAAATAAAGGGGCAGCGCATGTACAAGTATGATTCAATAGATCATCTATTCATACAACTTGAATCTGTTATATCAATGGCAAACCTATCATACAATATCAAGAATGACACATACAAGTTAGAAGAAAGCGACCACAGAATTTTTGTGGATTTCATCAAAAATTTTAATACCGTGAATTTTTCAAAACATTTTAATTTCTCTTATCTTTTCTACTACTATTTTATAACTTATTTATAAAGTATTATTTTTGTATTATCAATGATTTGTTTGTATCAATTTCATACTCATTTTATACTCATTTTAATTTCTCTTATCTTCATGTGCGGTGAATGGTTTGGGTACCGAATGGTTGGGATAACTCAAGAGACTTAAAATCTCAATCTAGCAAGAACTATAGCAAAGGTAATTTCAAAACTTTTGCAGGCCTCTCAATGAAAGTGTTTGTTATTGCTTTCCAAGTTACATATTATATTTGTTACATAATTGGTCTATCTTGATATTGAAATATGAATTCTCAGTTTCTAAATGTCCAAGCTATCTCATCGAGTTTTTCCTTGTGCGCAAATATTACCCTGTTTCAATTGATTGATGAAACAATTATGAGTGCTTTTATGTATGTGGAGGCGATTTTATACAAAGCTGACTTAGTTCATCTTTTCTTCATATAGATTTTTCATCACTTGCACTAGCTCGGTCGACTTATCAAGTTATAGCATTACCTTTAAATGCAAAGATTGAAATTGAGTGCATTGCTTCCTTGTAGGGTTCAATTTATCTTTTTGTTGTGTTCTTGGGTTTCTTATTGCCATTATTGAAGAGTCATGCACGATCCTTTTCAAAATATATGCTCTTGGATAAGATATTTTTGCTCAAACTAGACTTAATTCACACTTAATTTTGATGTGCTCGTTATTTACACGTTATTTAGCATGCCTTTCAGCAGTCGACAACAAAGTTGAGAAATTAGAGAAATTTTCAAGTTTAAATCTTGATAGTCCATTCGATGTTTCTGGTTTCAGATCTTAAAATTTTCTAGTGGAAGTGTTCTTTAATTTCGTCATGTTTTTATGGATTGCATATTAACTCATTAGGAAATTTTGAGTTTTGTTGATTCGAAAGATCGCTAGGGTGTCGAAATATCTTGTTATAGAACACACTGTTGTGCATTTGTTGTGGTATGGAGTGGGTATGGATGTGGTATGGAACTTCCTTATACGGTGATGATAAAACGTACTGGTGTGGTTTGGAACACTTATAAGTTATGGACTATATACCTTGGTGATACCTTGAGAGAGAATATAACAGTTTGACCATGAGTTTTACACCTTCGTCTTCTTGACCCCTCTTGTTGAATCTTGATCTTATGTTGACCCACAACACAGTCTCTTGTTGCCTCTGTTGAGTGGTCTAATATCTCTATTGCAATGTTTGAGTGTGCTAAGTTGTAATAAATCCATGGGCTTTGTATGGACTACAAACAGAGATCTGGTTTGTGCACGTTTTGTGTGTGAAATTTCATCGTTACCTGATATTTTTTGGATTTTTTTTTTCTGGGTTTGTTGCTCTAGTAATTGGGGTTTCCTTACGGTTAACTTTAAGCAGACCCAAACACTCATACAGTGCAATAGAGATCTTAGTCCAACTAAACCTGCTTAAACCCACCTTGAACCCACCTTAAACCACGGGGATTCCTTGCTCTGCTGCTCCAGTAATTAGGGATTCCTTGCTTGTCGAATAGGTAAATGAATTTATTCCCTCTCAAGTATGTGCTTTGTTCGTGTAGTCACTTGTCTCTTAATAGACAAGATATGATATAAAAAAATATTGCTGAGTATAAGGAAGGTTTCAACCACGTTTCAACTCTCTCAATGGGTTATATTATTTGTTTTCTTTGTACTTTGAATTAGACACGAGTTAGATTTACTACTAATGTTATTTATTGTCTTTGTATGATTTGCAGGTGTAGCTATGTTGGGTCTAGGAAATGCCCCTTTTTGGCCATCTTTATTACATCATTTTGCCCTGATTTCATCCTACTTTCATAAGCTCTATCCATGTCTTTCTCCAGATCAATCAATGATGTTGACAGGTATAATTTGTTATTGCTTTATTTATTTTATGCCTAAGATTGTTAAGATTTGAGATCTTAGTCCTTAGTTTATGACTGATCTGTGTGATTTCATTTAGTTAAGGTCTGAAGCGCAGGTGTATCAGCCAAGTGGCGCTAGCTATTACTCTTCAAAGCACCAACTCTTCATGACTCAAAGGGACATCGCATCCTCCACGTGAACTGTAACAGATCCTCACTGTAACAGATTCCAATGAAACAGAACCTAGCTGCGATAGACGGGTTGCATTCCAGTTGATGAGTCTGTTGATCCATTAATTATTAGAGCAACAACATCCTTCATGATTAACAACCTTGTTTAATACGGCTGTATCAGTTAGCTGTAACTCCGCAACATGAAGATCATAGATCTTCATTACTGCACGAGTTTAGTGGATTGTATAAATATGCAAAGGCTCTTGTAGCCTGGGGTTGGACAATTACCATTTTGTATAAGCTGGAACAGAGTGTTGACACTATAAATTTCCATCAATAATATGAGATCAGAGTTCTTCATTTATGTGTCTTAATTTGTTGTGATTCTCAGCATCTCTGTTAGAAGGCTAGGGCCCGCCTTCTCACAGAGATAGTCGGTTTAGGTAGGTAGAATAGTTTAGCTTTACTTTTGTTGCGTGGTGTGGAATTATTGTAGATGTTACTGGTAGCTGTAACAGAGAACTAGCTTTCCTCTTGGTAGTCCATAATTGCATTTTGAATAGCTGTAGCAGATTGGTGTGACAGTCGACTGTGTAGAATAATTCATTTAATGCATGTGTGTATTAATTAGCTGTAACAGCCAAGCTCTATTCCAATATCTTGCAGTTGTTTATGCTTTCTAGGATTTCCAATAATTATCAGTTAGAGTTCAAGCTTTAGATTCTGGTTGTTGTTGTATCTTTAATTGAATTAAAGTAGGCAGATTATGGTTGGGTAACAATAGCTGTTGGATAGATCATTTTGGTAAAGATCAACTATTGTAGTTTGATAATTATAGGATTTAACTTCTTGCAAAAGCAATCTGGTTTATTTCTATTCTTAATTTTATAACTGTTGGGTGATTTCTGTAGGAAGGTAGTTTCAATCAATTCCCTAGATGTGTGAATTAGCTTAGTTTGCTTTCTGGAGTGAGTTTGGATGGATAGATTGGTAGGATCATTATCTACATTTAGAAAATCAACTACTTGACATGTTTATGCACAAATTATGCTTATTACCATTGAAATAAAAGATGTCCCTGGGTTTGACAATTTATATTGACCATCTTGTGTGTTAGCTTTCATTAACTGACATATAGGGTGACCAACATTTTAGCGCCGTTGCCGAGGATGGTAATAGATAGACAAAGTTAGTAGTTGGTTTCATTTGATTTGATTTTAGTTTAATTATTTACAGCATGCATGAATACAAGAAAAACAAATCGGGAACCCCCTTTGAATACTAACATTGCAGGTGGAAGAGGTCGAGGTCGTAATGCAGGTCAGGGAAGACACACATACATTGATGAGATAATTGCTAGAGTTGATTCTTCCACTAGACCACCACGGAACTTTACAGGAAGGGGAAATTTTGTTCCTCCCAATCTTGAACATTCAGCATCCACATTGGAGAATACAACAGGACCTTCAACTCTTGTTGCATAAAGTAAGCCTCCTGAAGATAAGGGAAGCACTATAGGTGCACCAGATAGAGAGGAGATCTATCATATCGACGAAACCAGAGTTACTAAAGAGGTGTGGTTGGAGACTCGCCGAATAGCAGAGGAAGAGAGAAGGCGAGAAGAAGAAAGGAGAAGAGAGGAAGAAGCTAAAGCAGAGGAAGAACGCATAAAGGAAGTTGTTGAATTTTGGACTAGAACCATGGCTAATAGAGAATAGGAGAGCGAGAACGAACATGGGAATAATCGGGAAGAAGAAGGATAAAATAATCAACTTGGTAATACTGTGGCTACACTAGAATTCTCTATCCTCCAGATACCTGGAGCAGCTCCTATGAAAAACATCTCACCATCAGTTCTCCCGAATTTTCATGGTAAGTCCTTTGAGGATCCCGATGAGTTTCTTTTTTGAATTTGATATCCTCTGTCGCAACTATGATTATACCTCTAGTGCTCAGAATTTGAAGTTATTCCCAGCCACCTTGAAGGGAAATGCTCCGCGCTGGTTCATGAGTCTGGGTCATGAGACCATTACTACTTGGGACCAAATGAAAAACACCTTCCTTTCTAAGTATCAAGAATATTGCAGAACTAGGTATAGAAAAGAGGAGTTGTTTAAAATGGTTCAGAAGGATGAAGAAAGTTTGGAAGACTTTGTGGAAATATTGTTGTACAATTTACAAATATTTGGTCATGCTGAGATTGGTAAGGATGTGCTCAAGATCATCTTACTAAGGGGAATTAGATAAGAATTCCTTGATATGTTAAATCTGTTGGGAAAAGGGGATATCTCGAAGGAACCTTTCGAAAAGATTATTGAATTATGTCAAAGGTACTCCAGGGGATCCTCTAGAACCAACAAACGAGACAAAGATCGAGACTAGGATGTCTTCACTAGGACTTAGAAGTCAGCTAGTGGAGGGGCCACTCGAGCAGAAATAAGAAACTTGATGGAGAATTGTAAAACATACATGATGAGCTCCATTTCCTTAGAGTTAGATGCCATGAGAGCAAAGCAGAAGCAAGTGGTAGAATATCTTACACTTGGTTTATTCTGTCCTAGATGTAGGAAAAAGCATCCACTGAAGGAATACCCATTGGACAAAGTAGAGGTATGTAGGATATGTGAACTCAAGCATGATACTAAGGAGTGTCCTTCCTTACCTAAGGTCAAAGCATTCCTGCAGGCATCTATTCCAGATGTGGAGCCAGCATACTTCATGGCACAGAAGAAACCATGGCAGCCTCGAAACCAAGGTTTGAATCCAGACCCAACATGTTTTTTGAATAATATGAATGGAATGAACAATATGCATAATATGAAGACACAATTCCCTTCACATTATTCTAATAACCAGTGGCATCCATCTCATAACCCAATGTAAAATCCTAATCCATGGACACCATGGTCACAACGGTCAAACCATCATTCTTGGAATTCCAACTGGAGAAATTCTTACCAAGGAAATAAATTTCCCCATCACCAGACTCAGTATCAATAGTACTCTCCTCAACAGTATCAACATCAGCAGTATCAGCATCAACAATACCAACAATCCATGCTCCCTTTACAAAACAATGTCGCACCTATGAATGCACCACTTCGACCACAGCTACCTGCACAACCTAACGCGAACCCAAACAATAAAGCAGTCAATCAATTTGAGACTTCCAACATGCCTGCATATTCCATCACTCACGTTCCCTGAAATGATATACAATTACGATCTGGGAGGGTGGTGGAACCTATTATCACTGAGGATGTTTCATCCCCAGTGATTGAAACTGGAGTAAATTAGCACTATGAGAACATGGTTAATTCAGCAATCCCCATCATTGAGGATGTTGATACTCCTATTGAAATAGTAGCTGAAACTTAGAAAGTAACACACGATGTATCACATCCTACACAGTTGAATAAAGAACCACCATACCTTGAACGATTGGCCCTGCAAAAAACAGTGGAACAGGCCCGATTTGATCTCGTGGGAGAACTAAAAAATTTGTATGTTAAACTTCCATTGTTACAGTCCCTTCATGATGTGCCCATTTATGCCAAGACTGTTAAAGATTTATGTGTCAAGAAACTAGGAAGAAGGCCCAGGGATACCCCCACTGTCCACATGTTGGGAAAGCTTTCATAATTAATAATGGGGAAGGCCCCTATGGCAAAATACGATGACCCTGGGAACCCGACTGTTACAGTTCACATAGGGAACACACAAATTCCAAAAGTCTTGGTGGATTTAGGCGCAACTATTAACGTTATGACCATAGAAACTGTGAAGAAATTGGGACTCACTAATCTTCGACCAACCCCTACTGTTTTGGAACTTGCTGATAGATAAACGATCAAGCCTGAAGGGATCCTAGATGACCTCCTGATCTCAGTCGACTCATGGGAATACCCTGCGGATTTCTTGGTGTTACAGCCAAAATCTCAGTTGGGGGGACACCCACTGATCCTGGGGAGACCGTGGTTGGCCACAGCAGATGCCTGTATCAGTTGTCGGTCAAGATCTATGACCATTTCAGATGGAACTGAGATCAAGAATCTAACCCTGTACCCTCCAACTCGACCAAGCACAGAAGCTGAGACTCCATTATGGGCAGATTTGGAGGAGGAAGAGGGTGTGTAGCCATTATTAACCATAGGGAGAGACTTAACGTTTAAAGATGAAACAGAGGATGATGCCATTAATAGTTTCATTAGTGAGCCTATGTCAGTCAATAAAAATGTCTATCCAATCTTGGATAGTACTCTAGCTGCAATAGAGCAAGAAAATCTTACAAAAGAAACTCTAATCTGTGATGACAATATAATTCCAGTACTTAAGAATTTGAAGAGTGTTCCAGTAGAAACTGGGCCAGGAAAAACATTGAATATCAATCCTAATCTGGCACCTAGCGAGCTGGAACAGCTAGCCACTCTGCTGAAACAACGTAGGGGAGCTTTGGCTTGGGAGTACACAGATATGAAAGGAATTCCTTCTCATCTGTGCACCCATTACATTTATATTAAGAGCGACTCCAGGCCTGTATGTCAACCACAACGAAGGATGAACCCGAACCTAAGAGACATAGTGAAAGAAGAAATCCAAAAACTTTTGGAAGCGGGATTCATATACCCAATTTCAGACAGTGAGTGGATTTCTCCACTTGTGATTGTGCCAAAGAAGAATGGGAAATGGAGGTTCTGCGTGGATTACAGAGTATTGAACAAAGCAACTTTGAAGGACCATTTCCCCTTACCTTTCATCGATCAGGTCCTTGATACCTTGTCTGGGAAAAATTATTCCTCCTTTTTGGATGGCTTTAGTGGTTATAACCAGATACAGATTGCTCCAGAAGATCAGGACAAAACTACTTTCACCTGCCCCTCGGGAAATTTTTCCTATCGAGTACTTCCTTTTGGGTTTTGCAACGCACGAGCTACATTTCAGAGAGCACTGATTGGAATATTTTCAGAAATGGTGAATGATTGAATGGAAATTTTTATGGATGACTTTACTCCATATGGTGATAGTTATGAAGAAGCACTGAAAAAATTAGAAAAGGTCTTGAAACGCTGTGAACAGAGCCAACTCTCTTTAAGCACTGAAAAGTGCCAACTGATGAGTGAAGGCATAGTGTTGGGGCACTTCATCTCTTCTGATGGTATCCAGGTAGATCCATCCAAAATCAATGTAATTGAAAATATACCAACTCCTGGAACACAGAAGGATGTATGTATCTTTTTGGGGCATGCTGGCTATTACAGAAGGTTCATAGAAATTTTTTCCAAATTAGCTTCTCCTTTGTTCACTTTATTGATGAAGGATGCACAGTTTGTCTGGAATGATGCATGCCAAGCAATGTTTATTGAGATAAAGAGAAGGCTATCTACAACACCCATCTTACGAGGGCCCAATTGGGCTCTGCCTTTTCACATTTCTTCAGATGCTGCCATTGGAGCAGTTTTGGGACAGCAGGAAGGTAATGCTCCTTATGCCATTTACTACATTAGTAAAAATTTGTCTCCTGCTGAACTAAATTATACTGTCACAGAAAAAGATTTTCTTTCCATTGTTTATGCCATCACCAAATTTAGACATTATATTACTAGATATTCTACTTTTGTGCACACTGATCATTCTGCTATCAAGTATTTAATGAATAAACTGATCACGTCGAATGCTAGAGTTACTAGATGGTTGTTACTGTTACAAGAATTTGATATTACAATTATTGATAGACCAGGAAAGGAAAATGTTGTTGCAAATTTTCTATCTCGACTTACTAACAATGATGATAATTTACCAGTCAGAGATTCCTTCCCTGACAAACATTTGTTTGCAGTATCAGCTCATTCCCCATGGTATGCAGATATTGCTAACTTTTTGGTTGCAAGTAAGCTTCCAGCACATTTGCAAAGAGAGAAAAAAGAAAGATCATACAACAGAGTGCTAGGTACTGCTGGATTGATGGCCATCGTTTCTACACAAGGCTTGATTTAGAGATCAGAAGATGTGTTAGAGAAGTTGAAATCTTTAGCATTCTTAAAGCTTTCCATGATGAGCCCTATGGGGGACATTTTGCTGACAAAAGGACAGGTCATAAAGTTTTGAGAACGGGCTATTTCTGGGCTACATTGTTCAGGGATGAGAAAAAGTATGTTCAGGCATGTGATAGCTGCGAAAGGATGGGCCAACCCAACAAATTAGATGAGATGCCTTTGCAGCCACAGCTTGTGGTTGAACCGTTTGATAGGTGGGCTCTAGATTTTGTAGGGCCTATCAACCCTCTCTCAAAGCAGAAAGTTCACATCTTGGTTTGCACAGATTACATGACCAAATGGGTAGAAGTTGTAGCCTTGGTTAAGGCCAATGATCAAGCTGTGATTGATTTCCTATATGAAGAGATTTTTACTTGGTTCAGAGTACCTAAGGAAATCATTACAGACGGTGGACCACAGTTTGTGTCTCATAAGCTGGAAGCATTGTTACAGAAATTTCATATTCAGCACAGAATAACCTCGCCATATCATCCACAGGCCAATGGCCAAGTGGAGATCACAAACAAGGTTATTGAGGCCATTCTGACAAAAAAAATTAAGAGCCATCGTAAAGATTGGGCTGAAAGGCTTCTAGAGGCACTATGGGCCTATCATACTATGTGCCATAACACCACTGGTTTTTCCCCATATGAGTTAGTGTATGGTAAGAATGTTGTTTTTCCAATAGAATTTGAAATCGGAACCTTGAAAATAGCTGTAGAAGCAAACCTGGATTTATTAGAGGCACAGAGGAACCGACTGAATCAGCTCAATGAATTAGATGAGAAGCGCACAGCTGCAGTACATCATACAGCCTTAATCCAAAAACAATGTTCTAAGTGGCATGATTGATTTATAAAGAAGAAAGTCTTCCAAGAGGGGGTTTGGGCCCTGTTGTATGATTCACGGTTTAAGAGGGACTTTAAAGGCGAATTGCGCAACCGTTGGTTGGGGCCCTATCATATAGATCGGGTATTTTATAATGGAACAGTCTGGTTGATCACCATTGATGAAAACAAGGTACCATTATTCGCAAATGGTCATCGGTTGCGACTGTATCACAAGCTGATCTCAAGGGAAGCTTTTGTTTCACATGTTGTAGGTGATCCAGACTATTAGTTAATGCTAGGGTAGGGATCTTTCTCAAACCCTATGAATTCCTAAAAGCTGCAATTTCCATACATATTTTGTACATAAATAATTGGGTTTTCTTTCATTATGTATTTTATCTATTTTTATTTTTTTCACTTGATTGGTTTGTTTTGAAGAACTGTGTGCAAGAACTAATTGAGGAACAACAGTCATGACTGGGCCAGACGATTGCAGAAACCCCACATTGTTTCTTGATTTAATAAAGCTCTTTGAAAAGATGGATGATTCGTAGTCTTCCACAGCTAGCTAAAATTTGCTTGTTCATTTTGACACATCTGCGATTCCTTGCCTTGCTCATTCTCCCTATTTTTGCAGCTGTGACTCCGCCATTTTCCCTTTACTTCACTTTGTAGCGGCTGTGACTCTGCCACTTTTTCCCATTCTGCCAAATGCAGTAGCTGCGACTCCTCTATTTCCGCTTAGCTTTCTAAGTTTGGCAGCTGCTACTCCACTATTTTCATTTTTTTTACCCCTTTCTAGCAGCTGCGACTCCGCCACCTTCGTCCATTCCGCTAAACCTAGCAGTTGTGACTCCGTTATTCTTGAATATCTTCCAAATTCAACAGCTGCGACTCTATTATTTCCACTTCATTTCCGCTCCTTCCGTACAGCTGTGACTCCGCCATTTTTGTTTATTTTGCTAAGTCTAGCAGCTGTGACTCCGCCAGTTTATCTGCTCTCCGATTGATGATGCCAATAATGATTCAATTAGGCGTCAGTTTTGTTGCTCGCTCCACAAGATCCAACAATGGTTTGCCACGAAGAAAAATTTTGGGTGTCTTGAGTAGCTGTCAGCTCACATGGCGGTGGCCACATCACTTCAACACATGTGCATTGATACCCGCAAGGATGACGGCCAGCTGTAATGATTGATCCATGTCTCAAACTCATAAACGCAAAGGTACGGATTGCATCTTTTACATGATTTGGCAGAAAATTAAATACGGTAATAACGATTATGTACTGTCGTAACCCTCGATTAACGAACCCATATGAATTAATCTCTAGGGATTATGTCAATATCATGGTAGTATTTATTTCACATCACCTTACCCGATTTGTATCTATTATCCCAATTCTGCCAACTTCGTCATTTCAACGGGATGTTCATACTGGCGCAGACTTGCCTAAAACCCAATTTTTGAACCCCAACGACCCTTTGCATGTTCGTAAAACTTCAACTTCCACGTCTAGACTGGAAATTGCTACGGTTGTTCTGAACTTTGAAGAGGGATTAAAATGGGAAATCCAGTCTGACATGGGCCAGTAAATACAGAAGTGGTATGTGCCAATGCAAAAGTTCTTAATATCTTTACAGCAGCAGGTTGGATGGCATACTTTGAACGATTGAACGGTTTCCACACAAAAACCGCATTGCAATTCGCCATCAACCTGACTGATACTCACTCCAAGGTCAAGGGATTGCATGTGGATGTTACAGAATAAATCATAGCTGAGGTTACTAACTTATCCCTGGTGGGGAGGAATTTATTTGGATGGAAGGCACACAATGAAAATGCGGTAAGGGAATTTCTGGCAGTTGGAGAGCAGGTTACTCCAAAGCGCCATGGGGTGGAACTGGCATCTTTACCACCACCCTGGAATCAAGTGGCAATATTTGTGAAAAGATACATCTCTTATGGAGGTAGCTACCAAATTGTTTCCTTCTCTAAAATTCCCCTACTGTCTCATTTACGCCATGGCAATTTGGTGAATATACCATTTTATCTGCTTAAAGCCCTACAAACTATGGCTGGATATGCAAGAACTGCCTAGCACCCAGTTTCTTCCCTTACTAATCATGGCCTAATTAAATTACTAATTCTAAGAGCCATTGCAAATCATAATTTAACCTGGGAACAATTTATGGCTGGAGATGCGCCAATCATACAACCTGTATTGGAAATGGAGGATGATGGTTAAAATAGTGAGGAACGGCGTTCCTCAAATCCAGTTGGGGGGGAGGCTGGAGCATTAGAGAACCAGACCAGTGGTGAAGAGGAAGTAGACAAGGGAGAAGCAGCAGTAACAGAAAACTCTCTTGCTGAGGAAATTGTGATGAAAACCATGGAGCAGGAGGTAGAAAAATTAGAAGCTGTAACTGCAGAAGAAGATACTCAAATAAAAGAAGCTGAAATTGGAGCAGCTATTGAAGTTGTGATAGTAGAAGCTGCAATTGCATAAACAGGAACTCAGGAGGAAGGATATCAGACAGGAATAATAGAAGAAGGAACTGTGGAAATTTTGTAGGTTGTATCGTCTTCGGAGATAAGGGGTACCATTATTGAAGAAGAAAATATCAAGGTAAAGACCCCTATGTCAAAGAAATGAAGAGTAGGATCAGGAAATAGGGGTCAGACACCCACTGCAGCAAAGAAAAGGAGAATCAGAACTATCAAATAACCAATAGCAGTAGGCATTAAGGAACACCCAGTGGGAATGGTGAGAAAAAGAAGGACTCGATCGGCTGTAGCAGCAGAAGCAGCTGTGATAGCAGCAACAACAGAAGCAGCTGCAATAGCAATAGAGGTAGCAGAGACAGCAGAAGAAGTTGAGACAGTGGATGTAATTGGGGGTAATATTGAAGCACCCTTAGTAGAGGTAGCAGGAGCAGCCAGAGAAAATAGGGAATCACCTGTGGTAGAGAAAGCACCTGTAATAGGGGTAGATATAGAGATTCCTATTTTGAACCCCAAGTCATCTATTTTTATGCAGGAACCTTCCAGAGAAGAACCTCAAATCAAAAATCTCCTATTTGAAAATGAATTATTAAAAGAGGAGGTGCAGATATTGCGAAATGAGATGGAAAGATGGAAGGGAGTAGTTGGAAACCAAGCAGAGAAGAATTTGAACACATTAGCAAATGCTGCAAAATTATTTGAAAATTCATCTTTTGCATTTGAATATGAGAAGCATGGAGAGACTGTTTGTCCAGAGTGGAGATATATTTTTTGCAGCAGGACACAGATTTGTTGTGTTGGGAGATGTATCACAAAGGCATGTACAGATAGAAGAGGTGGAAGAAGGAATGTCAGAAATCGAATTGATGGGGGAAAATGAGCCAGGAATTGAAGAGATCCTCGACTTGAATTTAGGAGATGAAACAGTATAGTCCCAACCATCATGGGATACCGAGCTTCTTCAGGACCAGTCTCATAAGTCAGAATGATTCGATATAACCCATAAACAATCTAAGCAGTTCAAAGAAATGGAGGAACAAGGCACTGTTACACAAGAACCAGTACCCTTGAAGTTATTTAGTGAGGCTGCAACTCAGATAGCAACATTTGATATCAAGGACCAAACAGAAAACCCTGTCACACAAGAACCAGTGTTTCTAAAATCATTTGCTATAGTTGCAACACAAACTGAGAGTGCTGAGATTGAAATGGATAAGGAAGATGTTGTCACACAAGAACCAACAATCCTAAGAATGTTGGCTTAGACTGTGACACAGACTGAGGGGGATGAGGTTGATATAGAAATAAAGGATGCTGTCACACAAGAACCACCATCCCCAAAATCCTTGGCTGAGGCTGCACCACAGGCATAGACCACTGCCACTCCAATAGACGATGAAGTTGTTACAGTGCCGAACCAAAACAAGGAATTCATTTATCTTGACTCTGATGATGAAAAGGAGGTAGAAGACAACATATTTCAATGGCTAGAGAAGAAGATCCTCTGGTTAAACCTCGAGTTGGATAAATGGCTCAAGTGGATTGATTAGTTCAGGACAAGTATGATCTCTCTCCAAGAACATAGGAATGCCATTAAAGGGTTGAGAGAAAAGTGGGTCTTCCAGAAACTCCCGTGGGAGAAACTTCAAGAAAAATTGGAAGGACTGAAGAAACTTAAGTCCCTGCAACAAGAAAAATATAAAATGTACACTCTTTCCATAGAATTGTTGAGTTGCAGGGATCCATCCCCCTCTTACCCTGTCTTTCTCCATGAGCAGACAACTTTATTTAAATTAAGGGCTCTTAAGGAAGGGAGATCATTTGATTTGGCAACAACTACTCAGTTTTTGGAGACTTTTCTGAAGAGTGATTTTGAGGATCAGCATTTGTTATGTGAATTGTATTTACATGACAGGGCTTGTTATATTGAATTTCCATCTAATCCATTACCTTGTCTGGGGGATGTTCAGCTGAGGGCATTTGCCTCTTTTGTCATTAACCATGTAAGATGGCGAGATGCTTTCCAAACCATCCTCAGGAATGAGGAGAATTATACTCCCTGTATTAGGGAAGAACCTCAAAATCCAAAAGCATTCATAGAAAATCATGCTATATCTCTCAGGGTTCCTTCAATTTCCCGATAATTTGAGAGCATGCGAGATAAACTCCTTACCACATGTGTCGCAATGATTATTAATATGCAGCAGGATGCCCTGGAAGGTAGTGAATACAGATGGATGTACTCTTCCTCATCTTTGAAGGAAATGGATCCATATGGCTTTGAAAATTTCAGGCAAGCTTTGACAAGGATCCCTAGATATGTGAAGTGCATGAAAAAGTGTGGGTCTTGGTCGATTGGCTTAAGATTCAAATTTCCTCTCATATGGTTTCCTATGAGTCCTTACAGAAACAACTATGCTTTGACATTAGAAGAAGAAGAGTTGTGGTGGGAGCATTGGATATCCTGCTATGGGTTTGTGCCTCGAGGGGAGACATCGGAACTTGCCTTTAATCTTACAAATCTCCACAGATTCAATTCCGACTCAGATTCAGACTAGGAGAGGTTGTTGCATGAGGACTAGCAATTGGATAGTTGGGGGGAGATGTTGGGTCTAGGAAATGCCCCTTTTTTGCCATCTTTATTACATCATTTTGCCATGATTTCATCCTACTTTCATAAGCTATATCCATGTCTTTCTCCAGATCAATCAATGATGTTGACAAGTATAATTCATTATTGTTTTATTTATTTATGCCTAATATTGTTAAGATTTGAGATCCTAGTCCTTGGTTTATGACTGATTTGTAAGATTTCATTTAGTTAAGGTCCAAAGCACAGGTGTATTAGCCAAGTGGCGCCAGCTGTTACTCTTCAAAGCACCATCTCTTCATAACTCAAAGGGACAGCGCATCCTCCACATGAACTGTAACAGATTCCAATGAAACAGAACCTAGCTGCTACAGACAGGTTGCATTCCAGTTACTGAGTCTGCCGATCCATTAATTATTAGAGAAACATCATCCTTCATGATTAACAACCTTGTTTATTACAGCTATATCAGTTAGTTGTAACTCCGCAGCATGAAGATCATAGATCTTCATTGTTGCACGAGTTTAGTGGATCGTTATCTGTACTATCAATGTATAAATATGCAAAGGCTCTCGTAGCCTGGGGTTGGACAATTACCATTTTGTATAAGCTGTAACAGAGCGCTTACACTGTCAATTTCCATCAATAATATGAGAGTAGATTTCTTCATTTTTGTGTCTTAATTTGTTGTAATTCTCGGCATCTCTGTTAGAAGGCCAGGGCCCACCTTCTCACAGAGATAGCCGGTTTAGGTAGGTAGAATAGTTTAGCTTTACTTTTGTTGTGTGGTGTGGAATTATTGGAGATGTTACTAGTAGCTGTAACAGAGAACTAGCTTTCCTCTTGGTAGTCCATAAGTGCATTTTGAATAGTTGTAGTAGATTGGTGTGACAGTCAACTATGTAGAATAATTCATTTAATGCGTGTGTGTTTTAATCAGCTATATCATCCAAGCTCTATTCCAATATCTTTCACTTGTTTATGCTTTCTAGGATTTCCAATAATTATCCGTTAGAGTTCAAGCTCTAGATTCTGGTTGTTGTTGTATCTTCAATTGAATTAAAGTAGGAAGATTATGGTTGGGTAACAGTAGCTGCTAGATAGATAATTTTGGTAAAGATCAACTATTGTAGTTTGATAATTATAGGATTTAACTTCTTGCAAAAGCAATCTGGTTTATTTCTATTCTTAATTTTATAACTGCTGGGTGATTTCTACAGGAAGGTAGTTTCAATCAATTCCCTAGATGTGTGAATTAGCTTAGTTTTATTTATGGAGTGAGTTTGGCTAGATAGATTGGTAGGATCATTATCTACATTTATAAAATCAACTACTTGACATGTTTATGCAGAAATTATGCATATTACCGTTGAAATAAAAGACCTCCCTGGGTTTGACAATTTATATTGACCATCTTGTGTGTTAGCTTTCATTAACTGACATATAGGGTGACCAACAAGCTAGACAAGAGTGAGAAAAGACAAGTATATTTATTGTCTTTGTATGATTTTCAGTTGATGTTATTTATTGTCTAGTTAAAACGATATTGAAAAATATGAGTATATGGTTGATTCAAATATTGGTTATGATAATTTACTGTTGATATTTGTACATTATTTTATCATGTTATTACTCTACATGGAATTTGATGATTCTCGAGGACCAAATTTAACGCAGTGAATAATGGAGCTTTAAGTTGAAAGAGATGAAAATTATGTTTGTTTATTACAGTTCAAATTTTATTAGAGCAGTGTTGTTCTGAATCTTATACAATGATGACAAAAATATATAAAACAGTGTACCTTGAGAGAGATAAAAGATTATTGGTCTTGTTGGTCCTACAAAGGAGCACCAAAGGAGTTGCTTGTCCACCTTATATAGTTCACCTTGACCTTGTGGGTTTGTGGTTTATTTTTTTATGGCCCCCTTGGTTGACTCATGATCCTTTATCTTACGTGTATCTTACTTGGTCCATAGGTCATGTTTATTAATTTTTTGATACCCTATCTATTTTCTCGGGTGGACTGTGGGTCCTTCCCTAGCGTGACCATGAGCCTGTTTTCTTGTGTGGACCGTGGGATCTTCCCCAGCATGATAGTGAGTTTCACTTTATGGGTGGACTGTGTTTTTTCAAGCATGACTGTGCAAAGTATGCCTGTGTGTCTCTGTAGTATGTGACTGCATCCTTACCCAGCATGACTATGTGTCCTTTCTCCGCATGACTGTACTGGGTATGAATTTGCTTGTTGACTAAGAAGTTTGGGTCAGTATGTGGTTAGTATGCTTCTGCTTTAACCCTCTCTAGATCTCTAGATCACCTCTGGATCTCTCTCAAGGCAGGTAAATTGTTTGGCTAGATTGACTTGTCCCTTCGGTGACAAGATCAAATCTGAAAAATCTGAGTATATGGTTGATTCAAATATTGGTTATGAGAACAGTGCTGTTCTGAATCTGAATTTATATGTTCATGCATTAAAGTTTACTACTTAAATTAAAAACTCCTCTAAGCCTTAAACTTCAACATCAAGTACTTTGGAGACATGTACATGGAGATATGTACATGGCATATGAAAAGCATGAGAACTGGCTCTTCCCTGCTCAATGTGGAAATCATGGGTTGTTGTCTGTGAGCCAATTATCTCTTGATATTGATAGGTCTCTTGCAAGAAGAACATGTACATGCCACTATTCAGAAGGTAAGCAAAATATTGATTTATGTAATATTCATAACCAGTTTGGGTTCTAACACTGCTATATACTTTATGATTCTAATTGACTGCTTTTGATGAAAACATGTCAACTTCAGGTTCCCGCCTTACTGCTGGATTGTGAGCCCAAAATTGACTTCAGTAGAGACATTGAAGCAAAGCAAGGCTAAATTTTTTTTAACTAATTTGGTTTTTACACATACATTATGGAATACCATATTTTACATAAAGAGAAACAGTCTTTTGAACTCTTTAGGAATTGAATTGCTTGATAGTAAATATGCCAACATGCTTAAATTGCTGAAATGTTTGTGATTTTTATTGCCAAAATCCACATGTAGACTTAAATGGTGCGGTTTTCACTTTCTTTGAGAAGCTAGGCCCAACCTTGTATGATTTTCTACGGAAAAAAACTACAAACCATTTGTGTTGGAGAAAACTCACTATGCCTTGGAAATACTACAACAGACAGATGACTACCAGAAATCAACTCAATTCTCAAAACAATGCTATTATAAATGACAATGTTAAGATAATGGAGAAATGTAACCAACCTCGATCCAAACGTTTGATGTAGATCCCCGTTGGAGCTTTCAATCCATGCACTTGAAATCTGCAAATTAGTCTTGACAGCCGATATCCAACAACTACATATAATATATAAATGACATTAACATTATCAATAACAATGGTCCATAATATCACAAGCAAATGTAACCCAATGTATAATAAACAACATTTACAACATGATGGATGAGAATATGAGTATTTCCATTAATTAACAAAAAGAAGTACAAAGTGATACGACCTCTTGCCGGCAACCAATCTGAACCAAGATCTGGATCAATCCACTTGTGCCTCCACCACTTCAATCCTCCATGAATGGAAAAATCAAACTAGATAGGAGTTTGGAAGGTGAACATAAAGGGTTCACAACTACAAGGATCAATGAGTGCAAACTCAAGATAGGGCAAAAATCCACTAGAGTTCTCTTGCTATTCCCTTCTCCTCCCGTCCATAAGCCATATGTGCTCAATATATAGTCCTCTGAAAGGTAGGTGAAAGGACACATCGAGGTGTTACTCGGGCAGATGGAGAGCCAAAGGTCACCCAATGACCACTTTTTGGGAGTAAAATGTAATAAGCTAGTGATTTTTACCATTTTACTTGATACCCGCGGGCTATAGTGATGCAACTTGCGGGTACGCATGCTATAATGATGCAGCATGAGGGTAGGAATAAAAATAGGTCAAATTAGTATCTCTAAAGGATATAAGAGGATTTGAGTCAGTGAAATGGATCCTACAGGCCAAAAAATGCTGATGCTCACAAGGTGGAAGATTATGTTGTAATAGATGCCCCCTAATGTGTGAGGTCAGAGACTGATGCTACGATGGCTGAAATACATTATAAAACTTAGAAGTGGAGTGATGTAGACACAAGTGGAAAGAGCATCTCACTCGTCATAATACAATAGTATCCTTGAATACATGTCGGTAATACAACAATCTGATATAATGGCCATGAATAGGCAGTACATAGTGAATACATGTCATAAGTGATCATAGCCATAATCCCTCTACAGTAAGATATGGTCTCCTGCTGAAAAGGAAACAATTGGTGCAAACTGGAGGTACAAACTGCTGATATCTGAGAGGTGATATCTCAGATGTAAAGTCAAAGTCATAAGTAGCATACTGAATGCCACTATCGCCTGGGGTCTTCTACACAAGTCTTCAACGATGCAAGTCCCATCAAGTGAATAAAAGAAGCTAGGGCCGAACTTGATGAGACATCGTTTGATTACTGGTCAATGATGTATACCATTAACATACATGAGATAACCCACCAATAATGAAAATGGGCATCAAGGCACAAAGTACAATCATCGGAGTGTGAATAAATGGGTTGAAGTCGAACACTAGGATGAATCCATCGATCAGGGGACATTGATGTATTCCCAAAAATGTCGATGGCGAGAGAACCTGCCACTAGTGACTGCAAGCCTCAAGGTACTCAACCGAACTCTAAGCCTCAAGTCCTAGAATAAATGGGTTGAAGTCGACGGAACGAGACTCGCTGGAAGGAGAGAATTAAGGCATCCCCCATCAACTAGTACGAGGTACCAGCTATGCTGAAAGATTTGGAAGAACTCAGGTAAAACAGACTGACTCAATAAGGATGGACGACATGCAATAGTCAAGAGATCTGAGGAGTGGCCGACACTGGTTTCAGGACTTCCTTTGAACAAGAGCATGAGAAGATGGATACACTCAGGTAGCATAGACTTGACATAAACTGTGTAATGCAGGAGGCATTACAGATGGATCCATAATGACTGGAAGCTTAACCAATCGGTGGAGTAAACTAAGAAACAAGTACAGCTCCTAAGGCCCAACTATAGTCCCGACTCATAATATACGGAGTGGAATGAATGCTCTATTCAAAGGCGACACAACAGCTTCCAACAAGAAATAGTGACCATAATCCCGTCCGACTTTTTGGAATATTTGATTTTTTTGGTCTTTTTCATATTTGGGAAAAGCTTGAAAAAGAATAAAATTGCTTATAGTACAACAGGTGAAGGAACGAGTGTCAAATAGCAAGAAGACTAGTTCCAAGCAGTGGAACATACCTATGATCAATGCAAGGAAGTGCATGCAGGATGTGGACACTCGGGGGAGGTTCCCTCAGGGTCAAAAGGTGATCAAATTTCGAAGGACAAATATATAAGCTCTACAGGGCTCGACAAGAAAAAGTGTTTAGGCACCAGGATAACAACTGAGTAAGCGGGAGCCAACACAAGGCTCAAGCGGCAAGCAAGATGATGCAATGCAATCACAACATGATATAAAAGGGGAGTCCTTTTTCGTAAAGTTAGTCTCCTCACCCGAAAAAGTGTAAAACAATGAGAGAAGAACTCTTCTAATCACGTATGACTAGAGTATACCTTTTTCGTAATTAATCCACAAAGGTCCGGAAAAGGGGTAAACTTATACCTAAGTGAATGTCGCTTCAAATCCTTTAACGAGTCTGAAATGACAAGCATACTCAGCAATCTTGTTTGATTTTGAAAAATTCAAACAAGGGCTTAAAAAATACTTTATAAAAATATTTTTCGTAAAGGTTTAACGAGCCCGAAAAAGTAAACTCGTGACCTCCTTACTGTTTTTAACGAGCTCAAAGGAGATATGGAAGAATGCTCGTAATGGGGGAATACGAGTGCCAGGGACATGTGAGACTAGTTCTAAGTGCATGGAACAAAGCTATGCATAATGCAAGGAACATGAGCAAGATAAGGACACTAAGGGGGTGTCTGCGAATTCAGATAGTAATAGGTTCAAATGCATCATAACAATTGGGAGGCCTAAACCTATATGCAAGGTTCCGAATATTCCTACCATGGCCGAAGCAAATGTCGAAAAGGATCAGTAAACAAGTATAAGTCCAGCTAAGAATCCTGTCTCCAAGAAACATAAGTACCAAGATCATCTCTAAAACGTATGTAAAGAAAAATATGATACAAGTCACTATGGTAGAAAAATTTTCAACTTCACTATTATCACCCTCAGACATAATGCAGGGAGAACTAACCACTGAAGGTGCCATAGTACCAACACCCGAGGGACCAAAATGATCAACTTCGGAATGAAGAGCAAAGCTGAAGGATGTGGAGGAATCTGCAGTGGCAAATTCATCATCACAGGAGTTGGAAATTCTAGAAGTAGAATCGAACTCATCAAGATCACCGATTCAGGGGTCTATAGGAGAGTCTACAGACTCATCACTAGGGAGATCAGACTTTAATGTCAAATCGGGGTTAGACAAAACTATGCTTGGATCAAAATCCAAATGCATGGCAGGTTGTACGCGAGGCTCATCTCATTCAATAAGATCAAGGGTGGGAAGGAAATAAAATTGATGATGCGAATCCTCCCAAGGCTTGTCATTACCATTCATGGTCTCAATAAAAACTTCATCTGAAGGTAGGATACCATCGAGTCAATCATGTGAACAAGATAGGTCGACTGCACGCGCAGGCAGCATAACAGGATCTTCCTCTACTATCCATGAAGAAGAGAGATCTGAATCTGCAATGGCTTGTTGAACATCTTGAGAAGCAAGCTTGATTGCAAACAAGGGCATATCCATTCTGATGTGCGAAACGTCTCCATACGGGGAACTCGTGGAAGGTGGATCCCACGGATCACTAAAATATGGGCTCCGGAAAGGTACATTATTCAATGGAGGAGATGCATTATCGGAAATGGTTTCAATAAAAGCAATGGGTGAAGGGAAATCATAAGATCCCATCAATGAAGGGTACATACTGACACTCATGTTCCCAGTTGTTGGCTGAGAATGAGTAACCTACGGGACTATGGATCCCATGGATGCTGTGGAAGAGGAGTTAACGTAATCTAGTTGATCGATGGTCACTATCTTGCCTTCGTAAGGAAAGCAGATAACTTTGAATACAGTGGACGTGATAGCTTTCATGCCATACATCCAATTCTGACCCAGTAAAAGGTTGTAGTCGATGGGCGCATCAACCACCTTGACTTCGATAGGAACAAACTTACCTCCCAAGGAGACAACAAGGGAAGGGATAATTCTATGCAGCTTAAATGAACGACCGTCGAATGCAGTGAGCGTGGTTCTAGATGCGAGTAGGGAAGGAGAGCCAAGAGATTTCCAACAAGCTAATGACATTACTGACGCAAAGGCACCTTCGTCAACCATAGTACGTTTGACAAAACTATGAAGGCACACCACTTGGATTTGAAAAGCCACATGATAGGGTAAGCGAGGTTGAACATCAGTAGTATCGAACTTGATAACAATGGGACTTCCCCCATCCTGAACTCCTAACGCACTCAAAAGAGCATGCTTCTGAGAAGGACATGCGTGCAAAACTTCAAGAGCCAACATGGCACATGGAGTTTGGCCCAAATCTTCTATGATGGAGTAGTTGTGGGCGGCTCAAGCATTAGGATTATGTGTAGAGTTCTTAAGAATACCTTTCGGTATCCGTGGCATAATAGAGGGCTTCTCAATATACAAGGAATTGTCAAGAGGAGGGGGAGGCTCACTCCCCAAATTGGGTTGTGGTGCATCATAATCGCGTTGACGAGTGCCAACACTAACCTCGGACTCAACCATATTCACACATCCATAACAACTAGTATTGGAAGAAGACGTTGTCGTTTCATTAGTACCATAACCAGCGGTGGAAGCATGCGAAGCCATGTTTTGATGATGAGGAAGGGGATCCTTCAACACAGCTGGGCTCTGTGCCAAATGCTTCGATGCTTCTTCAATTTGAGGACATAAGTGAGTAAGATGATCCTCCCCACAAAGCTTGCAAGGGAATTTCAACTTACGCCTAGGTTTACAATCCTTGCCAGCATTACCGCCTTCGCGAGGAGGGTTGGAATTCTCTTTATGAGGAGCATTACGATTACTATTGTTATTACTTCCATTGTTTCCACCCCTATGATTATTTCTCCCCTTTTTCTTACCACCAGGTTACTTGTTACCCAATGGTTTCGTTGATTGCACATTGTGTACATCAGACGATGCAGTGGAAGTGGACATGGTGTGAACCTGTCCAGGAGTAGATTTGTTTAGCGACAAATTTTGCATTTGATTAGCTACCAAGTCTATAGGGAAAGTGCATGCGGACCCCACGATGCCATCGGCATGTGGTCTAGGAACTGACGTGGGCTCATGTCTTGTTCTCGATGCATCAGGAATAATGTCATACAAAATGCCAGACTGAGAATAAAGTAAATTTAACTGCTGGACTTTCAAGATAGCTTGTTCCTCAGTCACAATGCCGGACATCGAAACATCCTTAGCAATGTATGGGACTAGAGACTTGAGAAACCATTACAACAGGAACTCTGGAGGAATGTTGGCTTTCACTAATCTCTTCCGCCGATGCCACTCTTGAATGTGGTCAGAAATATGTGTGGCCTTCCTCTGACGGAAGGTGGACAACAACTCAGTACCAGTATCATAACGAACCGGAAACTGGAAATGGTCTAAGAAAACCAAAGCAATCTCGTTGAATCCCCTATAGGTGTTCCCAGGCAACTCGACACACCACTTCGTGGCTGCCCCCGTGAGGGTGCGTTGAAATAGTCGTAATCTAATGCAATCATGATTTAAAGAGCTGGAGGAGCACCAAAGGTGAAACGTTGTGACATGATCGCTCGGATCCTCACCACCTTTCCCTTCGAACTTTGGAATGTTTGAAAGAAGCTTGGTAGGAACCGGGGGCCAACTAGGGTCGTGACACACCAGATCATTCATGAGCTTCGAAAGATTTGAGAGATTCAAGCATGCAAGGAACGAGAGCTGCGGCTGGAAAGCTATATTATAAGCTCCCATAAAAGGTTGGTTAAATGGAACCGTGTTATAAGATGGACCAAAAGCTTGACCATGAGGATTATACTACTGATAATAAGGGCCTGACGGACCATAAGATTTCCCATGGCCATAGGATTGATAACCTCCTCCTGTCTGACCCATTTGAGAGTAAGCAGGTATATGCGTGTTTTGGGCACCATATTGGGGTGGCGAGTTATACTGGTGGTCAACATTGACTGTGTTGTAGTAAGGGTTGCCACCATGAGTATGGGGCATATATGTACTATTCATAGTGGGAACCGTATTGTAATGACCATAATGGTATGGTATGTTCCCACCCTTAGCATTAGGATTAGCTTGATCAGTCGTGTGATGACCATAAGTATGAGAAGTATTCCCAACCTCAACATTGGTCTGACTAGTAGCAGGGATGGTGGCGTGATGTCCATGTGGATAGGATATATTCCCACTCCTTACATTAGCATTACTAGTGGCAATAGTGGATGCAAAAGTGTGCGGTATATGTCCACCCCCATTGTTGGGAGGAGCATTAACATTCGTAAAAGTGATCCTAGGTTGACGAGTAGCGACATGCGTGTTAGGTGGTGGATGGTGAGTCTAGTTCCAAACAACATTCCTATTAGGTTGGGAAATCCGAGGAGGTGGTATTCTTCCAACATTAGCATGGTTAGGAGGAACATGACCAGTCCCCATACTATGTGTGTGAGTGGACAACGTATTGCCCCCAGTGGGTATAGTATGGCTAACACCATGACTTGTGCCAGCGTGACTACCAAACATAGTGGAAGGTTCGACAGTACTATGACTAGGCATACCAAAAGAGAGTGCGGTGGGGTTGATCATAGGACCAGTGTCATCATGTAACTCAGGCATTCCGTGTCTATAACTACATGGAAACGAAGGAACGAAAGGATCGTCCTGTTCTTCATCCTCGGGTAAGTTGGGCATTCTGTAAAGATAATTATCCAGATTCAAAGGATCAAATGGAACTCGTTCAAGTGGATTAGGCCATATAGAACCAGGTTGAGTCTCAGGTGGATCACCTCCCCACACCTCATGAGGGGTATGGGGATCGAAAGTGTGTTCAACTTCCCCAGATGGAACTAAAGGGTTTTCCTCAGTATCGAAATGTGTAGCAGTCATAATGTCTTGGACGTAAATCTCGTAAGAATCCGAATACTCGGAGGGAGCCCTCCGGCGTCCTCTAGCAACACAGCATGAAACCTCAGCTGGCTTTAAACCAACCAACTGACGGGACCGACGGAGAGTAAGGCTCCACGCCACGATATCTCCGGAGAGAATATATAATCAAAACATCCCCTAAAGGCCAACTATTGATCAAAAACAGTAAATCAAAAGCACACACCTAGAGAAACTACAGCCAAGAGTAGACAAACAGAGTGGCTAAATGAGCTCCCGACACTAGAGCTGGTATGTCTCTCCTAGGAGAGGCTTGAGACTCCCAAACTATAGCCAGAGGTAACAGAATCAGTTATAGAGACACCCAGGCTTCACTGCGTGTACAGGGTCAAGACCACTGCACAAACACAACTGTGCTATCCAATCCCTATCTAACTCAGAACACAAACAACATAACCACTGCAAGTACCCTATGCAATACCTAGGTAAGGAAACTATGGTCACCGCAATATAACCAATGCTCAGGGGGACAGTCGTAGGTGGGACCCATCGTATGGGTAGGGTAGCTAAGCCCGAAGCATAAGAGGACGAGCCTCCAGTACCCCTAGATATGAACAAATCCTGGATATATCTCCCACGTTCAGCCGGTATCAGAGGGATATCTCCTCAACCAACCTCCCGTGACCTCATGCTTAACTTTGGCTTTAGTAGAGCTTCCTGAGAACACCAATCTATACCATGGATTCCTCCACTCCCTGGTCAGACACCTAATGTTTCATCTAGTAGTCTTGGATTGTTAACTCACAATGATCTATTCCAAGACTCTAAACCTATGCTAGTTGGTGTACCCTATAAATAAAATCGGTTTAATCAATTTTAATATTAAGCATTAATTTTAGTGGTTTTGGTTACGCAAGGGATATGATCGTGAAACTAGTGATGTGTAGACTCAATAGTATGCAAAATCATCCAATCCTAGACTCATCTATCCAATAAAACAATGTCACTAATATGCAAAATCAACCAACAATTTTGAAATAAAGGTGCAATCTTTTATCTTTTCGATGCACAAGAAGAACCTAAATGAAGGAAACAAGCACTCAATGCAAGATGTAGTACATGAAAGTAAAATATCTTTGTATTTTTGCTTATAAACAAGAAGGAAAATGCAAAAAACTAGATGTATATTTTTGTATTTTTTCAATATAGATGGAATAAAAAAATGCAAGCAAAATCCTACTATTCAGTCACTGAAGTGCCGAGAAGATCACTAAGACAACCCAGTAGATCCTAAACAACAAGACTCAGCCAAAGGAAAGAGCTCAAAAGGAAAAAACCAAGAGGATAAATCCACAGATTGGTAAAAAACCAAGAAGGCTCAACCAAGAGAAACGAAGATTTTTGGTCACAACCAAGGCATGAAACAGTCAAGAAAGAGGCCAACAAAGACTCAGGAACAACCAAAGCCAACCCAACAACAACTAATAGCCATAAACCAACAAAAGCCAGAGTTGTACGCTACTATCGAAAGAATACTTGCGGGTACTCGCGAGCAGTAGAGTAAACAAAGGCGGGTATATGTGAGCTGAGCTAAGCTAGCCCGCGGGTGAGGAAAGGAAAATGGGCAAATAAAGAGTCCAAGGTCTCAGAAAAATCAAGTTTTCTATGGTGTATCTTAACGGCCAATCAGTGACACAGAGCTTTGATAAAAAGCAACTCTACTTAAGGACTAATGCTAAAAATTTTTCCAAACATGGATGATTTCCCCAGTGGAGCCGCCATTTCTGTGTTGGAGAAAACTCACTATGGCTTGGGAATACCATAATAGATAGATGACTACCAGAAATCAACTCAATTCTCAAAACAATGCTATTATAAACGATAATGTTAAGATAATGGAGAAATGTAACCCAACTCGATCCAAACGTTTGAAGTAGATCCCCGTTGGAGCTTTCAATCCATGCACTTGTTAACACCCAAAAAGTGCTCACTAGCTCATTTCCTTATTCACATGACCCATTTGTCCACTTTTTCACCATTTGAGCCTCTAAAGCCATCAAAAGGTCACCAAAAGACCTTAATACACCCCTTTTTCCACTCAAAATGAATATTTTTCCTCAAAAAGCATAAAAAACCCTCAAAAAGGGTCCATAATTCCCAAAAATATTAAAAAGGGAATAAAAATATTCAAAATATTCAAAAAAGGAAAAAGGAGGGAAAATGTACCTAAACCATGTTGGTCAATACCATTGGTTTCCTCAAAACCATAATGGTATTCCCCACCACCAAAAACTATAAAAAGGTGGTAGAGGCTCCTCATTTTCCATCCATCCATTATCCTATCCTCATGCTGTCAAAATCTCTCATGAGCTTTTGACCATTGTAGCTATCTTGGATAAGAGACCTTTGGAGCTTGGAGCTACTCACCTTGGAAGTTGCTCAACACAAATCCTCACCATTTGAGGTATCTTAATACAATATTCATTCTTTTTATTTCTTGTTCTTGAATCGTTTTCAGAAAATTTTATTTGTTATATGCACATGCTAGTTTAGTTTAGATTCAGATTTATAATAATTGTTTTTGCTTTCAATATTTGAAACTGCTATCACTTGTTGATAGGTGCCCATTGCACTAAGCTTGGTTGCAAAACCAAGCCAACAGTTTTTGGCGACTCCGCTGGCTTCGAATTCTTAGATCTCAAATTTTTGCTTTAGATCTTAGTTTTTGTTAGTTTTAATCAGTTTAATCCATAGATCTGCCATCCTAGACAACAGATCCATTGCTAATCTAGATCTTGGCCCCTTCTATTGCCATTAACAGCCCGAAATTTCCATTTTCGGGTTCGTTTTTCAGCATCCGTTTTCGGCTTTCACCTCGCGGTTTTTTGCCTGACAGTCGCGCGGCTCATCGTGACCTCGCGGCTTTTTTCTGCGCGGCTCGCCGCGGCTTCGCGGCCAATTTATGCACTGCACATCGCGGCTTCGCATCCATTTGCCATGCTGCACATCGCGACTGTGTGATGAGAACCCACGCTGCACATCGCGGCTTCGCGGTTGAAACTCACGTTGCCCATCGCAACTGTGTGACAGGAATCTGCGCTACACATCGCGGCTTCGCGACTGAAAACCGCGCGGCCCATCGCGGCTGTTTTCCCCGAAACCCGCAATGCAAGTTTTTTCAATTCGGCCAATTCTTTGAAGATTATTTTTTGCTGTATTTTCTACCCATTTAACATATTTTACAGTATTAAATTTCCTGCATTTTTACAGCCATATGAAATCTTTTACTATTTAGAATGCTTGATTAAAAGTCGTTTTACAAAATTTTCAGAAATTGAAAGAGAGATTTTTCTGCATTTTATCTAGATCAAGGTTTTACTGTTTATTTGCTCGATACTTTGCCCAAGCAATTTTTAAGAGATCCATTTATTTCTTGAAGTATTCATGTTATTTGCTTTCCTTCGAATTATTTCAAAGATCCATTATTTTTGAATATTTTTTTCAAGCATTTAAATTTCAAAACCGCCTTTATTTTTTGCAAAATTGGAAGCGTCTTTTCTTTCATTTGTAAAATCGCCCAAGTGAGGCAAATCAATTTCAGTTTAAATACCACACTTGCACCCACTCTACCACATAATTTAAACTGAGCCTTAAAATTTACCTTAAACTCAACCAACTTTTAACCCCACTTGGGGAGCACTTAAAAGAATTTTGTAGTTAGGTAGAATTGAGGGGATAGGTGTTCCAATAACACCCCTCAGTTATTACATTTGAGACATAGTGGTTGTCCTCTACGGTACCAAAATCCCTTATAATTTTGACACGGTTATCAGCCAATTTATCGGGAAGGCCTCTCCCTTAGGAGGGTTGAAGTAGCCAGACTGGTTCCTGAAGTTTGAGTGGAATACCGCAATCCATTCAGTAACCGAAGGATACCTTTCGAAGTTCTCGGTGTACACCCCCCTGGTGCACAGTGGCGATAGAACCAAACTGTAGATTCACCCAACCAAACGTGTCATGAACGGGGTATCCTAGTTGCCACTCTTTAGGATTGTCTACCCAGTGTCCCTCCCGGTAGGGGGATATATAGCCGTTGATTCAACACTCTATATTGTCTGACTTGGATTTCATCACCTTGCAGAGGATATCGTTTGTTGACTCACAATACTTCTAGTTAGGTGTTTGCATGATACATTACCCACCTTTGGTCTAGTAGCACCTCTTTTTTCTAGAAACTATTTGACTTTTGGTATTCTGACCAATTTTGTTGCATCCCTCCACTTATTATAGCACAACTGCTATAATAAGTGCTTTTTGAGGTTGATTTTTGGCCTAAGAGCATTTATTTTCACTCCCCTTCTTGCACTCATTGTTGCATTAGGGTTTCTAGTTTTTTACATCACCACCTTACACTGAAAATTTTTAAAACATATTTCTCACCATTGAGAATTTAAGATGATCTCGTCGTCTTCAGGGTGAACCCCCTCAGTTCAGTCTACTTGGATCTCCACGTCACCGACATAGATCCTTATCCCTTGACTCGACACGTCATCGGCCAAACATACAGTCATCCGATTCTGACACGCCTCACTTCACATCTGATTCTGAGGCTGAATCAGAAAACCCTACTGAATTATCACCAACCAACCTCATGGCTGGAACACAATACGACCCACTTTTTACCAGTACCATTGGAGATACATCCACAAACCCTTCCACTACTGTGCCATCCATGGTAACAACAACCCCTCTAGGCATGCCTAATATGGGGGACACTCCGCCTTTAGGTATACCCAACACAGGACTACTTCCTATTATGGGTATGCCAAACATAGGAATCACACCACCTGTCATTACCACAACCCAGATCCCGGGAATTCCTGGCACTATTCCTAACCCCAGTGTAACCAATGTTGCACTTGGAAACACTGGCCCATACCAAACCACAGCAGTTGGAGGACACATATTTTCAATACCTAGCATACCCTTAGGGGCTACTGGACCACTACATAATGCCACCATAAATAGTTATGTCCCAGTCACTACGCCACACCCATCTGCTAGTTTACCTTACATGGCTAGTCTGAACTTACCAGACTTAGCTAGGCTAACCAACGATCCTATCAAGCACAACCATACATGGCCACCCATGCCTACAAAGCTCTCCTCGGACAAACCCAAGTTTGAAGGAAAACCTGGGGAGGACCCTCAAAACCACATAATGTCTTTTCACCTATGGTGTTCATCTAACTCCATAGTGGATGACTCCATTTGTCTAAGACTGTTGCAACGAACGTTCATTGGCTCTACAGCCAAGTGGTACATCGAACAACCACATGGCACCCACCATACTTTTACATCTCTCGCCTCCACTTTCCTTCAATTTTTTCAGCTACCTGTATGTTACAATGCAGGAGTTGAAATACTGTTGTCTTGCAGAAAAAACATAGCTACCCACATCAAGGACCACATCCATGAGTGGCGCAAGCGTCGTAGCCTCTGTAAGATTAAACTGGATGACCGTATATTTTTGGACTGGTTCCTTAAATCACTCCTACCCCTCATAGAAAAAGACGTCGCTTCCGAATGACCCCAGTCAGAGGAAGAGGCTATCCTAAAAGCTCAGCAATTCGACCTAATCTATGCCCAATCAGGCTATCTCTACACCATCATACCAGATGCCCCATGAGGTGATTCTTCACGCGGTGATGCGCCGGGGGCATCACATGCTGCTGATGGTATTATTGGCCAGGGCACACTGCAAATTAAACCTTTTAGCATGGTGAGCACCATAAATTCCCTAGACCTCTCTAGGGCTACATCTAATTCTGGAGCGACAACTTCGTACACTCCAACGAATTAGACTCATCACACTCATGGACCCTCTTGTCCACAACATTGCTAAGGGAAAATGCCATCGACATATCTACCACCCACATACTATAACCAACCAGCCACCTAGAACCCAATTCAGTTCCTGCCACAACCAATGTATTACCCACAACAAGCTACAACAGCTAACCCAACACCTCCAATAGCTCAAGGTTACCAACAACCCCAGCAGGTAACTGGACCACCTCCAGCCCCACCAGCTTATTATCCACCGCAACCTGCTCCCACACCTGTGGAAAACCAAAATCCTCCCACTACTCAAGGGCAAGTGTACACACAACACAATCAGCCCCAACATCAAAACAACCAACGCAACCAGGGTGGACAACAAAACCGTGGAAGAGGACGTAACCGCGGCAACAAACAACAAAATAATCAAGGTCCACCACCTCCCAATCCTCCAAATAACAACAATGCTGCTCCTCCCAACTAGAATCCGGATCGTCATCCCAAGCAGCCCAAAAACACTAACATGAGAACAAACCATCCATGTTCTATATGTGGAGTCTATGAACACTACACTCACAACTGCCCCCACTTAGAGAAAGCACGTCAACTTTGGGCTGACGATGCCCAATGCCAGGGCGACGCTGGACAACCAACTCCACTTAATCAACCGCAACCCATGGTATTACAAAACCCCTTACCAACCCAAGGCATAGTGAACACTCAACCGTTGGCTCCCCCTCAAGGCAATGCGCCCCCACAACAACAGATCACTTATGCCACTCCTGATCAACCCATATTCGACTCAGGTACCCACCACTTGTTAATGATTTCATCTGCTGATGTCAACCTCCAAACCCATCGGAACCAATATGGCTCCACCCTTGAAGCCCCTCCTTCCGACAAAAACACTAACGCTCATCCCACTGATCAGATGTTACGTATACCTCCAGTTTCACTCGATGGCGCCTCTAAATCACCTCGCTTCCCACTTCGTCGCATCAACAATAACCCCAATGCTCGCGCTGCGTCGAATTACAGCATTGTAGATGACTTAGCCTAGTCTCCCCGCAGCCATGTCTATTTTAGAAGTCTTCAAAAACTGTCCTTCACAGCACAAGACTTTGCTCTCTGCCATTGGTGCTATTGACCTTAATGATTCACAACTGATGGCATTCGATTCGGACCAGTCTGAACCATGCCTGCCCTCCACTTTAGCATTCCAAGTTTCTGTTTCCGTTCGGAATCTTGTCATCCATCGATGCATTATCGATGAAGGTGCCTCTACATGCATTATGTCCACATTCATTTGGCAGAAGTTGGGATCCCCTACTCTCCAGTAGTCCACCACTACGTTGCGAGCCTACGATGGCCATTCGGCTCAACCCCAAGGTCTCTTAACTAATGTCCCGGTCCAGCTGGTTGGTAAAACCGTGCTCATTGACATAGAGGTCATCAATGCCCAACTTGATTATAACCTCTTACTTGGCCGCAGCTACATGTATGCCATGCGGGCAGTTGCCTCATCCGTTTTTCGTACCATGATGTTCCCCCATGACGGACGCGTGGTCAAGGTCAACCAACTCACCTATTACGATCCCAATGCCCCCGCTGCACCCGAAAATGTTCTCCCCATGGTTGAACAACTTGTTTGTGGTGCAACTACCTTGTTTGTTTCCTCCGTGGGACCCGGACTTTACTCTGACATGCCGATGACTTCTACATTCCAATCCATTCCACCCCCATCACCCGCGACCCATGTCTCTGACCTCTGTACTCTTTCCCACAATACACAAACACCCAACAATCAACCGCCCTTGTTACCCAAACCACCATTGGTACCTAGTCACATTGGTGTTACACCCACCCACACAATCCCTTTCCTATTCCCTCCCTCGGGAGTAGTAAGCGCCCCAGTTATGGCTACCCTCAGCCTCCCCGGGTTAACCTTAGGCTTATCCGTGTGGTATATTTCGCCTCCCATTCCTCCGTCGACACCAAATGTCATCCTACAACCGGTGCAACCCATTGTCACTACTAGTCAACCACCTCCTGGTGTCACTACCCCTTCGTCATCTACGAATCCCCCTCATCTTATCAATCCCACTGGGAGCAGAGACCCACAACCATACACTGCTATACCCCCTCCCAAGACATTTAACCCCCCCCCCCCCCCCCCCCCGTGTTTCATGCTCCCCCCAAATGCTCGTTGTGTGATGAGTTAGGCCATCTGACTCATCAATGTCCACAATTACCTACATTACAGGAACACATGCAAATGCTTGACGATGACCCCAACATCCCGGTTGTCGAACTAGATCCAACCCCTAAGCCGCGTGATAAATCACTGCGTACCAACCACCCTTGTGCAATATGCGGTATTTACGGCCATTACTCACATCACTGTCCTGATCTCCCAGATTACAGAGCAGCTCTCTACAAGATGAATAATTTTGACCTTGAGACCACAGCCCCCACAATGGAGGAGATCTACCCTCCCGTATCACCCCCATCCAGAGAGATTAACACCATTTATATGATCTCTTCGACTACCACTCCCTCGTCAAACGATTTGACCACTCAAACTTTCCACAATGATGAGGAGATTCTAGAGGCTCTTACTGCCCCTGATTACCCCTGGGAAGACATGCACCATCGTTCCTACTTCCTCCCAGAACAGTCCTCCTCCACCACAGCCACCCAATTTACAGTCGAGTCCAAAGATTTCCTCCCCACCAAAGTCAACTGGTTTAAGGATCCTATTCCTGCTCCTGATGCCTTTGAGGAAGGGAACACATCAAACATTTCCCCTATTATACAAATCAACATTTCCACCACACCTGGAAAACCTGAGCTCATCTCACTAGGTGCATCATGCACTCAAGCGGAAACTCAAGCATATAAGAAACTCTTCCAAGAGTTTCGTGATGTCTTCTCCTGGTCTTACATAGAGATGCCTGGCCTCGATCCCAAAATTGTGGAACATCACATCAACACTTGGCCCAATGTGCCTCCTGTCTGACAAAAACAACGGCCCATTCACCCATCCAAGCTCTCAGCTGTTAAAGCTGAGATTGAAAAACTCCAAAAAGCAGGATTCATATATCATATTGCCTACACCACCTGGGTTTCAAACCCAGTACCAGTAAACAAAAAAGTGGGCACCATACGCGTTTGTACTAATTTTCGAGACCTTAACCTCGCGTGCCCCAAAGACAACTTCCCCACACCTTTCATTGACCAACTAATCGATGAATGTGCGGGACATGAGGTCCTTTCTTTTATGGATGGTTTCTCCAGATACAACCAAATAAAAATCCGTAAAGAAGATCAATATAAGACAGCTTTCACCACCCCATGGGGCACCTTCGCCTATCGCGTCATGCCTTTTGGCCTCAAGAATGCTGGATCCACCTTCCAACGCGCCATGACTTATTGCTTCCACGATCTCCACAAGATCATAAAAGTTTATCTGGACGACCTCACAGCTTGATCCAAAAAGCGATCTGACCATTTAGACGACCTTCGACAAGTTTTCATGCGTTGTCGGAAATACAACATCCGCTTGAACCCCCTCAAGTGTGTCTTTTGCATTACATCAGGTCACCTACTGGGGTTTGTTATCTCAGAAAAAGGCATCACTGTAGACCCCTTAAAAGTCCAAGCCATTCTAGAGTTACCTTCACCCCGCACATTAAGACAACTGCAAATCCTACAAGGGAGGTCCAACTTCCTCCGCCGCTTTGTCCCTGACTATGCCACAACTGTCCACGGTTTCCTACGACTACTACGTCTGCATACCCGTTTCATATGGGACCAACAAGCAGAGACAACTTTCACCGACTTAAAGAAAGCACTCACAAATGCCCCGTTGATTTCTCCTCCAGATTTCACAAAAGATTTCACCCTCTATGTTTCAGCATCCGAACATGCTGTATCTGGATTCCTTGAACAAGAAGATACTGCTCGCCAAGAGCATGTCATCTACTATCTGAGCCAGACCTTGTCCGGCCCACCCCTCCGATACCCACATGAAGAAAAGATGGCCCTCGCCATCGTTTTTTCAGTACAAAAGCTGCGACATTATATTCTCATAAGGCACACCATAGTTGTAGCTAATTCCAATCCTATGGTTTACCTCTTGACGCGTCGCCTTCTTCAAGGCTGTGTAGCTAAATGGGTGATTATCCTGCAAGAGTATGACCTTACTTTCAAGACCCCAAAGAGCACCAAGGCCGTAGCACTAGCTCAACTCATCATAGATCTCCCATCCTCTTCGTCATCACCTGCTATCCAAACAGATCTCACTGACGACCACATTTTCATCAGTTCGTCTGACGACCCATGGTACGGAGACATCTTAATCTACCTCCGCACACAAAAATTTTGACCCCACATCGATCGTGACGGAAGCCATCGTATATGACACCACGCCCCCCGATACCTCTTGTTAGGCGATGTACTTTATCGACGCGGCATCGATACCATCTTACGACGCTGCCTATCTCATAATGAGGAAGAAAAAGTCCTTAATGATTGCCATAGCGATGCCTGCGGAGGCCACTTCTCCAGCATGGCCACCACCCAAAAGATCATCCGCACAGGTTACTTTTGGCCTTCATTATTTATTGATTGCATCACCACAGTCAAACATTGTCAAAACTGCCAACTTTTTGCCCCAAAAGCAAGAACCCCACCTGCCCCCCTTCATCTAGTCGTCACTGCCGGACCATTCTGCAAATGAGCCATCGACTTCCTCGATTGCAATCCCATGTCAGCCGGTGGTCACAAACACATTATTGTGGCTGTAGATTATTTCACCAAGTGGGTGGAGGCCATGCCAATTTACAATTGCAAGGCCGACACCACAGCACGGTTTTTTCTCAACCATGTTATCGCTCGTTTTGGAGTGCCAAAGCAACTCATCTTAGACCATGGCTCTCACTTCGAAGACGCCGTCTGGAGAGAACTATCAACCTTACTGAAATTTGAACACCATTTCTCCTCTGCTTACTACCCCCAAGGAAACGGCCAAGTCGAAGTGATCAACAAAATTTTGAAAACCATCCTCCAGCGCACTGTAGACAAACACAAGTCAACTTGGCACCACATGCTCTTCTCGGCACTATGGGCATACCGCACGTCAACCAAAACCACCACCGGTTTTACCCCTTTCCACTTAGTTCATGGTGTCAAATCCGTCCTCCCCATTGAGTGCCAGATTCCAACCCTACATATGGTCGTTGAACTCCTACCGGACACTTCCCCAATCGAGCAACGCTTACTACTCCTCGAGCAGGCCGATGAAGATCGGTGCACAGCCCTTCAAACCATGGAAGCAACCAAGAGCCGATCCAAACTGAGTTATGATAAACATGTCCACCCAAGAACTTTTACTGAAGGGGACCTTGTCCTCGCCTACGATCAGGCTCATGACAAAACCGGGAAAGGAAAGTTTGTGTCCATGTGGCAAGGCCCATATATTATACACACTTGCCTCAGATAGGGGGCATACATTTTGACCGATTCAGAAGGAAACCCCCTACGCAAACCACGCAACGGGTTGTACCTCAAGCGATTTTACCCATAGTAAATCTGATGGACACCACCGTCCATTATTGTACATTATTATTTTCTTTTTCACAAAAAATTCAAAAAAAACCTAAATATTTGTTTTCTCTGCATGACCACAGATGGATCTTGTTCCAATCTGCTAAGTTGGTTTCGCTGATGGTGCAAGCCGTTGGTCCCCCAATATGGCCTCAGTAGCTTGGGTAATATACTCCCCTTCACATGAGTTGATCCACATCGACGGAGTGTGTCTAGGTGCTGCCACCAACAACCAAGCTGAATACGATGCCGTGACCGGTCTCCTGGCCACAACTCTCCGAATGAGCATATGTCACCTTAACGTTTTCTTGGACTCACAACTCCTTGTTTCCCAGCTCAACAATGATTACCAAGTACGCGATCCCTGTCTTTTAAAAAAATTCTTGCGCACTAAACAAATGGTTCAACAGTTCGAATCCATTTCATTTACACATGTCCCAAGAAACCTCAATAGTGTAGCAGACCATATGGCCAACAACATTCTTGACTGGCACACCAATCAAATCATATCATAAACAAAAATGCATCCACATGCATAACATGTGCCTCCACGAGCATATATAAATATGACAATGTTGCATCCACGTGCATAACATGTGCCTCCACGGGCATACATAAAATCAAACATTCCTCCACGGGCGAACAAAAAGACAATGAATGCATCCATGTGCATATACGACTACATAACAAAATAATATATATATATATCATCATAATATAGTAAAAACATGTCATAGGTGCCCTCAGCACCCAATATACAAAAATACATCAGCCATACAAAAAAGTGCTTCCCCATATGCTCATCAGCATTTGGGGGCAGATACAATATCATCTAATCATCACGGTCCCTAGGCTCCTCTGGCGCTTCCTCCGCTGGCCCCACCGAATCATTCCGAGCCTAAACTCCCCTCTCCGTCGGCCCTGCTGGAGCATCTCGTAAACGAATCCTCCCCTCCACTGGCCCTGCCTGATCCTGCCGAGCCCCATCCCTCCACTCAGCCGCCAACGACACTTCTCTCAGCAGGATCGAGCGCCACTCACGAGGCGCATCGAAACGTCGCTCGATGATGTCCTGATCCAAATCCCTCCACCCATCCTCTAGGAATCTTGCTAGAATCATATCTAGTGTCTCTCAGAAACCCTCCACAACATCATCTCGAGGGCCAGCTCCTCGATCGCGAGCCCCAAATCGTCGACCATGCAGAGGCGGTACCGCTACAGGAGGTGGAGCAACCACCATCGCCCGTCCCCTATGAGCCACATAGTCGGTTGGTGGTACAGGACCAACATCTGCACAATCACGCATGTAACCATCATATAAATATCTAACTATATTCATCACAAACACATCTAAAAAATGATATAGTAGAGAACAAAACACAAAACATACCATCTAAACCCTAGGCCTGTCCCTGGGCTCGAGGCATCTCCGGATCTCCTCGATAATCCATACCAGCATATGGATAGTCCTCAATCAGTAGGGGGGTCTGCTCCCACTGCTCATACATCTCCTGTGAAAAGAACTCGTGGATACCACCACCACCACCACGGGGCATCATCTTCCCCCACCGCACCATGCGCGGCTCGCTCACCAGACCATCTCGAACAGGTACCCGTGGCCGCAAAGTCGGTACCCGCTCAAAGAAAAATCAACACAAAAAGGAGGCATAGCAGAACTCTCCCCCCTCCTGACTGACCTTGTCCAGATCTCTCCGGACACCAGCCAAAAACATCTGAACCCATGCATAGTAGGTCCCCCTCAGCACAGAATCCACCATCATCATTTGTCCCCCCGACAAATGATGTGGCGCCGCGGCACCCAACACCCGCAGAACACAAGCCCCGATAGCCCGCATGTCCCACTCCCGCAATGATCTCAAACTCAAAGCGATGTTCTGCACAATCGCCCCAGGAACAAAGAAGGTCTCCAGGAGATCATCCATGTCCACACCTGCCGGAATCCTCGGCAGAAGATCCCCCACCTCCCCTAAGCGAGGTAACCCGGTAAGAAAATATACATCAGTAAGGGTGATCTCCAACCTCTCATTCCCAACAATATAGGCACCCTCTGCAGGAACCCACCAACTCACCAATTTATTCAGTAGTGGTCCTACTGAACGCATCGGTGGAATCTGAGCGAACTTCAAGAGTCCACTCACTGCCGGAGCCTGCCGGACCCCCTGATCAGTCCGAACCCGAACCATCAAATCCTCCTCCATCTCTCGCTCTCGCCATGACACCAATGGTCTCCTCAACATCCTACCAAAAATCAAAGAAACTTTTAGCACCAGAGAAACTTTTTGAAAAAATACCATCCCGGGTTTTCCACCAAAAGCCGCGATGATCATCGCGGCTTCCATACAAGAACCCGTGATGAACATCACGGGAATTGGCCAGACAGTCGCGATGAAAATCGCGACTATCTCCCCCATACTCGCGATGAACATCGCAAATTTTAGCCCGATAGTCGCGATGAACATCGCGACTGTCAGCCTCGAACCCACGATGTCCATCGCGGCAAAAGACACGAAACCCGCGATATTCCACGTTGGAAGGCCAACATGGAATTTTGCGTCCTTCAGGGGCCCGCCGCTAACCAAAAAAGACATAATTGAAAAGGCTAAGGTGAATAGGGTTACCTGAAACTCGCGGAATCGAAAACCAACGGTCAAAACTCCCTGAAATCAAGAAAGAGCTCTGATTGCTCTGCCAAACTCACACGTAACAATGACACGTCATATGGGCCCCATGCCCTATTTATAGAAATTCCACCATTTTTCGAAGAACCATTCCGGTGTCATACGACGTCCGTTCCTCAAACCGTTGGTATCGTTGGAATTAACGCAGCGAGAACTTCATGACATTTCTTTCCTTTTCCTATTTTCACTAGGTCCATTTTTTGACCATTTTTTCACGCCCTCGTCGCCTCGGTTTGCATGCCACATTGGCCGTCGTCCATTTTTGACGAGTCTTATATCGCCGGATTCAGTTTTCCACGCTCGTGATGACGCTTGAGATCATTTCTCGCTCTCACACCCAGATTTTTCGGGCATTTTTCCCATGCCCCCTCGTCGCCTCGGTTTGCGGGCCACATCGGTCGTCGTCCATTTTTGACGAGTCTTATATCGTCGGATTCAGTTTTCCGTGCTCATGATGACGCTTGAGATCATTTCTAGCTCTCATGCCTAGATTTTTTGAGCATTTTTCCCATGCCCCCTCGTCGCCTTGGTTTGTGGGCCACATCGGCCGTCGTCCATTTTTTACGAGTCTTATATCACCGGATTCAGTTTTCCACGCTCGTGATGATGCTTGAGATCATTTCTCGCTCTCACGCCCAGATTTTTTGGGCATTTTTTACCATGCCCCCTCGTCGCCTCGATTTGCGTGCCACATCGGCCGTCATTCATTTTTGACGAGTGTTATATCATCGGATTTAGTTTTCCGTGCTCATGATGATGCGCGAGATCATTTCTCACTCTCACCCCCTCATTTTTTGGGCATTTTTACCATGCCCACCCATCACCTCGATTTGTGTGCCACATTGGCCGTTGCCCCTTTTTGACAATCTTTATGTCACCGGATCCAGTATTCCGCACTCATGATGGTGCTTGAGACCTTTTCTCACTCTCATGAATCCCTTTTTGTTCGGTATAATTTTACCCCTTTTTCGGGTCCAGCAATCCCTTTTACGAAAAAGGCACTTAGGGAGTTTCTGTTAAGCTCTTTTCTGACTCCTAAAACAATGAAAAGATCGTCGAGCAGCCTTGCTTCCTTTCATGCTCGCTAAACGTATCTGCAAGGGCGTCTACCTAGTATAAGTTTACCCCTTTTCCGGACCTTGTAGACTAATTACGAAAAAGGAATACTCTAGTCACTTCGACTAGAAGAGTTCTCCATTTGCATCATTTTATGCTTTTTCGGGCCTTGGAGACTAACTTACGAAAAAGAACACCAATGGAGTCCACTTACCACTTTCAGACTCTCTAAACATGAAAGTGACCACGAGCAATCACCATCCTGGGCTCATAAAAACCAACAGGATGGTACTCACAACCATTGCAGAGTCTTCTTATCATTTTCAGACTCCTTAAAAATGAAAGCACCCATGAGCACGAATAGTCCCGGGCTCACAAAATCCAAAGGACGGTACCATTTCAGAGCACACTTTTATCCCTTCTTGGAGCTCATTAAAACTACGAAGAAGGACCCAATGGCGCTTCTCGGCGCCAGAACAGATCACGTATACTCATATGGAAGCTTCCCCATTTCGGTTGCCTTTGTTCAGAGTATTCTGCAGTATGTCACCCTGAGAATCCCCCGATAGCACCCATCAGCTCGTTCCCTCAGTTAAAACATACCCTTCAGTCCTTAAAAGCTATGATCCCCACACCTACAAGTCAGTTCCCTACACTGCCAGGTCAACCATGTCATCATGCTCTGAACAAAGGAAGTTTGAGTCTACCCACTATATGACCCCAATTACTTCCCATCCCCAAAAGTATGACAGTCCTACCATCAGTACTACCACACTTCAGTTCTACACCTCGTGCTCCTATCAAGGAAACACCATTGCCTTGTTAGTTGCTGGTCTCCCTCTGTCGACGACAACCAAATTTATTCCAGAGGATAAGACCTAGAGGTCCCTGTGTCTTGGACTCATCACCATTTATGATGAGTGCCTACGAACGATTTCGAGAAGCGTCCTCAGTGCCTCTCCAAATGGTTGTTTCTCACATGCTCGACTTCAACACCTTGATCGCATCGTTGAGACTCGCACAGGGTATTGGTCCATTCAGTTATTTGTTCAAGACCCCGGATACCACCTGACTCTTCCACATTTGAGAGTCTACTTATGGAAACAACCAGCTACATTTTTTCTATAGATATATGGGTTGAGCATGGCGACAGTATTCAGATGTACCCCAGTTTTATACTCCCTCGAGTATACAGTTACAAGTACTTCCCAGAGATGACTCACAGTCATTGAGTCCCTACAGATGTTGGACACCTTCCATTTCAACAGTTCATCAACCCTTCTGAGACCTTATTCAGAACGGTTGTTGCTCTATTCCAGTGTATCAGTTATTGAGATCAGTTATGTTATGATCATGAGTACATCCTAAAATAATGTCCCCTCTGGACCATTATGATGTACCAGCCGATTTTTTATGTATTTTTCAGGTCCCCCTTCTTGGGACTAATTGTTATGTATATGTCTTCATACGAGCATGGGTATGCCTGCCTCGTCCATTATCAGAGCTTATCCCTCATTCATATTGAGGCCATGCAATATTGTTTATTTTGCAGCTTCCAAGGGCCGTGGATCCAGTCTCCAATTGGTCTCTTCTCTTCCCCAGACCCCAGAAAAATACAAAAGAACTATGATGTCTATCATCCATACGATGAGCTCCTGCCCTCACACATCAAGGGGTAATCTGTTAACACCCAAAAAGTGCTCACTAGCTCATTTCCTTATTCACATGACCCATTTGTCCACTTTTTCACCATTTGAGCCTCTAAGGCCATCAAAAGGTCACCAAAAGACCTTAATACACCCCTTTTTCCACTCAAAATGAATATTTTTCCTCAAAAAGCATAAAAAACCCTCAAAAAGGGTCCAGAATTCCCAAAAATATTAAAAAGGGAATAAAAATATTCAAAATATTCAAAAAAGGAAAAAGGAGGGAAAAGGTACCTAAACCATGTTGGTCAATACCATTGGTTTCCTCAAAACCATAATGGTATTCTCCACCACCAAAAACTATAAAAAGGTGGTAGGGGCTCCTCACTTTCCATCCATCCATCATCATATCCTCATGCTGTCAAAATCTCTCATGAGCTTTTGACCATTGTAGCTATCTTCGAGAAGAGACCTTTGGAGCTTGGAGCTACTCACCTTGGAATTTGCTCAACACAAATCCTCACCATTTGAGGTATCTTGATACAATATTCATTCTTTTTATTTCTTGTTCTTGAATCGTTTTCAGAAAATTTGATTTGTTATATGCACATGCTAGTTTAGTTTAGATTCAGATTTATAATAATTGTTTTTGCTTTCAATCTTTGAAACTGCTATCACTTGTTGATAGGTGCCCATTGCACTAAGCTTGGTTGCAAAACAAAGCCAACAGCACTTGAAATCTGCAAATTAGTCTTGAGAGCCGATATCCAACAAGTACATATAATATATAAATGACATTAACATTATCAATAACAATGGTCCATAATATCACAAGCAAATGTAACCCAATGTATAATAAACAACATTTACAACATAATGGATGAGAATATGAGTATTTCGATTAATTAACAAGAAGACGTACAAAGTGATACGACCTCTTACTGGAAACCAATCTGAACCAAGATCTTGATCAATCCACTTGTTCCTCCACCACTTCAATCCTCCAGGAATGGTAAACTCAAACTAGATAGGATTTTGGAAGGTGAACATAAAGGGTTCACAACTACAAGGATCAATGAGTGCAGACTCAAGATAGGGCAAAAATACACTATAGTTCTCTTACTATTCCCTTCTCCTCCCGTCCATAAGCCATATGTGCTCAATAAATAGTCCTCTCAAAGGTAGGTGAAAGGACACATCGAGGCGTTACTCAAGAAGATGGAGAGCCAAAGGTCACCCAATGACCGCTTTTTGGGAGTAAAAAGTAATAAACTAGTGATTTTTACCATTTTACTTGATACCCACGGGCTATAGTGATGCAACTCGCGGGTACGCATGCTATAATGATGCAACATGCGGGTAGGAATAAAAATAGGGTAAAATAGTATCTCTGAAGGATATAAGTGGATCTGAGTCGGTGAAATGGATCCTACAGGCCAAAAAATGCCGATGCTCACAGGGTGGAAGATTATGGTGTAACACCATTTCCCGTTGATCATGTAGGGGAGGTTGGAAGGAAACTTTTGGAATCTATAGCATGTGTGTAGACGATTTCCGCACTTATGTCTTAGCTGACAATTTATGAGGCTAGATTGGGCTTTTATAAGGGCTAATAACATGTATATGGTATTTTCCTCTCTTAATATTGCCATTGATCTGTGTCATATATGCATGAGTTGAAACTCCATCGCATAGATCTAAAGCCTAAAAATGTATTTTGTGTTTCTTCAGAGTAAGTTCAGACCATGTGAAGGTTCCAGATTGCAAGGTAGATTGTTGGTGTGTTGTTACTAAATATGATTGAATTTTTCATGGTTGGTATAAGTTATCCATGCCTATGAGCACTAATCAATTGATAATATTGCTTCATATTATAGTAGATACTAGGTCCAATGAAAAACTAGTGTATCAAATAACATAATATTTGATTGTATTTGTATGCCTTCTAGTGTTCACAATCATTAAGATCAAAATTTCAACATGCATTTATGTCAAGGAATGAACTCAGATAGCATGATTTTTGTTCAAAAGTGTGTGAAGGGAATTCCATATGACTTTAAAGGTTGTCAAAGTCAAGTGCTATAAATTTAAACGATTTTGGAAGCACCTAATTTGAAGATCAAGACCACACCTCAATGGTCTCTACGCAACATTATAGGGCTCCTAGAGTTATTTTAGGTGAGCTTAAAAAGATTGTTCTATGGTTTAGCCAACAATTTGAAAGGTTGTTCTATGGTTTGGTTTAGCCAGCAATTTGAAAGGTTGGTCTATTGTTGGCGGGAAAATCTACCCTATAGCAAGGAAACTAATGCTATCAACTTGGTTGGGGTGATAGGTAAGTGTATTGATGCTATTACAGAGACATTTACAAAAAAGAAAGAAGTTGTAGATCTTGGGAACACACCTTTCAATCGAAGTTTGATCCTAGCCTTGACTTAATCTCGTGTTCAACTTCCAAATCCACCTTTCCTTCAGCAAACCTGCAATAACAATACCTTTCTCAAAACATTTTGGGCAATATATAAAGCTTGAAAGAAACAAAAACAATGTTTAACATTCAGCATTGACCAAAACAGATCCAAATTAAGATGCCATTTCATAACACACTCAAATTGGAACAAGAAAGACACTTCAACCTTTATTTGTCAAAAGTAGAATGATGTACAAGTATACCTGATCATGAAACAGGCTCCTGCAACTAGATTATGGGATCTGGCTCTTCTCTGGCTTGGATGTCTTCAGCATCAACTCCTCCAATGCAAGCTTCTTCAAAGTTTTTCCATTAATCACTCTTACTATCTCCAATTTCTAACCCTTCTCCTTTAACCTTCTTGGTATTTATAGGATTAAAGAAGCAGTTCAGGTCGATATGTAGTTATGGAGGAAGTTGGGGGAGTTAGGAAACTACCATCAACTAATCCTCCTCGAGGAATTAATTTATTTTTTAATCATCTTTTAAGATGTACGCGACTCTTGTTTAGTGGAGTAGCATATAAGGCGCTACCCTAGTGCTTAACAACTAGCGCTCATTCGATTTTACATTACGGGTGCTACTATGCTGAGAAGGAGTAGCGTATACTTGGATATGGGCGCTACTATTATATAGTGGAGTAGCGTATGGGCGCTAGTCTCTTTGAGTAGAGTAGCGCTCATATCTCAAAATGATATTTTTTGGGGTTTTCCAATAATGTCAGAAAATAGAGTGAGTTGACATATCATCCAAAGTCAACATGCTCCTCCATCCAAGTTGTCCTTTTGTGTGATCAGCATCTCAGGGTGATCACGGACGGAGAGGTGCAAGTTTCACCTATAACAGATGCCCCCTAATGTGTGAGGTCAAAGAGAAATGATGGCCGAAATACATTATAATCCAAAGCCAGAGGAGGAGCAAAGAACCGCAGAAAACAAGTCACAAGAAACCTGCAACAAAGATCAATGGTCAACGAGCAATTTACATTTTTGACATCTTATAGATGTGTAGTGTGATACAATATGATCTCCGATACATAACAAGGAGATGTATATAAAAGCATGGCCACTTGAAATACAAGCGTGGATCCATGTCAAACTGAGAGATCATACCCATAACAACAAACTGGATCTATGTCTCATGGAGAGCCGAATATAAGTGAGGTTCAGTCTTGCGCAACTTGGGTGATAACAAAAGGGAGGTAATGTCATCCAAAATCCCAAGGTCTTCATCCCACAATAACCCTAGGTACAAACCCTAACCATGTGAATAGATGAGCTGATAGTCGAACATGGGTGTTAACACCTAAAAAATGCTCACTAGCTCATTCCCTTACTCACATGACCCATTTGTCCACTTTTCCACCATCTGAGCCTCTGAAACCAACAAAAGGTCACCAAAAGACCTTAGTACACCCCTTTTTCCATTAAAAAAGATTATTTTTCCAAGAAAATCATAAAAAACCCTCAAAAAAGGGTCCAAATTCCCAAAAATATTAAAAAGGGAATTAAAATATTATTTTTATTCAAAAAAGGAAAAAGGAGGGAAAATTACCTAAACTATGTTGGTCAATACCATTGGTTTCCACAAAACCACAAATGGTATTCCTCACCACCAAAACCTATAAAAAGGTGGTAGGGGCTCCTCATTTCACATCCTTCCATTATCTCATCCTTATGCTGCTGAAATCTCCCCTGAGCACTTTTAGCCATTGAAGCAACCTTGGAGAAAGAGACCTATTGGAGTTTGGAGCTACTCATCTTGGGAGTTGCTCAACATCAACCTTCACCATTGAAGGTAATATCGCAAGCACTTGCTTGCCCCCCACTTTTCAATACAAAAAATTATGTATTATGTTTCTTGTTCTTGATTTTGAAATGTTTACATTATTTGCTTAGATTCTTGCTTAGATCCATGAAAAGTATTGTTTATTTAGTTTATTGTTTTTATTTCTATTGAAACTGCTACTACTAGTTAGTAGGTGCCCATAGCACTAAGCTTGGTTGCAAAACCGAGCCAACAGTTTTGGCGACTCCGCTTTGGTTTGAACTTTAGATCTCTAGCTTTGCCATTAAATATTAGTTTTTATGAGTTTTTAACCATTAGATCCATAGATCTGCCATCTTAGACAGCAGATCCATTGCTGTTCTGAGATTTGGCCCCAAAAAACAGCCCTAAATTTTAAATTTTCGCGTTCGTTTCTCGGTTTCCGTGCACGGCTTCCGCCTCGCGGCTTTTTGCCAGACAGTCGCGCGGTCCATCGCGACTTTTCTGCATTTTTCCGCGCGGTCCATCGCGGCTTTTTTCCAGACAGTCGCGCGGTCCATCGCGACTTTTCTGTGTTTTTCCGCGCTGCACACCGCGGCTTAGCGGCCTTTTTCCGCGCTGTCCATCGCGACTGTGCGCCCAAAACCTGCGCGGTCCATCGCGACTGTGCGCCCAAAACCTGCGCGGTCCATCGCGACTGTGCGCCCAAAACCTGCGCGGTCCATCGCGACTGTGCGCCCAAAACCTGCGCGGTCCATCGCGACTGTACGTCCAAAACCCGCGCGGTCCATCGCGACTGTTCGGCCAAAACCCGCGCGGCCCATCGCGGCTGTTCGTCCAAAACCCGCGCGGCTGAATTTTTTCATTCGGCCATCCCGATTTTGAAAAATATTTTTTACTGTACTTTCTGCCCATAGCACATTTTTTACAGTACTAAATTCTGCATAGTTTACAGATTTAAAAAAAAATTTACTATTTAAAAGTGCATACCTAGAAATCTTTTTAAAAATTTTCAAGAAAGTGAAAGAAAGACTCATTTTGCATTCTTTATCTAGATTCAAATTTTTTCTTGTTTACTTCTTTAGAATCTTGCCCTTAGCAATTTTTTATTGAAACGAAGAAATCCATTTATTTCTTTTAAAAAAGGAGTTTATTATTTGCTTTCATAAATCCAAGAAATCCTTTATTTTTTGAGTTATTTTTTGAAAAGCACATTAATTCCTTTTAGTGAAAAAAGTCTTAAATATTTGCTTTGTATTTTCGAAAAGTCCTTTATTTTTTGAAAATTTCCCTTAAAGCATTTAATTTTTTCAAGTTCAGTTTACAACACCTCACGTGCACTCACACGATCACTTAATTGAACTAAGACTTAAAACTTACCCTAATTTGAACACACTCTTAACCCCACTTGGGGAACACGAAAAGAATTCTTGTAGCTAGGTAATATTGGGGGGATAGGTGTTCCAATAACACCCCTCAGTTCATACATCTGAGACATAGAAGTTGTCCAATTAGGGAGCTAAAATCTCTTAGTACTTTTTGGCACGGTCACAACCGGTTTGTGGGAAGGCCTCTCCCCTAGGAGGGTTGAAGTCGCGAGGATGGTTCCGGAAGCCTGAGTGGGATACCGAAACCCATTCAGTAACCGAAGGGCTACCATTCGCAGTTCTCGGGATATCCCTGTATTGGGATATTGCGATCAAAGGACTAAACGGCAGATTTACCTTTTCTCGACGCGTCATGAACGGAGTATCCTAGTAGCCTGTCTTTTTAGGATTGATTACCCGGTGTCCCTCCCGGTAGGGGGATATCTAGTCGTTGTCTCTACATTCATATTGTCTGACTTGGATTTCATCACCTTGCAGGGGATATCGTCTGTTTGAGTCACAATACTTTTAGATTAGGTGTTTGCATGATCTTTACCACCTTTTGAGTCTAGTTACACCTATTTTTTCTAGGAGCCGCTTGCATGTTGGTATTCTGACCAGTTGTTGCATTCCTCCACTTATTGTAGCACAGCTGCTAGAATAAGTGCATTTTTTGAGGATTGATTTTTTGGCCTGTGAGCCTTCTTTTTTCACTCCCCTTTTTTGCACCCTTGGTTGCATTAGGGTTTTGAGTCTTTTACATATATATCACCACCTGATACTTAAAACAAATTTTTACATAAAAAACATTTTCTCACCATTGAGAATTCTAGACGTTCTCGTCGTCTACAGGGCGAACTCCCAGAGTTTAGTCCACTTGGCTCTCCACGTCACGGACGAAGAGCATTATCCCTTGATTCGACACATCGTCGATCATCTAGACGGTCATCCGATTCTGACATACCCCACTTCACCTTTGATTTGGAGGTAGAATCCGAAAACCCCACAGAGTTACCACCAACCACAATTATGTCTGGAACACCAGATGATCCACAATTTACATTAACCATAGGTCAGACATCAGCAGACCTTTCTGCGGGAATACCATCCATGACAACATCCACCCCCTTGGGTATGCCCCATATGGGTACCACTCCACATTCAGGAATGCCTAACACAGGACCACCACCTGTCATGGGCATGCCCAACATGGGGGTCATACCCCCTTCGGTTTCCACAAACCCTATCCCAGGAATCCCTAGTACGATTCCTAACCCAAGTGTGACTCCTGTTGCACTTGGGAATGCTATCCCAGGAATCCCTAGTGCGATTCCTAACCCAAGTGTAACCCATATTGCACTCGGTAGTGCTATACCAGGAATCCCTAGTGCGATTCCTAACCCAAGTGTAACCCAAGTTGCACTTGGGAGTGCTAACCCATATCAGGCCACACCTTTTGGAGGGCACATACCCTCCATACCTAGCATACCTATAGGCGCTACTGGACCCCTACACCATACCACAATGGCTAGGCAGGTCCCGGTTCCGGTCACCACATCCGCTAGTCTACCATACATGGCAAGTCTCAACCTGCCAGATTTAGCTAGGCTCACAAATGACCCCATCAGGCATGACCCTGCTTGGCCCCATATGCCAACTAAGCTTCCCTCTGACATCCCTAAGTTTGAGGGAAAGGCCGGAGAAGACCCCCAGAACCACATCATGTCTTTCCACTTATGGTGTTCCTCCAACTCCATAGTGGACGACTCTGTCCGCCTCCGTTTATTACAGCGCACCTTCACTGGCTCTGCAGCCAAATGGTATATCGAGCAACCCCATGGGACGCATTCCACATTTACCTCCCTTGCCTCGACCTTCCTGCAGTTCTTTCAGCTACCGGTCCGCTATGATGCGGGCGTCGAAATCCTACTGTCTTGCAGACAGAACACGGCCACGCACATCACTGACCATATCCATGATTGGCGTCGGCGCCGAAGCCTATGCAAGATCAAATTAGACGACCGAATCTTTTTAGACTGGTTCCTTAAATCCCTCCTTCCTCTCATTGCGAAGGATGTAGCATCCGAAAGACCCCAGTCTGAAGAGGAGGCCATCCTTAAGGCCCAACAGTTTGACCTTATCTATGCCCAGTCAGGTTACTTATACACGATCATACCGGACGCCCCACGAGGTGACTCTGCACGCGGTGACACACCGGGGGCATCACATGCCGCTGATGGCATTATTGGCCAAATTACACCACAAGCAAAACCTTTCAGTATGGTGAGCACCATGCCCGCCCCAGACCTTTCTAGGGCTACATCTAGTTCCGGAGCGACGACTTCCTATGCTCCAACAAACCAGACCCATCACGTTCATGGACCCTCTTGTCCACAACATTGTTATGGCCAAGCGCCATCAGCATATGTACCTCCTACATACTATGCTCAACCTACGGTACAGACCCCCATGCAGTTCCCACAACAGCCCATGCATTACCCACAACCGGTTGCACCAGCTAACCTCACACCTCCACCAACTCAGGGGTACCAACAACCCCAACAGGCAACTGGACCACCTCCACCTCCACCTGCATACTATCTACCGCAACCTGCTCCCGCACCTGCGGCTCCCCAAAATCCCCCCAATGCTCAAGGGCACGTGTACGCACAACAACATCAGCCCCAATACCAAAACAACCAGCGCAACCAAGGTGCGCAACAGAACCGTGGTAGAGGTCATAACCATGGTAATAACCAACAACATCAGCAAGGTCCTCCACCTCCCAATCCTCCGCAAAATAACAATGCTGCTCCTCCCAACCGCAATCCGGATCGGAATCCTAAGCAGCCTAGAAATAATAACCTCAGAACAAACCACCCTTGTTCTATTTGCGGGGTCTATGGTCATTACACGCATTCTTGCCCACATTTGGAGCGAGCTCGGCAACTCTGGACCAACGATGCCCATCGTCAAGGGCAAGCGGTTCCTCAGCCACCACCCAACCCTCCACCACCTCAACATCAACCTTTGGTGCTGCAAAACCCCTTTCCAAACCAGGGTGTAGTGAACACTCAGCCGTTAGCCCCCCCTCAGGGAAACGTGCCACCACAGCAGATCACTTATGCAGCCCCTGATCAACCCATGTTCGATTCAGGTACTCACCATTTGTTGATGATGTCGACTGCCGATGCTAAGCTCCAAACTCGTTGGAACCAATATGGCTCCACCTCTGAAGCCCCTCCCGCCGACAAGAACACTAACGTTAATCCCACAGATCAAACGTTACGTATACCTCCGGCTCCACTTGATGGCGCTTCCAAAGCACCTCGCTTCCCACTTCTTCGCATCAACAGTAATCCCAATGCTCGCGCTGCGTCAAATTACAACATTGTCGACGACTTAGCCCAGTCTCCTGCAGCCATGTCTGCTTTAGAAGTTTTGAAAAACTGTCCTTCGCAGCGCAAAACTTTGCTCTCTGCCATTGGCGCCATTGACCCCAATGATTCGCAGTTGATCGCATTCGATTCAGACCAGTCTGAACCCCGCCTGCCTTCCTCTTTAGCATTCCAAGTTTCTGTTTCTGTTCGGAATCTTGTCATCCATCGGTGCATTATCGATGAAGGGGCCTCCACATGCGTCATGTCCACATTTGTTTGGCAGAAGTTGGGATCCCCTACTCTCCAGCAGTCCACCACTGCATTACGAGCTTATGACGGCCGTTCGGCTCAACCCCTAGGTCTGTTAGCCAATGTCCCTGTCCAGCTGGCGGGTAAAACCGTGCTCATTGACATTGAGGTCATCAATGCCCCACTAGACTATAACCTTTTACTTGGTCGCAACTACATGTACGCCATGAAAGCGGTTGCCTCATCCATTTTTCGTACCATGATGTTCCCCCATGAGGGACGCGTGGTCAAGGTCGACCAGCTCACCTATTACGATCCCAAGGCCCCTACCACACCTGAAAATGGTCTCACCATGGTTGAACAACCTGTTTGTGGTGCAACTACCTCATTCATTTCCTCAGTAGGACCCAGACTTTACTCCGAGGCGTCGATAACCTCTACATTCCAGGCCATTCCACCACCGTCACCGGAGACCCAGGTCGCTAACCTCTGCACTCTTTCACAAACACCCGGTAATCAACCCTCCTTGTTACCCAAACCACCATTGGTCCCTAGTCACATCGGTGTTACACCTATCCACACAATCCCCTTTCTATTTCCTCCTTCGGGTGTAGTAAGCGCCCCGTTTATGGCTACCCTTAGTCTCCCCGGGTTAACATTAGGATTACCCGTGTGGTATATTACGCCTCCCGTTCCTCCACCGACACCAAATGTCATCCTACAACTGGTGCAACCCATTGTTACTTCTACCCAACCACCTCCCGGTATCACGACTCCTTCGTCGTCGACGAATCCCCCTCCATTCGTCAGGCCCACTGGGGGCAGAGGCCCACAACCATACACTACGGTTCCCCCACCCAAGGCAGTTAAACCTCCCCCCATATTTCGTGCTCCTCCAAAATGCTCGCTGTGTGATGAGTTAGGCCATCCAACCCATCAGTGCCCACAGTTACCTGCATTGCAGGAACACATGCAAATGTTGGACGACGACCCCAACATCCCGGTGGTCAAACTAGATCCAAACCCTATGCCTCGTGATAAATCACTGCGTACCAACCACCCATGTGCGATATGCGGTATTTATGGCCACTACTCGCATAACTGTCCTGACATCCCAGACTACAGAGCAGCTCTCTACGAGATGAACAATTTGGACCTAGAGACGGCACCCTCTACTATCGAGGAGATCTACCCTCCCGCATCATCCTCATCCGGAGAGATTAACACCATCTATATGATCTCTTCGACTACCACTACCTCATCACTCGATTTGACCACTCAAAGGTCCCGCAATGATGAAGAGGTTCTCGAGACTCCTACTACCTTTGATTATCCCGGGGAAGACATGCACCATCGTCCATACTTCCTCCTGGAAGAGACTTCATCCACCACCGCTACCCAATCCGCGGTTGAGTCCAAGGATTTCCTTCCTACTAAAATCGATTGGTTAACGGATCCCATGGCCGATATCTCTCCCGTCATCCACATTGACATCTCTGACCCACTTGGTGCCCTTCATACCATCACATTAGGAACCTCCCACAGTGAGCATGAGATCGGAGAATACCAACAACTGTTCCAAGAATTCACTGATGTATTTACTTGGTCAGATACCGAAATGCCTGGCCTTGACCCCGCCATTTATACGATCTCCACTGGATACCCCTATGTCCGGTCGGCCCCTTCCATTGATCCCTTTGACACACAGGTTCAACCCTTTCAAATCGACCAGGAAACCACATGTACACAACATGGGGGCAGGCCCAAAACCTTGCCTACTCATCATCATCGTGATCCTCGTCGGAGATACTGGGGGCATCCACCCCACAAAGGGAATCCCCCATCACCATATCATCACTTCAGTATGCCACCACGACCCACAGCCTCATGGTATAACACCCCGCCAGCAGTTGCTCAATGCCCTATTGATCTCTCCCTGAGACAACATCTGCACCACATTGACACCTCTGAGTTAGGGGGCATAATAGATTACCTCGACCCCGGGATAGGGGGCATGATCAATCATTTTGAACCTTCCCCATCATCTCTATCTCAACACCTCAATGAGCCCACCGTTCAAACCAACACACATGTGATCCACAATCACAAACCCCATGCACATAGCATGGGGGCAGGTCATTAACCCTGCTCACTTTTTCATATTCGTGATCTCAACCATTTTTGAGGTCATGTGTCACTTGTATATTTCAGTTGACTTGATACACCTAGTATTTTGCCCCCACGGGTCATCATTTCTCCCCACCACTGCATCCTTCGCTTGGTGGGATCACCTTTATTTGTAGCCATTTTTTAACCTAGTTCTTTCCTTTAACCATTCCGGAGTCCTTATGACCTCCGTTTTTCGCACCATTTGCACTGCCGGATTCATATTTCCGTGCCCGTGATGATGCTTGAGATCATTTCTCGCTCTCACCAGGACCAATATCAACATTGTGTCCCGACACCTTGTCGCCCCAGTTTGCGTACCACTTCGGCTGCTCTCCATTTTTGATATATTTGATATCATCGAATTCATTTTTCCGCGCTCGTGACGACGCTAGAGATCATTTCTCGCTCTCACGCCTAGATTTTTCGGGCATTTTTTCCACGCCCCCTCGTCGCCTCGGTTTGCGTGCCACATCGGCCGTTCTTCGTTTTCGATGTGTCTTATATCGCCGGATTCAGTTTTCCGCGCTCGTGATGATGCTTGAGATCATTTCTCGCTCTCACCTTTAGATTTTCCGGGCGTTTGTTCCACGCCCCCTCGTCACCTCGATTTGCGTGCCACATCGGCCAGTCTCCGTTTTCGACAATCCTTAGGTCACCCGATCCAGCAGCCGGATTCAGTTTTTCGCGCTCGTGATGATGCTAGAGATCATTTCTCGCTCTCACCTTTATATTTTTCGGGCATCTTTTCCACGCCCCCCTCGTCACCTTGGTCAGCGTGCCACATCGGCCGTTCTCCTTTTTCGACAATCCTTATGTCACCGGATCCAGTTTTCCGCACTGATGACGATGCTTGAGACCTTTTCTCGCCCTCATCAATCCATTTTTTGTTCGGTATAATTTTATCCCTTTTTCGGGCCGAGCAACCCCTTTTTACGAAAAAGGCACTTAGGGAGTTTCTGTTAAGCTCTTTTCTGACTCCTAAAACAATGAAAAGATCGCCGAGCAATCTTGCTTCCTTTCATGCTCGATAAACGTATCTGAAAGGGCGTCTACCTGGTATAAGTTTACCCCTTTTCCGGACCTCGTAGACTAATTACGAAAAAGGTATACTCTAGTCACATCGGCTAGAAGAGTTCTCCATCCGCATCATTTTATCCTTTTTCAGGCCTTGGAGACTAAACTTACGAAAAAGAAACACCAACAGAGTCCACTTACCGTTTTCAGACTCTCTAAACATGAAAGCAACCATGAGCATGCGCCGTCCTGGGCTCACAAAATCCACAGGACCGTACCATTTCAGAGCACACTTTTATCCCTTCTTGGAGCTCATTAAAACTACGAAGAAGGAAGAATGGTGCCTCTTGGCGCCACGACAGATCATGTCTACTCACATAGCAGCTTCCCCATTCTGGTCGCCTTTGTTCAGAGTATTCTGCAGTATGTCACCCGGAAAATCCCTCGACAGCTACCATCAGCTTCACCCCCCCAGAGTCAGTACATACCCTTCAGTCCCTAAAAGATGATCCCCACACCTACAAGTCAGTTCCCTACGCTGCCAGGTCAACCACGTCATCATGCTCTGAACAAAGGAAGTTTGAGTCTACCCATTTTTGACCCAGTTATTTCCCATCCCCACAAGTATGTCAGTCCTACCAGCAGTACTACACCACTTCAGTTCTACACCTCGTGCTCCTGTCAAGGAAACATCATTGCCTTGTTAGTTGCTGGTCTCCCTCTGTCGACGACAACCACATTGATTCCAGAGGATAGACCTAGAGGTCCCTGTGTCTTGGACTCATTACCATTTATAATGGGTTCCTACGGATCATTTCGAGAGGAATCCTCAGTGCCTCTCCAAATGGTTGTTTCTCACATGCTCGACTTCAACACCTTGATCGCATCGTTGAGACTCGCACAGGGTATTGGTCCGTTCAGTTATTAGTCGAAGACCCCGGATACCTCCTGACTCCTCCACATTTGAGAGTCTTCCTATGGATCACACCAGCTACACTTTTTTCTATAGATATCCGGGCTGCGCATGGCGACAGTATTCAGATTTACCCAGGTTCCATACTCCCTTGAGTATACAGTTACAATACTGCCTAGAGATGGCTCACAGTCATTGAGTCCCTACAGATGTTGGACACCTTCAGTTTCAGTAGTTCCACAGTTATTCCAGTGTATCAGTTATTGAGATCAGCCATGATCATGAGTATATCCCACAATCATGTCCCCTCTGGACCATTATGATGTACCAGTATATTTCTTTACGTATTAGATCCCCCTTCTTGGGACTAATTGTTTTGTATATGTCTTGATACGAGCATGGGAATGCCCGCCTCGTCCTTTATCAGAGATTATACCTCATTCATATTGAGGTAATGTAATATTTTTTGTTTTTGCAGCTTCCAAGGGCCATGGCTCCAGTCTCCAACCGGTCTCTTCTCTCCCCTAAAACCCAGAAAAGGGACAAAAGAACTATGATGTCTATCAGCCATACGATGAGCTCCTGCCCTCACACATCAGGGGGCAATCTGTTAACACCTAAAAAGTGCTCACTAGCTCATTCCCTTACTCACATGACCCATTTGTCCACTTTTCCACCATCTGAGCCTCTGAAACCAACAAAAGGTCACCAAAAGACCTTAGTACACCCCTTTTTCCATTAAAAAAGATTATTTTTCCAAGAAAATCATAAAAAACCCTCAAAAAAGGGTCCAAATTCCCAAAAATATTAAAAAGGGAATTAAAATATTATTTTTATTCAAAAAAGGAAAAAGGAGGGAAAATTACCTAAACTATGTTGGTCAATACCATTGGTTTCCACAAAACCACAAATGGTATTCCTCACCACCAAAACCTATAAAAAGGTGGTAGGGGCTCCTCATTTCACATCCTTCCATTATCTCATCCTTATGCTGCTGAAATCTCCCCTGAGCACTTTTAGCCATTGAAGCAACCTTGGAGAAAGAGACCTATTGGAGTTTGGAGCTACTCATCTTGGGATTTGCTCAACATCAACCTTCACCATTGAAGGTAATATCGCAAGCACTTGCTTGCCCCCCACTTTTCAATACAAAAAATTATTTATTATGTTTCTTGTTCTTGATTTTGAAATGTTTACATTATTTGCTTAGATTCTTGCTTAGATCCATGAAAAGTATTGTTTATTTAGTTTATTGTTTTTATTTCTATTGAAACTGCTACTACTAGTTAGTAGGTGCCCATAGCACTAAGCTTGGTTGCAAAACCGAGCCAACAATGGGGGGTATCGTTTGATTACCGGTCATTGATGTATACCGTTAACAAACGCGAGGACTTCCACCGATAATGATGATGGGGTCCAAGGTACCAAGTATGATTCGCTAAATGTGAATAGATGGACTTGGAGTCGAACACTTGGGAATCCTGTCGAAGAAGAGACATTGATGTATTCTCATCATTCAACAGCGAGGAAAATTGCCACTGGTGACTGCAATCTCCAAGGTACTAACCGAAACTCTAAACTTCAATCCCAGAATAATGATTTGGTGTCGATGGGAAGAAGTCCATTGGAAGGGAGGCCTTAAGGCATCCTCCATAATCCAACTCGAGGGACACTCAACTGGTAAGAGCTTATATGGAATAATATGCAACAAGACTGACACTAGGAAGGCCGACACATGAGGTCAAGGTAAACTGCAGAATGGCCGACACAGGGTATATCCTTGAACATTGAGCACGACACAAAGTGACTCAGGCAGTGTCTGACATAATGGGGTGAATAAGTCTGAAATGTAAGAGACATTAGCAGACCCTCCATATGGTTGGAAGAATAACCAACCGGGGGAGTAAATAACTCGGAGGAAAGGTTCACCTTGAGGTCAAAAACTAGACCCAACCGACAAGATAGACTCAAGTAGGTGCTATGTTCAAGGATAGAACTTGACTGAAAACTTCCTTTAACAATGAAGATATGATATGTCTTTCCGTTCCTTATTCTTTTTAGATAAAAGAATACCCTTCTTGTTGTTTTAATGAGTCCAAGAAAGAATGAAAACTCAATAGGTCCAACCATGTAAAAAATTTAACGAGCCCATGGGAGGAAGACTCAGTACCTTCTTCATTATTTATAGAGTTCGAAGAAGAGAGAGAAGATTACTCTATATGTACTGATATCTGGATTTTAATATCGAGCTGAGATCTGTTCTTGCTCGCCGATGTTTTCAATTTTAAGGAGTCTGAAAAACTTAAACAAGAACTCCATGTATCTGCTTGTGGATTTTAGTATCGATCCCAAGCAGATTAATGCTCGCCGGTGTTTTCCTGTTTATAGAGTCTGAAAAAATTAAACAATCCTCTTTTCAACTATCCGTGGATTTTATATCGAGCCCGGATTGGTCTGTGCTCGGCGGTGTTTTCTTGTTTATAGAGTTGAAAAACTTAAACAGTCCTCTACTTACCCTCTCATGGATTTCACATCGAGCCCGAGTAGGTGAATGCTCGCTTGGTATTTTCATGTTTAGAGAGTCTGAAAACCCTAAAGAGAGACTCCAAGAGGTCCTTTTTCGTACAGTTAGTCTCCTCCCCCGAAAAAGTATAAAACAATGAAAGGAGAACTCTTCTAGCGCATACAGGAGTATACCTAGAGTGTACCTTTTCCGTAGTTAATCCACTTAGGCCCGGAAAAGGGGTAATTCTATACCAGAGTGGATGAGCCTTCGAATACTTTAACGAGGTCGAAGAGGACAAGTTTGCTCGGCGATCTTGTTTAGGTTTAAATAGTCCAAACAAGAGCTTAAAATGACTTAAAGGTCAGCTTCTAGGATCATAGCTTCATGTCCTGCCAAAACTAGGTCTTCAACAAAATATTAGTCGATGCGGCAAAAATATCGAATGATATATGAATTTGGAATATTTAGCTAACTGACAAGGTCTATCATCAAGAGCTAAGTGAAAATTGAGCTTGGATCAGTGTTATACCGTATTGTGTTTCCATTGATTAATTAGGGTTTTTCGAAAGTTTTGAAACTATGGAAAATTAACAATAATGGGTAAAAAACAAAATCCAATTTATATATAATTTCATTGTTTTTAAAAAATAAATTTTCAATTTGTGTTGTAGGGCAAAAATTGGGCAACATTTTGCAAATTTCAAATCTCCACTGCGATCAAACCGAACATCCAACCACCAAACTTCCTCCACCAAGTAAGTAGAAATCTCCCTGACTTGCAATTTCATGGTTTGTTTTTAAATTTTTGAGCAAAAATAGCTTTGCAACGCAATGCTCATAAGTTTTTATGCGCGGGCGCTACTATGTAAACACAAGAGTAGCGTATAAACTCGATGGGCGCTACTTTGCTCAAACAGAGTAGCGCCTACATGCTACTGTGTAGTATACACAGTAGCGTACATACTTGAAAGCTTACATACAAGTGCCGAGACTCAAAAAATTTTGGTTTTTTGTGCAGGATGGTCCTTCAATGGAGGGAGAGGGAGCATGAGGACATGGATAGGTTAGCCATGCAAGATCCGGCTACCCTCCATGCGCTACGAAGATGCGGTTTGTTGAACTTTTATTGAACCGTAAACATGAGGGCCTTAAACAAACTGTTTCGAAGACTGATTCAGTATTGGGATGTAGATACCAACACCTTTGTCATCCATGGGAAAACATTGGAGCTTACTATTGATGACATATACTTTATTACTGGTCTCTCAAGGAGAGGAGATGTAATCAACCTGAAAGGGTCTTCTCGTTTGGGTGCATGATCAGTGCAAGAATATGTGAATACATACTGTGTTGCCGGAGCGAAAAAATCGGGAAGTCAAGTCTTGATTTCAACTATTGATGGTCTCCCTTTGAAAGTGATAGTGAGCATGATCAACCGAGTAGCCGGTAGTGCATCACAACACTTAGCTTCCAGGCATTCGATGCATATTGGTGTACAATGCTTGCACGATCATGTTTATGATTGGAGTACTAGTTTGCTGGCAAACATGAAATCTCAATTGACAGGTTGCAAATCCGGCTCGATGAATAATTTTGGGTACGGAAGTATTTTGTGTACTTTCTTCTTTGAGAGGATGCCTGCTATTAGTTTGGGGATGCCTCTACCACAGGTTAACCCCCGTGAGCCCAGACTAGGACGTTGGGGTGACATTTTCCTCCGCCAAGGTGGTGGGGAAAGTCACTATTGTTACCATACTGATGACTTCTGGGGTGGTGGGAGAGGCAAGTACCCGCTTTCGAGCAGTTTCCCTATGCTGGATTGGATTTTCGTCACGATCCAGAGCTGGTGCTTCCTCCAGGTGGAGCCTGGGGAGATATTGGTATGTTTAAAATTTGAGAATTTATTTAATTTTTTCAAACTTTTTTCAAGTATTTTATTTTTATGAATGAGTTTCGAAGTTCTAAACAAGTGTCATATGCAGATGTTGGGCCTGTTCGTCCTGAGGGACATCCTACCATCTATGTGAGGCCAGCTGATATTACCGCAGCGGATGCTATGTTGGGAACCCTGGAGAGGAAAATGAGTCGGTTGACTCATGAGATTCCTGCGTGCCGCATGGACCAGATACCTGTTGACATGCAGGAAGATGTTGTTGGGGTGCCCCCTGTTAGAACACTAATCCACAATTAGTACCATAGTCCATAAATTTTTATTGCTCATGTGCTTAATTAAACCATAGTTTGGACTAGGTGACTATAGTTGGTCAAATACCCACTTTTGAGAGTGTTCACACCCACTTCCAAGCAAACAAGTTCACCCAGCCTCCTGTTTTGTCCACATGTGCACCCTCATTAATTGCTGGAGTGCCCTCTCTCCTTGATTTGGGGAATTTCAGTTGACTAGGGGCGCTAGGGTGGATTTTGCCCATTTTTGGCTAGATTTGGAGCATTTAATGCTCCCTTGGTCCCCCAAAACTCCTCTACTTGCTCACCCACGCCTGCCTTGGCCTCATTAATGACCCAACATGCTTCAGCCACCTCCACACCAGAACTGGTGACTGTTTGGGATGATTGGGATTGAGTTGGACCCACCTAGGGGGGATTGAGGCCCATTTCGCAATTTTGACTTGTACACTCAGCTTGAGCTCACTAATGCTCTCGAATTTCTCATGGATGTAATAAAAACCTGTTACTAACATTTTTACATGTTAGACAGTCAGTTAATGAAAATATTCAGCTCACATTGTGTGTAAAATTATCTCCTTTTTCAAGTTTTTCCACTAGTTTTGCAAATTAATTCGATTTTGTGAGGTTCTCCATAGCTCCTAGATCTTTTGTGATCGAAATAATCACATGGTATCAAAGCCATCGTGGAGTTAGTGAGTTGAAGGTCAATATTGAGCATTGAACTGCATTCTAGAGAGGATTTTCCAGATAAAAATTGAGTGTTTTTTGCAGGTGTTTCAGTAGTTTTCTCACCATTAACGCAGCAGTCATGGAAGCAAACCAAATGTTTCTCACACCCTTCAATTTTTTTGATTGGAAGGATGAGATGGTTATCAAGCTGAGATCTAAGGGTCTCTATAGAGTAACCATGGGCACAGAAGTGGAGCCAAATTTTGCTGTGGAGAAAGCAAAGTACTACAATCGACTTGATGAAGCTTATGGATTGCTATGCCTGAGCATTTCAAGGGAACTCTTGTTTCATATAGACAGTTTGACAACCCCCAACGAAGTATGGGTGAAGCTAGAATCACTCTTTGGGAAAACTGATGAACTGAGAGGCCACCAGCTTGAAAACGAGCTCATTAGCTTGAGCCCAGCGCATTTTGAAACCATCCAGGAGTTCTTCACAAAGTTCAAGTCACTAGTGCTTCAACTGCAACAATGTGGAATTGTTAAGAAGGAGGAACAACTGATTCTATCCATCCTTTCGAAGCTAGGCCCAGAATTTTCTGTATTTGTTAGCACATTTCACTCAGCCAAGATGACCCTTCGAAATTGGCAAATGCCATCACTAGCTACCTTCATGGAGTGTCTCACTCAGGAGTAGGACAAACTAGTTCAGATGGGTACCATAAAATCAAAGGACCAAGCACTGGCAATGGGTGTTTCAAATGCCAACAAAGGCAAGCAGAAAGCCAAGAATTCGAAGCAGCAAGAGAAGAGGAAGTTTGACAAGACCAAGGCTTTAGATGGGGGTTCGAATCTGTCAAAGGAGAAGGACAAGAAGGGAAAGGAAAAGACCAAATGCACCTATTGTCATAGGGGATGGCATCCAGAGAGCTCATGCATGAAGAAAACCATTGATTCAATGGCACAGCTGCTGGAGAAGAACAACATCCCAGTCCCTGAGGGCGCAAGGAAGAAAGAGAGCACCTCAAATCCTGACAATAAGGAGAAGTGTCATGCTTTGGTAGCAGGTATTTTGAATCCCTCATCCTTTATCATTGATTTAGGAGCTTCCAGACATATGGTTTCATCCAGAGAACTCTTCTCCTCTATGCATTCGAATGGTGGCCCAATAGTTCGAATGGGAGATGATTCAGAAATCCAGACCAAGGGGATTGGTAGGATTGACATGGAGCATGGCTATTTCAGTGATGTGCTCTATGTACCTTCATTGGCTGCAAATTTGCTATCAGTTTATCAAATGACCCATACAGGAGAAGCTAAGAGAGTAACATTTACTCCAGATTTGGTAGAAATCTCAGAAATTTCTTCAAATCAAGTTGTGGCTGTAGGGTATGCTGATCATGATGAGAGAATGTAAAAGTTCTCCAATTTCATTCCACACTCTAGTGGCCATGCTCTTGTCTCTCATGCCAACGAGACCTCCAAGTTGTGGAATGAAATATTTGGCCACATGAACTACAAATATCTCCAAACATTGCGCAAGGACGATATGGTGGAAGGGCTTCTAGAAATCAGATCTTCAAATGGTGCATGCATTGGTTGTGTAGTTGGAAAGCATCCTGAGCGCAGCTATGAGAAGGGAATGGCAAGGAGAGCCACTCAACCACTTGGATTGGTACATTCAGACCTCATTGGTCCTCTTCCCACTCCATCATATGGTGGATCAAGGTATGTACTTACATTCATAGATGACTACTCTCGATTCTGCTGGGTTTACTTCCTTAAATTGAAGTCAGAAGTGTTTGAGAAATTGAAGATTTGGAAAGCCCTAGTGGAGAACCATAGTGGTCATAAAATAAAGATCCTTAGGACTGATAATGGAAAGGAATATGTGAATAATAACATTCAGCATCTTTGTGAGGAATGTGGCATCCAAATGCAACATTCAATCCCCTACACACCTCGGCAAAATGGTGTGGCAGAGAGGAAAAATAGATCTCTCAAAGAGATGGCTACTTGCATGATTGAAGCTAGGGATCTAAGCCCTAAGCTATGGGCTGAAGCCATCAATTGTGCTGCTCATATTCAGAACAGAGCCTTTCACAAATCAGTCAAACGAAAAACCCCCTATGAGGCATGGTTTGGCCAAAAACCAAATGTGTCAAATTTCAGGATTTTTGGGTCTAGAGCATGGGCTCGAATTCCATCAGAAAAGAGGAAGGCTTTGGAGCCACAGAGCAGAGAATGTATCATGGTTGGATATGGTGAGGACACAAAGGGATACAAGCTCTTTGACACATCCACACTCAAAACTTTCATTGAGATAAGTGTGCAATTCGAAGAAGAACCAATTCCATATTTTGAGCTTGCACCGGGGGAAAGCTCTTCTCCTCCACACCTTAATGAAATTAGTGATGATTCCACTTCTGATTTTTCTGATATTGCTGAAGATGACATGGCTGAATATGACATTTCTGTACATGAGTCACCATCAAGGCCCAAGTGGTCTGAAAAAATCATACAGGCTGCAGGTGAATTGGCAGGCAATCCCCAAGAGCCTAGGAAGACTAGATCTCAAACAATCAATGCTTCCTTTGCAAATGAAAGTGAACTTGCTGATCACTGTTATATGATGATTGGATCAGATCCAACATCATATCAGGAAGCTCATCATGATCCAATGTGGAGAGCAGCAATGCAAGAAGAATTCCAATCTCTCCAAGAGAACAAAACATGGGATTTGGTGCCTCTTCCTCCCAAGAGGAAACTTGTGCAATGTAAGTGGATTTTTCGAACCAAACCTGTTGCTGATGGTTCTGATCTGAAGTACAAGGCTAGGTTAGTGGCTAAGGGCTACTCACAAATCCATGGTGTGGATTATACAGAGACCTTTGCACCGGTTGCAAAGATGGACTCAATTAGACTAGCTCTAGCCATGGCAGCTAGTAAAGGTTGGGAAGTTCACCACATGGATGTCAAAAGTGAATTCTTGCATGGTGAGCTACAGGAAGAGATATATATGCAACAACCTGAAGGATTCCAAGAGGATCCCACACTTGTATGCAGGTTGAAGAAGTCACTCTATGGACTCAAGCAAGCCCCCTGGGGTTGGTATGCCAAAATGGATGCGTTTTTGCTCTCAATTGGTTTCTGTCGATGCAAGTCTGATCCAAATGTTTATTTGAAACAATGTGATGATAATTTGCAGGTCATTGTACTGTATGTTGATGATCTTTTAATTACAGGGAGCTGCAACAAACAAATTGGCTCAATTAAAGCTTCTTTGCACAGTGAATTTGCCATGAGCGACCTAGGATTGCTAAGGCAATTTTTGGGTTTGGAAATTGAGCAATCTGAGAGAGGTATATTGCTGAGTAAACCTAAGTATGCTTCATACCTGTTATTCAAGTTTAAAATGGCTGAATGTAAGGCAGCCAAGTGCCCATTCCTTTCAGGCATAAAACTAGGTGAATTTGAAGACTCTCCATTGGTGGATTGCACACTCTACAGGCAGCTAGTCGGAAATTTGCTGTACCTTACACATACAAGACCTGATTTGTCTTATGTTGTAAGTGCTGTAGCAAGGTATATGCAGAAGCCACATGAGATCCATTGGAAGGCAGCCAAAATTATCCTTCAATATGTCCAAGGAACAAAGAGCTTTGGGGTACACTATGCAGCTGGTTCTTCACTTCAACTAGCTGGATTTTTTGATTCCGATTGGGCGGGAGATCCCATCGATAGAAATTCCACTTCAGGTTTTGTGTTTATGTTTGTTGAAGGTCCCATTTTCTGGTCAAGTAAGAAACAACATACCATTTCTCTTTCATCAGCAGAGGTCGAGTACAGGGCAGCAGTGGACGTAGCCACACAGTGTGTTTGGTTGCAAGGCATTCTTCGGGAGTTTGGTGTTGCTATTGATTCTCCAACCAACATTTGGGTGGATAATCAAAGTGCCATCAAGATATCTACTGATCCAGTACAGAGGAAAAGAACAAAGCACATTGAAATCCACATGCATTACATTCGGGGCTTGGTGCATGACAGGGTGATTTCATTGCAGTATTGCCCATCCACCGAGCAAACTGCAGATATTTTCACCAAGTGCTTTACTGAGAAGACCTTCACTCACTTGAGAGCTTTGCTTGGAGTGAGTGATGGATGGTGATTGCTGCAATTTAATTGTAGGTTCAGCCCCATGTCCATTTTAGAGGGAATTTTTTATCCCATGAGGTTTTACTTCTTTTCCTCGGTTCATATGGACAAATAAAATTTATGTTTGTAATGAGGTGACTTGAGCCTTTGTTGCCAAGGCCTCCCACTTATCTTTCATGAGTTGTACTAAGTTTTGGTTAAGGGGGGGTGTTAGAACAGTAATCCACACTTAGTACCATAGTCCATAAATTTTTATTGCTCATGTGCTTAATTAAACCATAGTTTGGACTAGGTGACTATAGTTGGTCAAATACCCACTTTCGAGAGTGTTCACACCCACTTCCAAGCAAACCAGTTCACCCAGCCTCCTGTTTTGTCCACATGTGCACCCTCATTAATTGCTGGAGCGCCCTCTCTAATTTATTTGGGTAATTTCAGTTGACTAGGGGCGCTAGGGTGGATTTTGCCCATTTTTGGCTAGATTTGGAGCATTTAATGCTCCCTTGGTCCCCCCAAACTCCTCTACTTGCTCACCCACACCTGCCTTGGCCTCATTAATGACCCAGCATCCTTTAGCCACCTCCACACCAGAATTCGTGACTGTTTGGGATGATTGGGATTGAGTTGGACCCACCTAGGGGGGATTGAGGCCCATTTGGCAATTTTGACTTGTACACTGAGCTTGAGCTCACTAATGCTCTCAAATTTCTCATGGATGTAATAAAAACCTGTTACTAACATTTTCACATGTTAGACAGTCAGTTAATGAAAATATTCAGCTCACATTGTGTGTAAAATTATCTCCTTTTTCAAGTTTTTCCACTAGTTTTGCAAATTAATTCGATTTTGTGAGGTTCTCCATAGCTCCTAGATCTTCTGTGATCAAAATACTCACACCCCCAGCATGGCTTAGGGTGCTGCGGAGGGTTGCTAGACTAGTCATATGCTATCGCAATGCGGTAGATGATGATGAGGTCCCTCCTTCTCCATAGGAGAAGAAAAACATTCTATGTATATATTTTTGAGGCTACTATGCCCAGCTTTTGTACTTTTATGACTTGACTTGATGAACTCATGATCCAAAACTCATTTTTTTGATACGGTACCAACTATATACAGTATCGGTTATTTACATGTGTATGCGTTTTAATTTTATGTGTGCAATGTTGTTTATGACAATGTGTGATGCAAATGCCCGTCTAACACATAGTTTGCTAATGAATCAGCTAAAGTGTTTAAACTTCTCAGAATGTGTTCATATCTGATAGAATGAAAATGTCTTTCCAAAAGTCTAACTCGTAGAAACTGACGTAGCAATCCTGGATCTCTAATCTGATAAACACCTGTTAACTGAAATACAATTAATTGTGAGTCAAGCGTTACCTCCAGGTATGAAATGCCATGACTGAGAGCATCTCGGAGAAGTTCTATAACTGCACTGTATTCAGCCACATTATTCGTGGTAGGTCCCAAACAAACCCCCCCCCGAAGAGACAAGTTGGTCAGCGGGTGAATAAATGACCCAAGCTGCTGCAGCCAACTGACAGGTGTGGCAACTGGCGCCATCAGTAAATCCTAAGAAATGTGTCGTTGACATCTGGTACACGAAACGAGGAACACACATAAGATTACCCAACGAGCATACCAAAACTAGCTTTACAAAAATATATAGCTATGTTACAAAAAAACGTATTTCAGCCTAGGCATAGTACTTTTTCAGGTAGGGTCAATGCCTGGATCCTCCCCGTGAGGCTAGGCAAAGGTGTTATGGAAATCACAGAAAAGGTTGGTATACGGAATGATTTCATCGAGATAACATCCCGTTTCAAAAAAAATGTTTCCGTTGACCCCAGTAAAAATGTTCACCAGCAAGGTATGTAATCTATTTGCTTCAACAATACCAACCTGTGAAGGAGTGAGACCAGTATTCTCATCGGGTGGTTAACAAAATTCACCTCTCTCTAACAAGTTAAGAAAAGGAAACAAGAAGGATGCGCGATCTATATGTTCATGGGGATGGTCCGGGTCATTCAAGGCTTCTAACATTTCCTCATCAGAAGGTAAAGTAATTTCTGAACTGTCGAGAGAATGAATCAGGTCTGGTGTCTGAGTAGTGGTACAATCTATGTTTGACTCGACAGACACCAATGAAGTCGACATATGTCCTGTTGTAGTTTGATGAGAATCCAAGTGGGTGACTTCTACAACAGGGGTGGTCTTGGAGGGGTTTGTATCAGTTGAGTGAAACTCAGGATTAGTTGTTGAACTAACCATAGAAGTTTCAGACGATGAACATCCCTTAGTCCCAACAAATAAAGTAGGAGCCGGTAGGTCAAAAGTGCCGATTAGTGACCCGTAAAGTCCTGCTCCTAAACTCTCGCCAACCGAGGTAGTTTGATCAATCAAAGGAACTGTGGTTTCCGAAGAAGTCTGGTTGTTTCTCTGAGTGAAAGAAAGTTGATCGACAGTAACGATCTTACCTTCAAATGGGAACATGACCCTCGAAAAACTGCCGATGCTATAGCTCGCATGGCATAAGTCCAACTCCTGCCTAACAACATATTGTAATCAAGCGGAGTGTCTAGAACTTCTACTTCAATAGTAGCTGTCTTACCAGCCAAAGTGACATCAAATGATGGCAAAACTCCACGTGGACGGAAAGTTCTACCATCAAATGCAGTAAGCAGTGTGTTGGAAGGGGCTAACTCAGGAGAACCTAAAGCTTTCCAACAGGAAATTGACATTACGCAAGTTGACGCTCCCTCATCTACTACAACTCGTCTAATGGTCATTGGACCATGAACGACCTCGATCTGAAGGGCAACGTGATAGGGAAACCAGTATTTGACATCAGTCATATCAAATCGCATAGACATGTTGGAGGATTCCATACTCCCAATAGCTGCCAGAAGTGCATTTCGTTGTAAAGGACAACTCTGCAAGACTTCTAGAGTAGACATGGCACAAGGGGTCTGGGCTAAATCTTCAACCACATTGTAGTTAGAAGCAGCCCGTGTGTTGGGATTGTGCGATGCCCTCTTCAAGACACCTTTCGGGATCTTGGGCATTGGGTCCACAGGTATGTGGAGTGGAGTGGAGGATTCAGGAATCTCCTTATCCTTTTTCTGCACTTCCAGGGTATAGTTCCTAGCTCTAGTTTGCAAAAGTGCATCCGAATTAACCATATTTATAAATGTTTGATCAACCGAAGCGTGCGAAGTGCCCCCAGTTTTGGAGGTGCCAGAAGTTGAGCCTTTCCCTTTAGGAAATGGATCTTTCAAGACGGCAGGCTTCTTTTCTCTTAAGAGCTTCTGGGCTTCTTCAAGTAGAGGGCATTGGTGAGTAAGGTGGTTCTGCTTGCAAAGTTTACAAGGGAACTTAACCTTCTTTTCCTCTTTGTTACCCTCTTCGGCATTGTCTTTTTTGGGCTTTTGTTGGTTCCCCTCTCCTTTCTTTCCCTTCTTCTTATTGTTGGACTGCCGAGGGCCCTTTTGATTGTTCTGAACCTGATTGACAGGCTCAGAAGTAGAAGGAGAGGTTGTGATGGAAGAAATATCTGCAGTCGAATGTTTGATAGCTAAGGCATGGACCTGTTTGGTTAGTGCTTCGAAGGCTGCAGAGTCCACTGAACCCACTATGCCGTCAGCATGTGGTCCAGGTTTGGGTCTACTCAGATCAGTGTTTGATCTCGGTGCGTCAGGTATAATCTCATACAGTAGACCAGATTGTGCATAAACAAGGTCTAATTGTTGAGTCCTTAAGATGGCTTCTTCTTCATTAGATACTCCAGATGTTGCTACTTCCTTAGAAATATAAGGAAGGAGTGATTTCAAGTACCACTCAAGCAGGAACTCCGGAGGTATGTTGGCCTTAATGAGCCTCTTCCGTCTTTGTCACTCCTGAATGTCATTAGATAAGTGAGTGGCTTTATTTTGTCTAAAAGTAGACAAAAGTTTTGTTCCGACATCATACCGAACAGGAAGCTGGAAGTGGTTCAAAAAGATGGTTGCTAGATCCCCAAAACTAGAGAAAGTAGCCACAGGTAGTTCAATGTACCATTTGGCTGTAGGACCAGTTAAGGTCCTTTGGAACAATCTCAATCTGATGGAATCCTTGTTTAACGAATTGGAAGAACACCATAGGTGGAAGGTAGTGACATGGTCACCAGGATCTTCACCTATTTTTCCTTCGAATTTTGGAATATCCGAAGGTAATTTGGTGGGAACTGATGGCCATGTGGCATTATGACACACAGGATCATTTTTCAGTTTAGAAAGGTCTGGCAAATTTAGAGTTTCCAGAAATGGTAGACGAGGCCGGTAGGACGGTACTTGATAAGGGCAACCACCCATCGTTTGACCCATGAATTGTTGGTAGGGGTTGCCCCCAGCCATCTGGTGATAAGGGTTTCCCCCGACCATGTGTTGATAGGAGTTTCCACCTACCAACTGTTGATAGGGGTTTCCCCCAGTTACTTGTTGGTAGGGGTTACCCCCAGGTATTTGTTGGTAGGGGTTGCCCCGTGCCATCTGTTGTTGTTGTACGAAAGAGTTATTAAAACTTCCCCACCCATACGAAAGTAGATTAGTGCTTTGCGGATTCGTCCACTGTGGCTGGGTGTTAGCCCCACCATATTGCTGGTTAAAGATATTACCCCCTCCCCCTAAAAATAAGGAAAAAGGGGTGTTACTTGCAGGCACACTACATTGGTTCATGTTAGGGCCTACAAAGGTATTGAAACCAGTAGAAGCTGATGTGGATGGTGCAGTCATGGTACCCATGACTGGCATGTTTGCAGAAGCACTTGGTCCTACCACAGGTGTGGAAACCCAAGTACTAGGAATCTGATATAACGGTTGGTAAGCAGAAGGTGTTGCACAGTTGGCCGTACTACTAGGTCCAACAGTAGGTGTAGGAATAGATGCCATCGTTGTAAAACTAGGCATACCTAATGTACTAGTGTTGAAACTGAAAGATGGAGTAGGCACATATGTGGTTTGTGCCTGACTTGGTGTAGCAGTAAAAGAAGGGTTAACTGTGTTGGTGTTCATACCTAAAGTGGGAGTTTGGGGAACCCCCTGTTCACCTCCTGAGTTAGACATCAGATGTCCAGGAAAGGAAAGATCTGCACTAAAAGGGGGCTGCTGGAAACCAACAGGTGATAGAAGCGGAATTCTAGTATTAGTTAAAGGAGGATTGAAAGGAGTGCTATACTCCGTGGAAGTAAGATATTCCACCTCAACTGTACTAAAGTGTTGCTAATCTGTGGTACTTGGTAGTGGTTCCTCAGGAGCCTCAATTTCAAGGTTTTCTGTTACAAGTATTTCTTCAGGTAATTCAGTTTCAGGAGTAACTTCTGAAAAAATACCGGGGTTTACCCGTTGTCGTCTAGCTGGTTGTATAGGTTCTGTCCTAACTGGTGGAAGGTTTTGAATCCTTCTCGATCTACGGGGTTGTTGATTCTTCGTGATTATAAATATAAAATAACAGACTAAAACCTAGTGGCCACTAACACTAGGGGGCAAACAGCACGCCAACTAAAAAAGTCCTAAGTATACAAGCCAGGAAAACAAAGGTGCCTTCCGGAGAAGAGTCTGGGATGATGAGGGCCTAGAACAGATCAACAAAGGAAGAAAGACAGTTACCCGAGGTCCACAATACAATGACTAAGGGTGCAAGCGCTGGAATCACCCAACCGCCCTCCCAAAGACCTGCAAGGGGTTTCCTCCCACGTCTGTCTTAGGTACAGCAGATATACCCTCTGTTGTCACCTGTGTATGAACCTAGAGTCAGATACTATGGATATCACAACACCGAAAATTCCTGGGGGAACAGTCACCGGTCGAATCAGAAAGCGTGGGAAGGGTAGCTATTCCCGAAACTCGAAAGAGTCCCCAATACGCAATCCGATCCTGGTGTATGCTTGAACAGCAAGTAGGAGGAGTATTCCCACAAACTGATCTCGCAATGACCTACTGCATAGATCCCAGGCAAATTTTGAGTGAGTTGGGTTTACCTATGATAGTCTCACTACGATTTTTGCGCAATGTGTGATCTTGGGTGGTTTAAGGTGATTTAAACCCAAGACCCTAACCAAAACTAGTTGGTGTAGTGTACCCTAAAAAGAAAAATGTTTCTATTTCATTTTATTAACAAATTTTAGGGCTTTTATTACTCAAAAAAGGGTAGTGCTTTTGTGTGGCGTGGTTATGACAAGAAAACAAAAGTGCAATAATATCAAAACTTTCTACAACAAAGTTCTTTTTCATTTTTTCAATTACTTCCTTCCAAAACTGAAAATCTAAGCAAACCTACTTAAAAAAAAATTGTTTTCTTTTTTGAAATTATAAAAAATATACTAAGTTATCTTGTAATAACAAAAACAAGTTCTATTTAAGCTTAAAATACCAATTTTTTTTTGCTTTTTCAATAAACGAAAAAGAACTATATAAAAATGGGAAGCAAAATAAAAGTTTATATGCAATGTGTGTAAGTATGGCTAAAAGTTCTTAGGCCTATAGCTGTCAAAACCCTAGCTCGAAAAAGACTTGATCTAGAGGTTTTTTACAAAGAAAAGCCTATAAACTTGAGAACAAAGTGGGAGAAAACAAAAGAGAAAGACACAAAAGGACTGGCCTAAAGTATCTAGCCCTAGGAAGACCACTATGCCAAGCACAAGTAGACAAGCAATTTTCCTTACTAACACAAAGAAACTGAGAAATGAACTAGCCTACAGCTGTTTAAAAGCACTTGCAACCAGCAAAAAAGACAATAAGTCTAGGAAGAATGAAACTTGACCAAAATAGAAGACACCCTAGAGGCTCTACCAAGGACCAAACCCTAAAACAAAGGATGGGAGTAGTAGAGAGCATACAAACATCACCACAAACAGTAGATACAAGAGTATGCAGGTTTGTAAGCTAGCAACAAGTAGTCAGGGTCTAAAAAAGTGGAAGTGCTCAACACCAAACACTCCCTAGTCTTCCAAAAAGTCAATAAACGGTTCAAAAATTCCAGCGGTCAACAAGCGGTTCAAAAAATGGAAAAAACTTTAAGGAAAGGTTCTATGACTTGACCAAAAGTTAAAAACCTGATGCAACCATCAAAGGGATCCTACAGCACAGTCAGCAAATCACCAAAAGGTTTAAAACATAAGCAAACCAAAAAGGAATGCTTCAGGAAGTGTACTCTACTGTGTAGTAGAGCAACTCACGCCCCTACTGAAACAGGCGCTACTGTATATATAGCACAGTTGCGTATGGGTGCTACTGTATATATAGCAGAGTAGTGCTCATATCTCAAAGGCTTGCAAACTGACTTTGGAAGGTATAAAAAACTGATGAAAGCATGCAAGAAACAAGCAAGGGATTCCTAAAAAGTTTCTTGACACATCAAAGAAGTCAAAACAATCTGAGAAGACACACAAGAACAAGGTTTCCTAAAGCCAAAAACTCTATTTCCCCAGCGGAGTCGCCAGTCTGTTGGCGGGAAAATCTACCCTATAGCAAGGAAACTAATGCTATCAACTTGGTTGGGGTGACAGGTAAGTGTATTGATGCTATTACAGAGACATTTACAAAAAAGAAAGAAGTTGTAGATCTTGGGAACACACCTTTCAATCGAAGTTTGATCCTAGCCTTGACTTGATCTCGTGTTCAACTTCCAAATCCACCTTTCCTTCAGCAAACCTGCAATAACAATACCTTTCTCAAAACATTTTGGGCAATATATAAAGCTTGAAAGAAACAAAAACAATGTTTAACATTCAGCATTGACAAAAACAGATCCAAATTAAGATGCCATTTCATAACACACTCAAATTGGAACAAGAAAGACACTTCAACCTTTATTTGTCAAAAGTAGAATGACGTACAAGTATACCTGATCATGAAACAGGCTCCTGCAACTAGATTCTGGGCTCTGGCTCTTCTCTGGCTTGGATGTCTTCAGCATCAACTCCTCCAATGCAAGCTTCTTCAAAGTTTTTCCATTAATCACTCTTACTATCTCCAATTTCTAACCCTTCTCCTTTAACCTTCTTGGTATTTATAGGATTAAAGAAGCAGTTCAGGTCGATATGTAGTTATGGAGGAAGTTGGGGGAGTTAGGAAACTACCATCAACTAATCCTCCTCGAGAAATTAATTTATTTTTTAATCATCTTTTAAGATGTACACGACTCTTGTTCAGTGGAGTAGCGTATAAGGCGCTACCCTAGTGCTTAACAACTAGTGCTCATTCGATTTTACATTGCGGGCGCTACTATGCTGAGAAGGAGTAGCGTATACTTGGATATGGGCGCTACTATTATACAGTGGAGTAGCGTATGGGCGCTAGTCTCTTTGAGTAGAGTAGCACTCATATCTCAAAATGATATTTTTTGGGGTTTTCCAATAATGTCAGAAAATAAAGTGAGTTGACATATCATCCAAAGTCAACATGCTCCTCCATCCAAGTTGTCCTTTTGTGTGATCAACATCTCAGGGTGATCACGGACGGAGAGGTGCAAGTTTGACCTATAACATCTATGGTTTAGCCCAATGTCAATTCTATCAGATCGAAACTAAGCCCCTTTGTATTTACAATTTATGTTTCTTGATAGGTCTTGGATGTAACTACCCTAGTGATATCTGGAGTGTAGGGTGCATACTTGCGGAGCTTTGCTTGGTAAACTTTTTAAACTATTTTTTTTCTTATTTTTAAATGTTATCTAGATACCTGCAGGAATTATATTTATGCTACCTGCATTTTAAATTTTCAGGGTGATACTTTTTTTTAGAACCCATAAAAACTTGGAACATCTTTCTATGGTGGAAAAGGTCTTAAGGCCATTGCTACATTATATGATTAAGAAAGTAGAGTGAGTATTTTTATGTTTGCCAAGGAACTATCACCTCAATCAGATTATTAGACACGTTGTAAAATTCAATATACCTATGCTAAACCGTAATTTTTAATGTCATCGTGTCAATAGTAGAAGATATCTGAAATATTTTAGACATGGAACACGATTGGATTGGCATGGAGGAGCGTCCTCTAGCATCAGAGCAGTGAGGAAGTTTCTGAAACTTAGGGGATGCTTATTGTTTGACTACCTAGATGCACATGGAACATCTTTTTGAAATCTTGATTTGTTTCACGTACTTGAGTCGAACGTGTTACTATTATGTTTGCATGATTTGATCATGCAACATGCAGACCACAAAGCTGGTCTATTTGTAGACTTCTTTTGCAGGGCCTTCTCAAGTTTGAACCATCAGAGTGCTTGGAAGCTTCAGAGGCTCTGAGACATCCCTTTTTCATAGAAGATTTGAGAATATTTTTCTATAGGGAATACAATTCGTGAGTATGCATGTGACTATCTGTGAGTTTTGAATTGTATTTGGAGCCTAAAGGCACGGTAACTGATTATACACACCACACCATATAAATCTATTCTTTGCTAATGGCACTTGTCTAGCTGGTCATTTATTATAATATGGAGGTTTTAGTAATAGTCAAGTAGTATAATGTGTAATGGCCATGCAACCTTCGAAACAAAATGAGACCTTATATCAGAAAACAAAGTACATTAGAGAGTTGGTTGTCAATCAATGAATCTTATGATTGTATTTGGGGTTTAGTTACTGTGAATGATTGTACACACTGAACATTATGGAAATTCCTTCTCATCTTCTGGAATTGTTGAATAGAATACTTTGCAGTACTCACATACTATTAGTCTATTTGAGAAAAAATAATTCCTTATATCACAAAACTTTGTATATGAGAGAGTTGGTTGAAATCACACATGTATTATCGATAATATAAATTTACAAAATTGTCTTTGACCTTACATTAATGCATATATTTACATTTTTCACTCTTATGAATTGGCTTTCAGTATATGAGAAAGTATTACCGTTCACCTCAAAGGTCAGTATTACACTTTTATTCTGCACTTTTATTGCGTTGTTCATTTTGCAGCAAGAGTTCTTCGAGTTCTTCAAAGGACAAAGTCCATGCTATTACTATAATTCTCAAACGTAGTTGCAAAAATTTGTAAATAACAAGGAAGCTTGTTTAAAATAATTAATGTCAACTCCCTCTTCAATCCTCTGTCCCACAGAAATTTACTGACCTTTAACATCCTATTGATTTGTCAGATGATCAATTATTGGACCTTTTGACATCCTCAAGATATACAATTTATTTTTCAAATACAAATTTTGGTATTATCGAGAGTTTCACATAAAACCCAAAACATTTCCCAACCTTGATGGGCATTTTCAACATCCTAGACATGGAGAAATGACACCGTCTGCAATTGACAGTGTGGCAGTCATAAAACCCTCTCCGTTTCTTTCTAAAAAGGTGTGTTGCTTGTTTTTTCTCTTTTCATGCATCCTATTCAAACAGGTGTCTAGTCTTGTCTAATAGCAATACTCCTTAATTTGTGGTATTTTAGAGCAGTTTTCATTCTTTGTTCCAAAACAACACAATTATTTCCATTTAATGTATGATAGTCAAAAAGCATTACTCCTTGGGTAAGGTCTGGTATAACTAACTGCTGTTTCCTAGATTGACATTAGTCTTTGTAAACCCCTCCACCCTGTGGTCTGGTTTCAACTATCTGGCAAACATCAAGGACAGAATCTAGTCCAAACAACAAAACATAGTTTTTGTTGGTTGTCTAACACCAAGGGAACATTCAACAAACTATTTCACCCAGTCCACCAAATCTAGTCCCAACAACAAAACATAGTTTTTTGGGTTGTCTAGCACCAAGAGAACATTCAACAAACTATTTCACCTAGTCCACCAAAGGTTTCAACAGGTGACCAACTAACTAAACAACACTTTCCTTTCGATTTTCAACTCTCTAATCGTACGAGTTGCTTTCCAACACTAGAATCAAATAGTGGTCACCCACATTCATCCAACGTACCATACAAACAATAATGTTTTTTCCAATCAACCAAAAGAAATGAACATATACAATGCTTTCAATTTATTCCTCTTCGGTTTTTTGAAGATTAAGTTTTAAGAATGCTTGGAATCTGAAGAAACAACCAGTTGCCCTGACATTTAATAGTAAACATCAATAGCAACCACTGGACAGAAGCAATAACAAACTTGTATAATTGGTAGCCGGTCACAGAAGTCTCCAGAAAACGGACCAAAATGTTGGTTTTTCAGCAACAATGTGCTATTATCAGAAGTAGCAACTTCTTCAAGATAGAAACAACATCATCTTCTAGCAGTGGTCTCTTTAATGTGTTAGGTTAATTTTACATAAAAGAAACAACTAAGTATTCAGAAGTGGAAAATTCAATAACAGTGGTAAGGAATGACCTCAAATAAGGAGAAATACTATGTCTGACAGTAGGAAAATCTCCACTTGGAAGGGTTTTTCTTGAAATATTTTGATATCTTAATATTTTGCAATGAACAACAACAGAAAGTCAATTTTCACAACAATTGTAAAACCACACAAGTATCCAGCTAATGCAAAAAAATTGTTGCAAATACATAATGTTTTTAGTAAAAAAAAAATAAATCACCTCAACATTCTGTTAGCATCTTCAGGTGATTTATTTCCTGATTAGTATAAGTATTTGTTAAATGAAGAAGAAAAATATCTACTGTGTGTTGTGATCGGTAACATGGAATACGCGATGGGTGTTTATTGAGATCTAACGTATGGTTTGTCTGTGATTGCGTGTGAGAATTATGTAATGGCTAATCGGGTGTTGGTTTTTTGTGATCTCCAACATCGAATTCTGCAATACGCTTTTTTTGTTTAAGTGTTTCGATGATTGCTCGCATGGAATTCTGCAATTTAATTATTGTTGATTCATTAGTGTAACCACTTGATAATTTAAGCCCCTTTTTTGACTGGCAGAGCTTTTGCCATATTATTTGCTTGAATGCCTATATTCCATGCATATTTACATGGGATGGCCCCTTTTGTGTTATGAATTTTCCTCTGGATACTGAAGGGGATGGATTCTCTCTGGATGCTCCAAACATTAATATATGCTTTCCTTGAGATTTATCCACCTAGACATTCCACTTCTATAAGGATCTGAGGAGATTATTTTACCTGTTGTTGAATTGAGATAACTTTGAGTTTCATCATTAGTTTGAATATCCCAGGTAAGAACTTAGAAGCCAATTAATCTCCCTTTTCTTGAAAAATTTGTTGGCATTACTTCTCTGATCTTCAAGACAACATAATTTTTGATATGAATCAGACATTTCTGCTTGTCATTCAATAGGAGAATTTTCCTGTTATGACAGATCTTGCATAATACTGACCTGTGGACAATATTCCATATCACCTTAAGAAGAGGTTTCCTTCTCAAATCTAGGATAAGTCTTTACCTAATCTCAGCAGATATGCTTGAACTCGGCTCAAGTGAAATTGGAACAAGAATCTTCTGAAGGATCATCTCCCAAAGGGATTTTGTGAAATCACATTTGAGAAATAGGTTGGCCAGTGAGTCACTTTATGCTTGGTGCAGAGCACAATGGGAAGGACCTTTATTTCCCTTTTTCATCAACTTCTTAGATGTTAACAATTTATCATGAGCGGTCCACAAGAAAAAGATTACCTTGGGGACTGAGTTTGCGGACCAAATCTCCTTCCCGGGAATTTTTGTCATTGCTGTAGAGGAATCTGTAACCCTTTTTTAGTAACTTCCAGATATTTACCCAAGAAAGATATTTTCCATCCTAAATTATGGGAGTTGCTATATTTAGTGCACTCTTAAATTTCTGCCACTGATTTTCTAGATGGTTGCGTACTCCTAGGGACCTTTCTTATTTTTGTTTTTCCACAGACTTGGAATCCCTCGCTTCCACTCTGAGATAACTGCTGAGTTATGCTTGCCAATAGATGAAAGCCAATCCCTTTAAGGAGACGGGTACTTATATGAATCAGGGGGATTAGTAATTTCCCATTATAGGATCTACCAATATTTTGATATAATTTCCAACAGCAGGAAACCAATATGATTTCTACACGATTAGAGGGAGACTTCTAAAGATTGTTCTATATCTGTGAACTGCTTTCAGGACCCTGACATCTGATTATCTTAAGCCTCTTGATTTTGGTTGAGTATTTATTTTCTAATGTGTTCAGTCTTGACTCTTCCACTCTCCACCTTTCCCATTAATCAATTTCCATAAGTCACCAATTGCAATATCCTTTATTCCCATGGAAAATGTCATTAGGGAAACCTTGCAGGCACTTCCTTACATTCCGTGAATGGCGCCCTGGGTACAGGTTTCAAGGGTATTCCTAACCTAGAGGGACTCTACTGGACTTGAACCCATGACCTATCAGTGATTTGTGTCTTGAAATTGGTTGGTTTGAACATAAGTTGCAGGAAACACATCTTTTGTCTATGTCCTAGTACCCAAAATGCCTGGAAATGCTGAAACCAGTATGAAATGCCTTAGAAACAGTGTTGGCTGTAATGTATGGTGTTTCCAACTCTGGAAATGTTGTACTGTATGGATGGTGGCATTACAAAGGAATTTTGTCCATTTCCAGGGATGTTTTGGGTGTTGTTTTTGAAGTTTCTGGGACGACCCAAGTGGTCATGAGGGGTGTGGGACCAATAGAAAAATATTGCCTCATCCATTTTTGGGCCTAGGTTGAGATGAAGTTTTGGAAGCACCTTTTTGAGGCAAACAGGGAAAGCTGAGCTGAGCGCAGTTCAGAAACACAATTTTGGATAAGTATTGAGGATGCTGTGAAGTTGCGCGTAGCATCCAACTTTTGACCAGATTGCGGAGTTGCGCGCAACATCGAATTTTTGGCCGTGATGAGAATACTAGTACTGCGCCGAAGCACTGCTGCGGAGTTAGGAGGCCATGTGGAGCCAACAAAGTGGTGTGCTGGACAAGTATCAAGTGTGGCTACCGGCTCGACCGGTAGTAGCCATTTTTGGAAAGATATTTCAGGATTGCTGAGCGGCAGATGTAGGAAAAACAGGAAGGTGACCACGCGTGGGTTGTTAAGGAAAGTGACGTTTGGCACGCTTAGAAGGCAAAACCGTTAGAGAGAAATGGTTCGGCAGAAGCAGCCTGCAGGAATGCGTGCAACAGGAAGGTTGGCAGCGACAGAATGAGGACGTGGAGATCCACCATGATCAAGTAGACACTACCAAGAGCCAGCGAGTCAGTTTGGAAAACCGGCGCAGTTTTGGAAACCCTTAGGGTTTTGGGTTTTAGGTCTTCGACATTGTACAGACATGACCTTCGGGCATGATCTATTTAAGAAGACATTTTTGTATGGGATGGGGGTTCTCTAGGTTGTTCTCTTTTTGGATTATTGTTATTCTTTTGTTGTTGCTGAGAACCTAAGGAGATAACCTTTTTGTATTGTAAAATCTCTCCGAGCTAGGAATATTGTAAAGGCTCTACAGCTGTGTGCACAGAGACCTAGCCGAGAGAAAGAAGAGTCTACAGCTGAGTACGCAGACTAAGAACGGTTGCCCCATCCCTTTTGAAATAAATATATTACCAACCATTCTTGTGGATGTAGCTTTCCATCCGGGGAAGTGAACCACGTTAAATCCTATGTTATGTGATGATGTTTATGAATGAATGACTATCTTTATTTTCTATAGAATGAATGCTTGAATGTTTCCTTGCATGCTGTAATATAAGAAATTTGATATGCATTTACCAATAGGAGAAGTTTGGGAATGATATGCTAGGTTATACGGAAGCAGATGAATCACAAACATTTAAATTCTATGTTAAGGTTGTGAATCAGTCATTTAAGTTTAAATACTTTCTTAAGCACAATGAAGGAACGCAACATAGTTAATCCTGTTTATCATTTCGGTTCACATTGTAATAATCCAAGTTCTAGAATGAACGCTAGAAAGATAACCAGTAAGTGCCTAAATGAATGGATGAGTGATATTCATTTCAGTGCCTTAACGTTTCTGAGATCTTCCAAGTAGGGGATAAGTGTGGGTGACTCGCAGTCCCAGAAGAAGAGTCGCAGCAGTAAAGAACCCTTAGTGCGGCCCGCAGTGTTTCCTCCACCGCGTAGTACTGCTCGCAGCATAGATCCTGTTGTGCACTGCATCACTTTGCCTTGCAACGCCATCCTTCTGTCCTGCGTTGCGCAACTTGTTCAGATAAACAACTCATCATTTACTGTGGAAACCTGATTTCGCAGTACTCCATAAGATACACCTCGTGTGAGACCTCAACCTACTCGCAGGTTGTTGCCGAAAGGGCTGGTGCGAAGGGGTTTTGTTGGTCAAAGGGAGAACCGCAAAGAACCTGGGTCTAATTGCAAAGCTCTGGGTCAGTTTAAGCCAACAAATGGTTCCGTTTCTAGGCTAGAATCCATGATGAGTTGAAATGGTTTCGTTGCCGCGCTAGAATCCATGATGAGTTGAAATGGTTCCGTTGCTGCTCTAGAATCCATGATGAGTTGAAATGGTTCCGTTGTTGCGCTAGAATCCATGATGAGTTGAAATGGTTTCGTTGAGTTGTAATCACGATGTGTGAAGAAGAATATCAGTTCCCCGAAGGATCTGACTATTGGCATCCTGAAAAGACAGAAATCCAAGATTGGTGGGATAAGACCATAAGCGATTTTAACAGACAAGAAAATAGACATCCACGTCTAAGCGACACACAATGGTCAGATAGACATCTGTTGGACGACATTCACAAGATCTTCTGGGCATCAGTTACAAACGATCTGCATGCATGGATCTTGTGGCTCGTAGAGAAGAAAAACTGTTTCCAAGGAGGAGTTCCTACGGAGTGGACTCCCGCGCTCACAGCACAGCTTAAAGCGTTGGACAGCCCATTGTCACGTGCAGTTGATTATTGGGTCAATCATATGCTAGAAGGCTTTGTAATAGAATTTGCTGTAGACACACTCAAATCCTACAGCCAAGCAAATGCACATTTTTTCGGAGGATTCCACGGTAAGTTTTTGAACAATCTCAGTCTATACATTAAGATGTTGTTAGCTGAGAAAGGTGTTCTAAGAATGCAGTAATATGCTTGAAGTTTGTCATGATAAACAGTACATATATTGATTCTGACGAAGAGACACATACTCTTAGAAGTGGTAAGAGATATAAAATTAATAAGAATCCAGAAGGCCCTAAACTTCATATAGATACTGAGATCCCCTGCGATCTTGATAGCGAAGTTGCACAACCATTTATCCCCGAGAATCTGTCGGCTGTACAAACCGTGCCACCCTTATCGCAGAACCCACCCGCTATGCAGCTCAACCCGCAGAAGACTCAGCCTAGTCCATCTCTCCCAATAGTCCCATTTGTATTTACTGCGCAGATCCCTTTACAGTAGCCACGCACTAATCCCAGCACCCCACCACCTAGTAGCACAATGGCAAACATTGATATGAAACTGCCAATATTCAGAGGAACTGGCCTAGAAGACCCTGATCAACATTGGTTCCTTTGTGAAGCCGTATGGAGTGTAAGACAAATCCAGGACGATGTTGTGAAGCAAGCGCAGCTCATCACCACCTTCAGGGATAGAGCGCTACATTGGTTTATGAAATACTCTACCGTACAGCCGAGAAACCTCACAGAAATTAAAGTCACGCTGGTGGCAGAGTTCAAGAAACCTAAGTCTAAGTCTCAGTGTATAACTGAGCTGAAGGAAATAAAGAAGAGACCAACTGAAACGGTCTGGGAATTTGATCAGAAATTTAAGACCTTACTAGACCAAGTAAGTTTTGTTATACCACCAGAATAGCATAAAGAATGGTTCATTGCTGCGCTGTTACCTCATATCAGATTACCATTGATGCAGCAGAAGGTTCTATCCCAGGCAGAGGCCTTGGAAATTGCAATGAAGCTGGAAGCTTCGCCGATTGGTGATACTGGTTTTGGGATGTCTCAGATCCAGAACCAGCTGACCACCCTGACACTTGAACTGCAAAGTATGAAAAATGGTAAAGAACAAAGATATGAACCTAGACAGGAGGTCTGGTGTACAAGTTGTAAAGGAGAAGGTCATGACCGCGAGCATTTCCCTCTATTCCGTGACTATATTAACAGTGGTGCACCTAACCCATTAAATCAGAATTGGTCCCCATGGTGTGAAATTTGCAGAACCACGGGACACAGACCTGAAGACTGTTACCTAATCCAGAAAAATGTGAAAACTCCTAAGAATTTATACTGCAATTTCTGTAAATCAGTTGGACATGATGAATCCAACTGCTGCGCATATGAATTAATGAATGAAAGAAAAAGTGATATGGACTCAATGCTAGGCGCTGGCTTGTACTGCGTACAAGAAGATACCAAACCAAAACAAGAAAATGCACAATATGACCAAGAAGGATACAGAGGTTGTGGTGGTGGATACCGCGATAGAGGAAGAAATGTTGGTCCAGCACAAGGAAGAGGCCACGGCCAAGTCATTTGTTATAACTGTGGCCAACCCAAGCACATGTCTAGAGATTTTGTTAACCCATGCACTACGTGCAACTATTGTAAATTGTTTGAGCATGTCATTGAAGATTGCCTAGTATTAGAGGTGGAAATGCAGAAGAGAAGACGAACAGAGGCTCTGAATCCAAATGTCCAGTGGATCGCAGTAGAGAATAAACCAGTGGATCCGAGCATCAATGTGGTCATGCGTAGTGGCGCTGAGACAGGCTGTGACAGAGGAGCGGAAGCTTCAACATCAGGGGAAGCACATACGAAGAAGGATCCCCTTGAAACAGAATGGATAAGGAAAGCTCCAGGAAAAGCACCCCCTCTTAACCTACTGAAGAACAAGGAGATCTTCATTGACACGCGGGATACCTTTAGAGCACCAGCAGATCAGTCATCAAGGATCTTGCTGCGCAGTGAAACACCGCATGTTGAAGACATGCCGACTCCATATGACAAAACAAGTACTACGACAGATGTCCATACTTCTGTTGCGCAGTTCTTGCGAAGCTGCATGAAGTTACTAAAAAGCGAAAAAGCCATTGTAGAGCTCCAGAAGCTTATCAGGCAGTATGAACCTCAGATTACAACAGAGACTCCAGATAGCACTGTACATCATATAAGGAAGCACAAAAGAACAGGCCGAGAGATGAGGCTTACTGCGCAGATAGGAGATTTTGAAATGGATGAAGTCATCCTTGATGTGGGATCAGAAGTGAATGTTTTGACTAAGTAGACATGGCAGCAGATGGGTCGACCAAAGTTGCTCTGGTCACCTATCCAGTTACGAATGGCTAATCAGGAGAAGGTCATACGTTTTGGCCGCTTAGCTAATGTAGTAGTTGACATTGACGGAGTACAGAGTCATGCAAACTTTGAGGTTATTGAAATTGTGGATGATAGTCAACCTTTTCCAGCAATATTGGGAATTGATTGGGCTATGGATAACTTGGCTATCACAAAATTGAATACAAATAAGATGATCTTTGAAGGGAAGCATCTTAGGGTCATCGCACCATTGGATCCTAAAGATGGTGATATATACAGTGAGCCGATTCAGGAGGAATCCCAATCTCAAGATTTAGATCGACTATACCAGCTGACTGCGAACAAGGAAGACTACATTAATCCTACTGTGGACGGTACGCTCAGCTGGGGATATGACACTTCTTGTATCTCTGACTCGGATATAGGACTGGAGAATTGGCAAAGCTGCATGCATGAAGTATCAGCAAGAAGATGTGCGCAAGTTACGAAATCACTGCGTTGGATTGGAAAAGAGGTGAGTCCTATTCCCACATATGATGGTTCTGCTAATGTTTATAGTTTCATAAGGGAATATACTGTAGTTATACCAAATGAGCATAGACTTCCAGCTTTAGATATAGCATTGCAGGATACACCTGCCAGATGGTGGAATGCACATAAGAAAACATTGACCACTTGGGATCAATGCAGAACTAAGATGCAGATCTGATTCGCCGAAAAGGTTACTTTACCCTTTCAAAAGTATAATGGACAGACAAACCCTATTCAGCACATTGAAATCTGTTCAAAGGCATGGGTGGAAAGACCACTTACAGAATGGGTACATTTATTTGTACATACATTGGATGTGGGTATCCCAGAAAAATGGTATCTAGACCTGGAGTTGCGCAGTGAACTCACTGATTGGGAGATGCTCGTTGTGAACTTCCTGAAGGACTTCAGTTTTGAAGATTGGAATCCATTAATCCATGAAGCATTACAGCTAATCAAGAAGTGCATATTCCAGGACGAATTTCATCATCAAAACATAACATTGCAAGATTTTTTTGGGACAGAGTGCGTTCCTGCGAACCTACAGTCAGAATGGAAGGAACATGAAGAGCACTTGATCGAGTGTTACAACTTAGCTAAATATACCAATGATACAAATGAAGATGATGAGGAGGACCCGCGCAACATAGATATACCAGAGTCAGAAGGAATGCGTGAGGTAGAAGGACCTCCATTGGAAATCCCAGATATGACTGGATGAGTAAAAACACAAAAAGTGAACATTGGAACAGACAAAGAGTTGAAGTTCGCATCAATAGGAGATTATTGGGATGATCAAACTATTGCAGAGATCGTAGATACCTTACATGAGTATCAGGAACTATTTCCAACAAAATTTACAGAGATGAAAGGAATTTTGGGAGACCTAGGGGTTATGAAAATACCTTTAAAGCTAGGTGCTAAGCCTGTCAAGCAGAGGCCATAAAGATTGAATCCGTGCTATAAGGAAAAAGTCCGTGCAGAGCTAGATAAGATGCTAGAAGCAGGAATCATTGAACTAGTCGAAGAATCCGAATGGATTAGCCCCATGGTTGTTCAAGACAAGAAAGCAAAAGGTGAGATCAGGATTTGTGTGGATCTCAGAAAGCTGAATGATGCTTCCATGCATGACCCATTTCCTACTCCATTCACAGACGAAGTGCTTGATAACGTTGGAGGAAATGAGGCATATTCTTTCACTGATGGTTTCTTTGGTTATCATTAGATCAGGATTGATCATGTGGATAGGCATAAGACGACATTTGCTACAGAATGGGGGTCATTCCAGTACACCGTCATGCCTTTTGGGCTGAAGAACGCACCTGCCATATTCTCTAGAGTCGTCGTCGCAGCATTTAAAGATTTTATGCACAAGTTTTTAGAAGCGTATTTTGATGATTGAACTGTATTTGGTCTATTGAAAAATCATTGCGCGAATCTCCGCATGATGCTCGAGAAGTGTCGACGGCATCAAATATCCTTGAATTTGAAAACGTGTATTTTTTGTGTGCCTTATGGAATTTTACTTGGCCACATTGTCTGTAAGCAAGGATTGATGGTAGACCCTGCAAAGATTGCAGTTATTGCAAACTTACCAACACCAAATTCAGTCAAGATGTTGCGACCTACATTAGGCCATACTGGATATTACAGAAAATTTATAAAGGGTTATGCATAGATAACCGCAGCAATGGAGAAGCTGTTGAAGAAAGACACACCATTCATTTGGAACGCAGAATGCGAACAGGGTTTTGACACATTAAAAGAAAATATGGTCACTATGCCTATTCTAGTATTTCCAGACTAGACGAAGCCATTCCATGTCCATGTTGACGCATCATGTATTTCCCCGGGGATCATGTTAGCTCAGCCAGGAGAGGGAGGTATTGATCACCCTATTGCATTTTCTAGCAGAAAGCTTTCAACAACAGAAAAGAACTATACTACTACTGAGAGGGAAGGTCTTGCGATGGTATATGCCCTACAGAAATTTAGACACTACTTGCTAGGATCGCACTTCCTTATGTTTACTGCCCATTCTGCATTGAAATATTTTGTCAACAAGCTAGTGTTAGGGGGACACATATGCCGATGGCTATTGCTGTTCCAGGAATATGACTTTGAAATTATTGTCAAGCCAGGTAGGCTAAACTTGGGACCTGATCATCTATCAAGGATCGAGTCAGGAGAGGAGCCGACGGATATTGAAGATAGTCTGCCTGATGCACATTTATTTAGTATACAGGTTGCCGATGATTATTACAAGGACATCATTGACTTCCTAACCACATGGCTGGCACCCCAGGAATTCTCGGTCCAGCGGAAAAAACAGTTAGTGGTGCGCGCCGCGAACTTCACTATAATTGCAGATCAGTTATACAAACTTGGGCCGGATGAAGTCCTGCGCAGGTGCATACTTGATCATGAGAATCCATTTATTCTAGCCGATGCACACTCAGGAATCGTGGGAGGTCACTATGCAGGAAGGGCTACCGTGCAGAAGATATTGCGCGCAGGGCTATGGTGGCCTACGATCCATAAAGATGCCAAAGAAAATTGCAGGAACTGTGATGTCTGTCAGAGGACAGGAAAACCATCACACCGAGATGAGATGCCATTGAATCCACAGTGGACACTGCAGCCATTTGAAAAATGGGCAATAGACTTTGTGGGTCTTGTAAACCCACCAGGAAAAAGAACGGGTGCAAGGTATATTATTACTACTACAGATTACCTCACCAGATGGGCAGAAGCAAAACAAGTTAAGGACTGCAGCGCCAGTACTGCTGCACAGTTTATTTGTGAAGAAATACTCACCAGATTTCGCTGTCCAAAGATTTTGATGAGTGACCAAGGTACTCACTTTTTGAACAAGACGATTGAGGTGCTTACAGAGGAATTCCACATTCATCATCAGCACAGTACTCCATATCATCCACAAGCGAATGGTACTGTAGAGGCTTTCAATAAAATATTGGAGAACGCACTCACTAAGGTGTGCAATGTAAATAGAGACGATTGGGACCTACGCGTCTCATCTGTGCTATGGGCATACAGGACCACATGCAATAAATTGACAGGACAGACACCCTTTCGGTTGGTTTATGGGAAGGAGGCTATAATGCCTATGGAATATATTTTCCCTAGTTTGAGAATCGCTGCATTTATAGGAATGGAAGACTGCGAAGTTCTAGAAGAAATATTACTACACTTACTGGGCTTGGAGGAAGATCGCTTCATCGCAGGATTCCACCAGCAAGCTCAGAAGGACCGCGAGAAAGTATGGCATTATCGTCATATAAAGAACAAGTGTTTTCAGGTACGTGATCTAGTCCTCCTGTATGATAGCAAATTCATGAAATTCCTGGGTAAATTTAAGATGTGTTGGCTTGGCCCATACACTGTGATACATGTTACTAACACTGGTGCAGTCCAGTTAGCCAATTTAGCTGGTGATACCTTGCCAACTTTGATAAATGGAAGCAGGCTAAAGCTATACCATGATAGCATTGCTTCGTAGAATCCAGAATAACGAACAAAGGAAGAAATTTCTAAGTGTCAAGTACAGTTGAAAGTGGACACTAGAAATGTAAAGGAGTCTGTACATGTATGATAAAAGGAAGAAGGTATGATAAGAAGAATGATCTATGCACCGCATAGCACTATTGAAGCTGCGTGGAAGAAAAAAAGAAAAAAGAAAAATATATATATATATATAGTGGAAGCCGCGTAGTTGGAAATTTTCGGCACTGCGAAGTAGCCACGTAGGGTTGCATATGGCTTACCGCACAGTTCGACGCAACACTCAGAGAAAAATAGCCATTGCATGGCTTTTCAGAAAAATAGCCGTTAGATGACTGTTGCAGCAACCGCTTCAGCATTTACAAAGAAGATAGCCGTTCTGAGCACGCTGACGACAGAAAAGACCGAAGGATCTGCTCAAATTCACCAATGAACACCACATTAAATGCTTATCTAGCCGTTGAAGCGCGCGGGAGAGGGTCTGCTATGCCTATAAATAACACCATTGGGAGACTCGCAGGTGTTACCAAGCACTTATAATTTTCTTGCGATTAACCTCTCTGAGCTAGTAGCCGTTTGTATTCTGTCTGCCTTAGCCGCTACCTCATTTATGAATGTTTGAACCTTCCTTTAGAGAAGAAGAACTGACCCTTGAAGAAGCACTGAGGATCTTTCAGCACAGAACCTTTGAAGATGACACCTGAATATATCTCCCCGCGAGCACTGAATGCCCCTGTGTTTAAATTGTCCAAGAATGCGAGATACGACATCTCGCTGTCGCCTATCTCAAAGCATGTAAATGTTGCTAAGAATCAGCTTGGAAAGATAGCAGATTGTAAATGGGAGGATTATGACCTCTTGGGAATGAAGAAAGATGAGCCAGATGTTCCCAAATACCCAGATTTTCAACCAGACCAGTATATGTGCTAGAAAAAGGACTCCAAGGGAACTCTAAACTTGGTAGTTGACAGTTGGTTAGCACCTGCCATTCAGTCAGGGCTACTGAACTTGCTGAGATTGCCACATTTTGACCGTTCTCCAGAACTGAATATCGTGGTTCGCACACTCATGGCGCGAATCCATCAAGGTTATCTATGGCTAGACATAAACATTGATATTAACATTGATTTGATCCACTTCATCACCAGGCTAAGCAAGCGCGGTAAGGATCCTAAGCAATTCTTCCAGGGGAAGAGCAAAGAAAAAGAGGCTGTTGAGAAGATGAAGAAAACCCATTTGGTGGTGAAGGAAAAAAGAGGTTTCTCGACAGAAGATATAGAGGATAGAGCAACAAGATTTGTAACGCAGTTGCTCACAGGCAAGATGCTCGAAACAACTAGGCCTTTGGAGGTGCCTGCGGGCGCAATACTCCTTGGTGCCGCAGCGGCCAAAGGCAACAATTTTAATTCGAGTCAGTTTCTGTTGAATGAGTTCCTTGAAGAAATCAACGACACCCAGGTGAATGGCGGCCAGTTCCATTTCACCTGGCTCATCGTCCTGATTGCTTTGTGTAGATGGAAGGAGCCGTGAGATTATGCAGACGTCATTATGGACACCAAGGATCCTAGAGGATTTAAGTTCGTCAACCTCTGGGAAAACAAAAATGCAGAGCGCCAGCATGCAACAACATAAGTCTTTTACCAGTACTATATTCAGCTGCGCGACGTAATCACAAAGACACCCCGCATTACAAAGTAGGTCACAGCGAAGTATATTCGCATCATCGACTTTGAGGCGAATATGAAATGTATCTTCATATCGCTGAAAGCACAAACGAGGAAACCAGAATGGTTCCCGGGAAAGTACATCATGTATGAGCATGATATTGAGGACCTCATGAAAGATTGGCCAATAGAGTTCCGCGTAGAGGTCATGAACGTGGAGACAAATTCAACAGAAGATGAGTCGATCCCTCTCTCATGCCCAATTATTGAAGAAACAGGGAAGAGAAAAGAAGCTGAGACTTCGGAGAAGCCAAAGTCAAGGAAAAAGGTGAAGGCTACAAAGATTCAATTAGAGGCAGTCCTCAATGATGATGACTATGAGATGATAGCCGAAACATCTCAGAGCAGATGAAGGAGCTTATGGCAGCTAAAGAAAAGAAGGACATGGTCATCCATGATGACCTGCATCAGACGCGGCTCACAATGCAAGGCCTAATGAAGAAAATGGACGATGTCTAGAAAATCCTTATCGTGCCGAAGGGAGCAGGGGATGAAAGGAGGTCGGTAGGAACCTCGCATCAAGGAAGCCAATAGCTAGCAATAACGTTGTTGTCAAAGACTAGATTGTCCATGTTGACGCATTGGCTGTTGTGTTGCCAATGGCAGAGCAAGTTGTCTTGGACACAAAGGGAGTCGAGAGGGTAGAGCTCGACTTAGCCAAAATCCCTTTACCAAGATTGCACTTCATCCACATGCAAATCGTGGAGGAGATGCATGAACGGATGGTTGAATCAATGAAGTTACAGGCAGAACTCATCGCAGCAAACAGACAAATTCAGCAGAAGGCAGAAGTACAGCTACACAATGAACAGGACCACCGACAAAATTTGGAGACCATCATATCCAATGTGTTGAAGGATATCAAAGGCACAGAAATCTAGGATGATCCTATGGACACAGTTCTAAGGATCGGAGATAAGGTGAGATCCTTGCAGACGGAGATGTAGGATAAAGAGATTTATTATGAGGCCGATATTGCTACATTGAAGGATAAGCTGAATAAGCAGGCGCCATTAACTGAATAGCAAGTCAGAGAGCAAGTAGTGAGCGTCGCCTCGAAAAACATCACAAGTAAGATGGCTAAGTGCCAATGTCTCCTAGATAAGGTTTCACAGGAAATCGCGACCCTTGAAGAGGATCAAGGGTTGCTGCAGGTCAAGACCGTGGTACAAGAAAAATAGACTGCACTGGACAAGTTGAATGCAGAGGTGAAAGCTCTACCACCCAGAGAAAGGCTGCCAAGATACAAGGAAATATCCATCTTAAAGAAGGAAGTACAGGAATTACGACAAAAAGAGACTGAGATGGATAATCAGTTGCAGGAGCTCCTAGAGAATGCCATGGTGGTATCGCAGCAGATTGAAGATAAGTTAGTAGAACTGCGGGATAACCAGGAGCAGGTACAAGATCAAATTGGACAAGAAATAACTCCAACACTGCTTGAGACAATTAAACAGGTTGAGGAGGATACAAGAGAAGCAGTGGTGCAGTTGTGCGGTACATATGATGAGTTCGCGGCCAAGTTAGTCCCATCGGTCGCGGCACAGATTCAGACAGCTGAAACAATTAGTGGCTCGAGGACGAGCCACATGTAAGTGTTAGGGGCATGTTGGGACCAGGTTGAGATGAAGTTTTGGAAGTACCTTTTTGAGGCAAGCAGGGAAAGCTGAGCTGAGCGCAGTTCAGAAACACAATTTTGGCTAAGTATTGAGGATGCTGCGAAGTTGCGCGCAGCATCCAACTTTTGACTAGACTGCAGAGTTGTGCGCAACGTCGAATTTCTGGTCGTGATGCGAAGACCAGTATTGTGCCGAAGCAGTGCTGCGGAGTTAGGAGGCCACGTGGAGCCAGCAAAGCGGTGTGCTGGACAAGTATCAAGTGTGGCTACCGGCTCGACCGGTAACAGCCATTTTTGGAAAGATATTTTAGGATTGCCGAGCGGCAAACGTAGGCAAAACAGGAAGGTGGCCACGCGTGGGTTGTTAAGGAAAGTGATGTTTGGCATGCTTAGAAGGTAAAACCGTTAGAGAGAAACGGTTCGGCATAAGCAGCCTGCAGGAACGCGTGCGATAGGAAGGTTGGTAGCGATAGAATGAGGGCGTGGAGATCCGCCATGATCAAGCAGACGCTACCAGGAGCCAGCAAGCTGGTTTGGAAAACCGGCACAGTTTTGGAAACCCTTAGGTTCTGGGTTTTAGGTCTTCGGCATTGTATAGACATGACCTTCGTGCATTATCTATTTAAGAAGACATTTTTATATGGGATGGGGGTTCTCTGGGTTGTTCACTTTTTGGATTATTGTTATTCTTTTGTTGTTGCTGAGAACCTAAGGAGATAACCTTTTTTGTATTGCAAAATCTCTCCGAGCTGAGAATGTAAAGGCTTTGTAGTTGTGTGTGTAGAGACCTAGCCGAGAGAAAGAAGAGTCTACAGCTGAGTGCGCAGAATAAGAACGGTTTCCCTATCCCTTTTGAAAGAAATATATTACCAACCGTTCTTGTGGACGTAGCTTTCCATCCGGGGAAGTGAACCACGTTAAATCCTGTGTTATGTGATGATGTTTATGAATGAATGACTATCTGTATTTTATGTAGAATGAATGCTTGAATGTTTCCTTGCATGCTGTAATATGAGAACTTTGATATGCATTTACCAATAGGAGAAGTTTGGGAATGATATGCTAGGTTCTACGGAAGCAGATGAATGGCAAACATTTCAATTCTATGTTAAGGTCGTGAATCAATCATTTTGGTTCACATTGTAATAATCCAAGTTCTAGAATGAATGCTAGAAAGATAACTAGTAAGTGCCTGAATGAATGGATGAGTGATATTCATTTCAGTGCCTTAACGTTTCTGAGATCTTCCAAGTAGGGGATAAGTGTCGGTGACTCACAGTCCCATAAGAAGAGTTGCAGCAGTAAGGAACCCTTAGTGCGGCCTGCAGTGTTGCCTCCACCATGTAGTACTGCTCGCAGCATAGATCCTGCTGTGCACGGCATCACTTTGCCCTGCAGTGCCATCCTTCTGTCCTGCGCTGCGTATCTTGTTCAAATAAACAACTCATCATTTACTGTGGAAACCTGATTCCGCAGTACCCCATAAGATACACCTCGGGTGAGACCTCAACCTGCTCGCAGGTTGTTGCCGAAAGGGCCGGTGCGAAGGGGTTTTGTTGGTCAAAGGGAGAACCGCAAAGAACCTGGGTCTAATTGGAAACCTCTGGGTCAGTTTAAGCCAACATCCATGCCAATGACCATTGAGGAGTTTGTCACCTTGGTAATAAAATGGTAAGTAAATTATGACATTATCCTTTATCTTACCTTTTCTATCTTGTTACTTAAAGTTTTGACATTACCATTAATTGTTTCAGTATGTTTGAGAGTGTTTCCAACCTCGTTGGACTTCATATGGAGAAAGTGGAATTTCATATCTTGTTTAGAATTTGGCAGCTTAACAGTTTTAGATTTTAGTCATACTCTTCTTTCTGCATTCCATTTTTATAGGAGCCACCTTAGTGCTCCCACTTTGTAATGACATCGTGGTACCAAACAGTCCCATTGACCTATTTTTGTGGTCATTTGTTGGACATTAATTAAATTATCTTATCTTATCTTATTTTATCCTCCACAATAAAAAAATATTTTGCTAAGAGTCATAATTACTTTTTCCTCTATTATTTGGCTTTCTCTGCTTCATGAATTGCTTTGTCTACTTGTCCTTGCCTTTCAGCACAAATGCTCTGTCTAATGTGCTTTCTTCTCCACATAGATGGATAGTTCTTCAAATTTTCACTGAGATACTCTCCCGATTAGCTATAAGGAATTTCTATATGGATTGTAAGGCACTTAAGGTTACCATTACCAAGTCATTATCTTTGATTTTTGAAACCAGTTCTTCCACTTTGTCACATATTCCATGTTGGTACTAGGTAGCATTAAGGATTTTCTTTAAATACATAGTTCTAGATTCATCTGCAGTTTCTGTTTTTTTTTTTTTTAAATTTTCCCAAGTCAACTACTTAGCTTCTTTTACATTCAATTATGTCAATAACAAGGTGAAAAATACCAAGTCTCTCTATTTCTATTCTCTCATTTTTTTTGTATCTATCCACTGTAGGTTTGGTCTTTGTGCCCTTTACAGTTCCCTATAGATTTGTATAGGATAGTATCTTCTCCAATAAAATGACCGAGATGCATAATTTTTTCTGTTTAAATTCTGTGATCCAAATAATCTACTATGTCCACCTGTCATTTTAAAAATGATGAATGTGCAAATTGAGTGTTGAAGATTACCTTTGTTTCACAAAACCAACAAATTTCTGACCTTTTCCTTTTCATTTGACTACGTAGTTCTAGATTTATCTATGGATTTTTTCTTTATAAATTTTCCCCAAGCCACCTTACATCTCTTACATTCAACTATGTCAATAACAAGGTTAAAAATAACAATGTCTCTATATTTCTATTCTCTTTTTTTATTGCAATGGGATCTATTGTAGGTTGGTCTTTGTGCCTTTTACAATTCCCCACATATTGTTATATGATAAAATGGTCTCCATTAAAATGATCCAAGATGCATAATATTTTCTGTTTAATTTCTATGATCCAAATAAGGTATTATGTCCACCTGTCATTAAAATGATGAATGTGTAGATTTAGTGCTACACGTTACCTTTTTTGTTAAAGCCAACAAACTTATGACCATTGCTCTACTCTTTGACTACTACTGCTTTGAGTCATCGTTGCCTATTTTTTATTGTTTCCTTCATACATTAGATGCTAGGAACAGACTTCTGAATCTGCTCGCTCATTCACAAAATGTATCTACTTTTTGAGAACTCTGCTCTAGGTTAGGGCACAAAACAAAACTTTTGCAATCCATCTTTGGATGGGCAGTTTTGGCATGAAATATCTCTGCAAATGATGTCTAAAAGTACAGCTTGCCTATTTTTTTTGTTTCCTTCAGACATTAGATGTTAGGCACAAACTTTTGAATCTACTCACTCATTCACAAAATGTATCTACTTTTTGAGAACTCTGCTCTAGGTTAGGGCACAAAACAAAAATTTTGCAATCCATCTTTGGATGGGAAGTTTTGGCATGAAATATCTCTGCAAATGATGTCTAAAAGTACAACTTTTCTCCTAGTAAGAATATAAACTTTCTTTATTGCACTCACACTTGCAAGTTGTGAGGGCCTTGCGTAACCTTATTGTAACCGAGTATTTACCCTTGCCTTGCAAAGCCTTAATGTGATGAATTATTTACCCCAAATTCCCAAGTGGGTTCTAAGCCTCCAGGGCCTGTTATAGGCCCTCGGTAGGCCTTGGGGCTTGAATACCCAACCACTCGTGCCTATTACAGGCCTTGGGAGGTTTAGTCAAGCCCACAGTCTCATGGAAATATACTAGGTAGATATATAAAGGGGTATAAAAATGTAAATGAAAAAATGGATACATACAATATATAGGGAAAATAGGGGTTTTTTAAATTGGGAAGGCATATTGGGAGGGGGTTAAAAAAATGGTTTTGGGAATTTTTTTTCCAATATTTTTTGAAATTAGGGGTATTGTTTCATATGCCACGAACGAACGTGCTATGGTAGGCAGTCATTGAGTGAAGTCCCTGTGACTTTTATTTATTTATAATTAAATATTCAAAGTAATTAATTACAGTCATCCATGACCCCACTTGGTCAATAGTCATAAAACTTTAAAATAAAAATAAAACATAATTTTTTCTCAATAACATAAAATGTCTAGAACTTGGGTATGTGACAGGGAGCCATAGCCACCCTTAAGAAATTTATCCATGTTGAGCTCCCAAAACAAAACAAGAGAATCAACATGTCACCTCTCCTCATCCTTCATTTCTTCACCAGTGATTATATGCCTTATATATCCCATTTCGGAGACTCTACATCGTGTACCACAAATTACGATCCTCGTCATGGACTTAGAGATGACAATAATGGAAAAATCAAGTTTCGCTTCGACTCTCCATCCCGCAACATGATTTCCTCCTACAATTCCCATGCTTTGAGGGTACGAACTACTCATTTCAAAATAGATCCACCTTCACATTAACATCCTTCTTCTGCCACCTTCCCTCTTGTTGTCATGTCTTCTTAAATGAGACATTCCCTTCGTCACCCCTGTCCTCTTAACATGCATTCCCTCTCATGATTAAACCATTACTCTTCCCACCTGTTGATAGACAGAGGCAGCTCCTTTGAAATATACTCCTCGCCTCCACGTTCCACGCATACCATTGCATGTGGCCCTCTAGCCATGTGGGCACCTGTATCCATGGGTTATATATACTTTTCAATATTATTAAAGAAGAAAATAGTTAATTGTTGAGAATAATGACCATGAAAGAATATGTAGGCAACAATTTGACATCCCAGAGCTATAATCCTCCAAGAATCCCCAACCAACTTGATCTTTCTTATGAGTAGCTTTATATTTTTAGTGGTAGTGAAGCATAGGGTTATAGGTTCTATCAATATAAAATTCTACATTAAAAAGTTGTTGGGACGTCCAGGTTTATTACCTAAAACTTCAAGTTTTAAATTTTGGGAAAACATAACATATTGCTCTCGCTATCTTGAGACACTATTGATAATTGCATAGAGGTTAAGGCCAATACACTCATTGTTTTGAGCGAATACTAACTTATTCAATGCATTCCAAGAAATCTTATGATAGATTACGTAATAAAATATCTTAGTGATAAGGTGCACACATGCAGTGTAGTCGTTAAAGGTTGGATGCATGTGATATTTTTCACTTAGCTTCATACAAACTACCAAGTGTTAGGTAGTAGGCCATAATACAAGGAAAAGGTGAAGGAATGCAATCAACGACATGTACCTATGAACAATGATTATTCAAAACAATTGGAACGAAATGATGTAAACATAACTATAAAATAACTATCCAAGGCATCCCAATATTTACATCTTTCCTCCTTCCTAGTGTAATGGAAACATCCTTATTGCTAGAGTCATTGCTATGGAATTCATACTCCCTCAAAATATATGCTAGGAATATGTATCAATGAAAAAAAACATGATTAGAAATGTGTAGTCAATGTAGTTCATTAGAATCATTTTATAATTTTGGGTCACTTTGGCATGTCGAACATGCATCACATATTGGTGAGTTCTAATTATAAACTAATAGACATAATGTTCTCCAAAAATATTTTGTTTTATGCAAGTTTTTTTATTTCAATTAGAGGCAAATTGGCTATTTGATAAAATAAAGTTGGAGGCCAAACATATAAATGAAAACTTTCAATTTATAGTTTAAAGTACTTAACCCCAATTTTATGCATGCCATACACTGTATCAACTGAAAGGAGATTATTTGTTTCTCTATGAGTAAGTAAATACAAGTTTAAATAAGTCAAATCTAGTAGGAGAATTGTGCACACAAAACTAAGTAGAGGCATACCAATGGAAAATGAAGGAGATGTGGTGATGATGGAAACCATAAAGGAGGTGGCTAAGAATATAAGGAAGACAACTACTCCTCCCACTTGCATAGAGGTGGATTTTGACAAGCTAGGTATAGATGTATATGGTAGCAAAGCTTCTAAGCTTTTTATATATATGTACTATGCCCATATATCTTATAGCATCTACCTAATTTATCTTTTCATAGCATTGAAACTCGTGAAATGGGAAAGAGCTAAGGAAGAACCATGTGTCATTTCCTTTAGGACATGAGGGATACCTTAGTATTCCATAAGGCTCGATTCCAACATGGATTCCCTACATGTATGTCAAACTCACATTCTTAGGAGGGAAACATCCAAGACCTATTTAAATCAATCTAAGACCTTGAAATTGGATTTTATGAGAGGCGATGGGAAAATCATAAATTCAAACTAATTAGATTAGATATGAAAGAGGGGGAGTAGATGATCATTTTCAATGGTTTGAAGAAGATTGATGGCAACAATTGCAAACAATATTATGTGAACACATGCCATAAGTCCATCACCTTGAGTTGAATACAAATGGACAAGTGGACATGATTGATTTTTAAAATCACTACCTTTGGATGATATGTTTGGAGACAAGATTTGGAGGGGTGTTGTGCCCTAAAAAGATGCCTTCAACATAACAACTGAATGAGGCTTTAACTCTTGTGTGATTTGCAAGTAGATATTTTTACATGCATTAGGATTTAAAAATGTTTGATGCCCGAGTACTAAGATACTTTAGACAAAATCATGCTATCATTGTTTGATGAGATTTATTACTCAACTCTGCCTTGGAGTCCATTATACTCATAAGGTCTATATGTCACACTCAACTATGGATTAACAAAATCACACTACAACATACCATATGAATTCATACATTCCATGTGATCATAAAACTTAAGCACATAATCATACTGCATAATGCAATTCACATAAAGAACCAAATACAACATGGTTCATTCATCAATCACATACACTCAAAATGCGATTCATTTCTTAACTTCTTCTTTCAGTATATCATATCCCTAAAGTATATCTATCACGCTCAATACTCCATTAACAACATCACAATAATATACCATTCAATTCATATATACCATATAATCATAAAATTTAAACACATAATCGTATTATATAACACACACATAAATAAAACTTACAACTGACAAAATATCAAAAATATAAATAAATATAAAACATAAATCATCATAATATAAATATAAAACATAAATCATCATAATATAAATATAAAACCTATAAATATAAAACATGTTACATATGATGACAAAATGTCAAAAATATAAATAAATCATCAAATATAATTTTAATGTAAATCAAAACCAAAACATTACATTTAACATTTATTTATTTTCTATTACAACTCAATACCTTAATCTTAAAACTATAATAGTGAATGCTACTAAATAGATGTATTTAGTAGTTAGTTTTTAGTACAACCCAGTTACCATTTTATTTTAAAACTTTATATTAAAGAATGAATGCTACTAAAATATTTTGTCATAATCAAAAGCCAAATTATTTCAAAACTTTATATTAAAGAATGAATGTTACTAAAATATTTATTTTGTAATCAAAAGCCAAATTCACATTAGCATCTATTTAGTTTTGGTTACAATTATATTTTATCTTAAACTTTTATATTTATTATAAAATAAAGCGATTAGATTTAAGAAAAGATAAAACTTTATATTAAAGAATGAATACTACTAAAATATTTTGTTATAATAAAAAACCAAATTATTTTAAAACTTTATATTAAAGAATGAATGTTACTAAAATATTTATTTTGTAATCAAAAGCCAAATTCACATTAGCATCTATTTAGTTTTGTTACAATTATATTTTATCTTAAACTTTTATATTTATTATAAAATAAAGCGATTGGATGTAAGAAAAGATAAAACTTTATATTAAAGAATGAATGTTACTAAAATATTTTGTTATGATCAAAAGCCAAAATATTTTAAAACTTTATATTAAAGAATGAATGCTACTAAAATATTTTGTTATATTCAAAAACCAAATTATTTTAAAACTTTATATTAAAGAATGAATGTTACTAAAAAATATTTATTTTGTAATCAAAAGACAAATTGACATTAGCATCTATTTAGTTTTCACTATTTAGTTTTCAAAAGCCAAATTCACATTAGCATCTATTTAGTTTTGGTTACAATTATATTTTATCTTAAACTTTTATATTTATTATAAAATAAAGCAATTAGATGTAAGAAAAGACAAATTCAGCTCATTGACTTTGATTTGGGGGACAAGTGGTTTTTTAAGTAGACAACAATATAAGACAAAATCTACAAAGAAGGAATCATTCGATAGAACTTTATCTAGGCATGGAAGTTTATTCATGATATTTTATGGGTAATTTGTCTTAATTGTTTTTTAGATGTTAAAATTTATCATTATTTAGTTTTCAAATAATAACGAGGATAATCATTATTAACTTTAAGTTTATTAAAAAATATATATATTAATTCATAATTATTATTTAGAAAAACCATGCTACCTAAAATAATTGGTTGGTGCTCCCTAAAATAATTATTAATATCTAATGAATGACTCTCACAATAGGGATACAAATACAAACAAAAATCATTATAATCAAGGCAATGAAGTTTAAGATAGAACATGCATAACATTTTATTGGCACGTATTTCAATTTGCTTTGTATCACTTTAATTAATATGTTTTTATAAATAAAAATAATTATTAATATATAGAAAAGTGGGTTTTCGGATTTTCCATGGTAGCCATTTTTAAAGTGATTTTTTGAATCTTTAGGTGGATTCATCTTTGAGAAAAGTCACGTTTTAAAATGGTTACTGTGGAAAATCTGGAAATACACTCTTCCAACATGGAAAGCTTAAATATTAATATCTAAATAAAATAGATAGTCATTTTTAAAGTCACATCTTAAAATGGCTACCATGGAAAATCGAGAAATTCACTCTTCTAACACTACATACCATGGAAAGCTTAAATATTAATATCTAAATAGAATATATAAAGATAAAATATATATTAGTATTTAATAAATGATTTGAAGCTTCATGTTGATTCCCTGAAGATGAGTGGAGTGTCCACTTGAAATGTCGGAATAAAAACTTTAATGCAGTGAATATCAAGAATCATAAATCTACAATGATTTGAAAGTGTGAATGATAATAGATACAAATGTATAGTAAACATTTAAAATCAAATTTTATTTTTAAATATTAAAAAATATATTAACAATATAATTTATATATAATTTTGTTTGACAACCTTCTTATATAGCATATTACAGTTGTTAGGGTGGATTTATACCAGTGGTATGGCGGTGAAGGGGTTTTCTATTGGGGATGTGGTGTCAAAGCTTATGGACTTGAAGGGCGAGGTGACTTGGGAGAGGGAGGCGATTTTTATGTTAGATGAGGAACTTTTAAATCATGCGAGAGGGTCCTGAAATTGGAAAGGTTAGTTTGGTCGCACTTTTTGTGACCTTGGTGAGGTCAGTATAGGGACATGTGGAGACCATGCACAAAGACATGCAAAATTTCTTCAGGTTTTGGACTAGTGCTTTGCTCAGGAGGTAGATGGGGTGGTAAATGATCTATTGGGTGGTACTAGTGAACATTTTCGCATAGTTGTGGGTTATCAAGCAGACATTTCGTTGATTCCTCCCTTAGACAATGGAGTTCTAAATTTATAATCTTAGAAGATAGTGAAGGAGTTGGCGTTTTTTGAAACAAACAAGGATGGAAAGGTGTTAGTGAGTGGTTGTCAATTGAAAGCTTAAAAACCTCAGTCTAATCGACGTAGTATATTGGTATTAGGGAGAGGTATTGGCCTTGAGGAGGTCTCTTTCTTATCCCTTACTACTTTGGTGGGTAGATTTGGATATTGATCCATAACAAGAAATATATCAAGAGTTGGGTTTCTGAGCGCTTTGTTCTGGGATATTGTCCAATAATTTTTGTTTTGATAAGAGGGTGTTATTGTTTTAAATTCAAGAATGAGAATGATGCGACTCAAATACTTAAGGGTATTTGGATTTGTGGTAAGGGGATTCTTATGCTTAAAAGTTGGTGTCATACCTTTCATCCTGCTAAGCAATTAGTTTATCTTTGATACTTGTGGGTTCTTTTTCCCAGTTTTCCATTATAATTTTGGAATTGGGATTCCTTTGGTATTGTGCGTAATGAACTTGGGAATTTTCTTCATATTCAAGACCAAGTTTTATATGGAGTGGAGAAGAGGATGGGGAGAATGCTCATGGAAATTGATATTTGTCACTATTTATGGGAAGAATTGAGATAAACCTGGAGGGGAAAATCCTATATTTAGAAATTGGACTATTGGGGTATACCCTTCAAATGCTCTATTTGTCGGGAGGTAGGACATTTAAAAAAGGAGTGTCCGAGTTTTTGTATGAAAGTTCTGAGCTTTTCACAGGATTCATATGATAATTTAGTTGGGGATCCATTGGAGGCTTCTCAAAGTTCTGGCATAATGGATTATACTTTGTTGGATGGTTTACGGAATTCTTCATAGAATTCTAAAGACCATCGAATGTTGAATCCATGTCTATTAGGTAAGTTCCAGATTTTTTTTCCATCGCAACATTACTCATTGAGTTATTCAAAAAAAGACTTGCTGAAAAATATCGAGTTGTTAACTATGGGTCCGTCGATCAGTGAACATAGTTGTGAAGATATTAGGCATGACAGTGTAGTCTTGAAGGTTTCTTATGTTTCTCTGGAGTCTATTTCAAAATGATATTCTCCAAATTATTATCAGGATCTAGGTTTGACTGGTTTTATTGAAGTAGATAATCCCTAGGTGGGACTTGGTTTTGGAGGTGTTGTTCTGGGTTCAAATGAATTAGATGTCCAAGGTTCTGGACAAGGTAGTATGGAGACATACTTGATAAAACATGATATGAGGACTGGTGAGTGGTGATTCTGTGGTGATTTCATCTGGAAGTTAGCACTTGTTGGTGACTTCACCGTATATTACAATGACAACTCACAAGAAGAGATTGAGATAGTTACTACACTTATACCTTCTTACAAGGAAGTTCTAAAAAATACTCCCCTTTATATTTTTTCAGGACTTTCTCCAAAAAATCCTTTACTTGAGAAAGGAGGTGGGTAGGGTGTTGGTGACTGTAGACCTGATTTTCATAGTTTGGTTCCAAACGAAGTTAGTATTTTAGAAAATAAATAACATAAAGGAGTTGTTAAAGGGGGCTTTTCTCCTAATTTTTTCTGTATGAAGACTAAAATTTCAAAGAGGTTAGAGGTATGGAATGAAACTAATGAAGCTATGGGGGGTTTCGTGTCTAGCAGTTTTATGGAAATTCGAGTGTAGAATGCCCTGGATAGAACTAAGACATGATAATTTTAACCTTAAATGTTAGGGGAGTAGGGGGGTCTCCTAAGTTTTTATCCCTCTGAAGATTGTTTGAGTTGGTTCGACCTGATGCTGGTTTTATCTATGGTGTGAAGGCTAAGGAGGTTTTTTTCTAAATTATTAACTAAGTGGGATATGTGTACTATTTAGTTTATGGGTCCGAATGGCGGGATATTGTCTACATGGAATCCTCTAGTGACAAATTGTGTTCCCTTTTTATCTTCTACGTGTATCTTACTTGAGGGGATTTATAAGGATGTAGGTTATAATTTGAAATTGATTAATTGTTACGGCCCTTACTCAAATAGGATAGCTTTCTGGGATGGTTTGGGGAGGATGGGATTTTGAGGGATCCAAATATGATCCTCGGGGGAGATTTGAATTTCATCACTTATGTAAGGGAGGTTTGGGGTTCGATACAAAGATCGGATCCTTTATCCTCATATTTAAAAAAAAAATCCAGTAAGTTGAATTACTTGATATTGAGCCTTGTCCATTTCTTCTGACTCGGAGGAATGGTCGGTTGGGGGATGAGGGTGTGGCAAAGAAGCTTGATAGATTCTATATTAATGAGGACCTTGTGTTTCCAATTGATAGGTTTCGATCCTAGATTTTTAATTCCTCTATTTCAGATTACTATGCTTGTGGTACTTCAATTAGAGTCGGGTTTGGAGAAGGTACAATTTTCTTTTAAGCTCAATTGTGTGTGGCTTGAAGATATGGATTTTATTGAATTTGTTAAGAATAGATGGACTTAATTTGTTTGAGAGGAGGGTGTTTCAACAATATATAATTTGGTATATAAACTTAAATATTTGAAATCTTTAGTTATTAAATGGGATTGAAATAAGAAAAGATAAATGAAGAAAGAAGTTATTGATATTGAGGAAACCATTGAAGGGTTATACACCAATTATTCTTTGGGAATTCTGTTTGAGAATAACTTGGTACTGTGTCTTATCTTTGGAGGCTCGTACATTATAAATCCTTAGAGTTGAGGAAGAAACCTAGAGCCTAAAAATTTTAGCTATATGGCTTGCATTAGGAGGTCAAAATACCAATGCTTTTTGTTGTTATGTTGATTTTCGCAGGGTGGCCAATACTATATGGGAACTTATGATAGTTGATGGGTGACATTAGATTTCTAAAAAATAGTCGAAGGAAGTGGCAGTGCCACATTTTCAAAACATTTTTAAGGATCTAAGAACTGCTTCCATTGAAAATAAATTGTCAATGATTCAATGCTATCCTAGTTTTTTTTTATGAGGAAGGTAAGAGGGTGGTTGATCTAGTTACTTTGGACGTGTAATACCCCGATTGTTAAGCCCAAGACTTATGATATTTTATGTGATTGTGGAATTATGTTCTTTTTCATGTTAATGTGATTAGGTACTTATGATCATTGTTTTATGATATGACTTTGGAATTTATCACTATTATTATTATTAATGTAATGATTGGCATTGTTGTTATCTTTGAATGTTGTTGCTATTGATTAATTAAACAGCTAGCCCAACAAAGGAAACCAAAAGAGTATGAGAGACCATGGATCTCACAGTGTGAGGGGAAATGGGGGACATCCCTAGAACCTTAGAAATTTTTGTTGGATGAAAGTTTTCCATCCTAGTTCATTTTGCGCCTTAGTGACATTAGTAGTGTTTGTCACCCAAACATTGTACAACAACCCTATTTTTTTATTTTTATGGACTATGGGGTTACTATTGCACCTTATGCATACCTTAGTGGGACCCTCTTTCCTGGTGCACCCTCATTGGGAGAGATTCCCTCCCATTTATCTATTTTCTGTCATTTATGATCCCTCTCCCTATATTCTAGGAGTTGTAACCTAGATTTTAGCTTCCATAAGCTAGAATTTAGCCTCCACCTCCATAAGTGCGCCCACTCCTATATTCATGGAGATGCTCCCTATTTTTTTTCTTACAAGTCATTTATGATCCTACATGACCCACTCTCTCACCTCACATGACTAGTGTGTGCTCCTTGAGATATTATTGGCCTCCACTCCTTGGTTTTTGGTAACTCCTCCTCATGATGCTAATCCGGAAAATGGAATCTCCTAACTAATCCACCACTCCACTAATTCGAGTTAAGTATCCACGATGAAGCTTAAAATTACCTCTGTCTCTCATCCGAGTTGATTCCCTTGGGTTAGAGTTGACCTCCTTATGCTATATATTCATATGCCCTCTCCTTGTTAAAGCTAATCCTGAGGTTTGGATCACTTTCCTTACGCTATCTCATTGTGTTGTGAGTGTTGATAGTCTTGGGACTATGTGGGGGTTGTATCAAGACATAGTGCTTGTTGTGGGATCCTTGAGAGGAGTAGCATGTTTTCCATTACAAAGATATATTCTAGTGGATTGTCACTACCCTTTGCTTCCATATCACTCTACCAGTCTACATTCTTGCACAAGAATCTAGAAAATGGGATGGTGAACACATAGGCAGTGGATACAGACATGAAAGTAGTCATGGGAATCATTGTGGTTCTCGGAATAGGTAGTCCCGAGAGTTGCAAGATTGAATGCGCCTCTACCTATGTATCCTTGGTCTTAGCTCGAGGGCGATCTATTCCACTGAGGAAGGATTGATTGTGTCTATGGTTGGGAGGAAAGTTGTCCTGCTACAGTTAATTGCCATTAAAGATAAGTATTTTCTCATATACTTATTTATGTTATTTTAACATGTTTATGTTCCATGGAGGTTGAAATGAATTATGGATTTTCTTATGGATTATGTGCCAGGATTTTTATGCATGGTGTATGGCTCTCAATACGTTATATTACCATGAAACTCCTCTATCGTCCATTCTTTCTCTCCTCCTTCATGGTTTATGAATGTAACTCCCACAATGATGAGAGGGTTGCAAACATAGGTTCTTTTTCACCCATTTATGTTCATTTTTGGGTCATGAGATCTATTTCGTTGCATGTAGAATAACATTTCCAGTAAGGAACACCTTTTTCTACACCAGAAAAGCTTTCTAAATGACCAAGATGTGACTATTTTGGCTGGCAATGTTTTCAGCACTTAAGGGAACACATCCTGTCTTCTTGTTAAGATCCCTATTGTTTCTAATCTGGTTGTAATGTTGTATATCTTGTCATGTTATGGTAAATCATATTTGTAATGGTGATTGATGGTTGGAGGGATGGAAACTATTCAATCTAAATTATACTAGTGAAAGTTGGCTGAAGGGGACAACCATGAGATTGATTTTGGAGGTTGTAGTTGGAAGCTTGTGCCTTTGCCCTTGCTTTGGTTTGTGTGGCTATGGCTATGTTCTAATGCTATTCTTACTTACTGCGTAACCACTACTATCAATACACACATCACATGACTGATAAGTAATCCTCATATGGAAGACAAATATTATGCGAGCAAATGTTAATTGTAATACTTAATACTCATGCCCATTCTAGTTTTACAAACCGATACTTACTATCAATTACTTGAGTTAATTACATATTTTTTATTGTACTAAATATTCTAAATATTGTGCATTCATATTACGAATTACAATGTTGATATGTTTAATAAGTATGCACATTTGGGAAATGTCATGTTTAATTTTCATGCACTTCATAAGGCTAACTTCAAGTGGAATGGCTTGGTGGCCTAGACTTAGGCCACTTTATTCCGCTGTGTAATATTTTCTTTATCCTTTTTCCTAGACCTCTAGTGCCTTTGGACTTAGTTTGGAGTTGGGGACACTACACAGTGGTATCAAATTTGGAGATTTCAACACTGCAATTGTTGGTCCTTTTGCGAAGTTACAAGTCACTCTCTAAACATGCATTTGCATTAGATAACTTTGATGCATGCACCTTATTATAGTTTCACATGTGAGTTAGTTAATTAAACTATTAGCCTAGGACGGTTATGAACTTGATGTCTGTTAACGCCTAAATTTCACACACATGTGACATTTAGACGATTCTTGCAATGAGGAGTAATCAACATAAAGAATGAAATTCACCAAAGGAATCCTCAACAAATCCAAAAGGAAACATGAGTCCAAAATTACCTAAGACCAATCAAAATAAGAGGTCCTAGGTCTGAACCATTGATAACCCGCACTATAGCACATGTTATCAACTCAGTACTTGCACGATACTCACACAAATTTTCCTTTGATAGTCATGCTACTGTCAAAATGATGGGACCACCTATTTCCTGCAGCGCAATGAAGGATCCATCACCTCCAAGAATTCAAATTCGTATCCTCACACACTTGGTGGCATTAAATAGACCCCTTGGTGTACCTTGGAACTAGTTCATGGAGTGTATGAGTTCACATTTGGATCTAGTTGTTTCTTGGCCACCTCTTAGCCCCCCAAAAAATCCATTGAGATGCATTTTGTAGAGAGAAAGAAGAGCAAAGTTATGTTTTTGTATTTGTGTTGGAGCTTCCTCATGGCCCACCACTTCCTACCTTTTTAAGCATTCCCAAGATCCCTTGTCACCTTCCTCCAATGGGTAAGAGTTTCTATTCATTGTTCCACCACCCATTTATCATATAGTTTGGACAATAAGGACCACCCTAAGGAAGACTGTTGGCTTCCATTGGATCCCACACCTCCGAAGTGTTGTACGAATTGACCACTGGGTAATACAAAGTGGTTTTGCATACATTTGGTTGTTGTTGGATTTTTCAATCTCCCCCCCATTTCCTTTTGTTATATTTTGTTTAATTTTTTCTTATTTTATGTGAATTACACTAACAATCTCTTGCAGGATCATTTTGAGGAAAACCAAACCACACACACAGGGTCTCCAAGGACTGAGGCCTTGTTGCAGCCTACAAGACATAGCCCCTTACAAGTGGAGGATTGCACCCTTGTGCAATTTTTTCCAGAAAAGTTATAATGGCGACTCCACTTATTTTTGTTTATTTATTTTAAACTAGGTTTTTTATGCTAAGTGATTAATTATGGGTGTTTATCATTTGCAGGAGATCAAGTTTACCACCTCCTACTCTTGAATTCCCCCCCTGTTGGTCACACTTAATTTTTACACAATAGCATGGATCTCGATCTCTCTTCTGCGCTACCAAACACCTTCGACATATGCGCTAATCGTGCAGGTAATTAGTTCACGACCCACGCATCATTCCTTTGTTTGACCCGCACACCTTGTCTGTGTTCTTCCTAGGCTACGTTGGGTCTATTTTTTAATTTTTCCATCCTACCACATGACATATTGTTTGCCCACGCTATAGTCATTTGATTTTCTTTTTTATCTACATGCAACAACCTTGTATCCCCCTTGTTGCTCAGTAATGAACTCAAATTAAGTAATGTTCAATAATTACTTATTTTTTTAGTAATTAGTCCACGTAGACCAAGATTAGGGAGTAAAGAGTTCATATCTCTCGAAAATTAACAAACTTTGAGACTTTCAATGAGCCTCATTATTGTCACTAGTATCCAAGACCTCTCTTGTTTATGCTCAATTGACATGTTTTTGGGATCAAAGTAGTGTAGAATCCACTTTTTGCACACAAGGAAGGACCAACAGACTCTTGTCCCCCTAAGTATTCTCTTCACCTCACACTTCTTGTGATATTGGTGAATCGGAAAAGGGTGAGAAGTGTTAAATACCTCCATTGGACAATTTTTAATTAATTAGCACTTTGATTTGCAAAGCATCATGAGCATATTTTAGAGTTAAAAGTACATCTACTTTTGCATTTACTTTATACTCTTCTAGTTAATTTTCTAACAATCAATTTTATTTCATCACATGTGTTTGCACCACTAGCACACACTCATAGACCTAAATACTCTTCTAATCCAATTATTCTCTTCACCTCACATTTCTTGTGAGCTTGGTGAATCAGAAAGGTAGGAGTTGTGAAATACCTCTCTTACACTCCCTAAGTGAAATTCAAACTCCTTAACACTCAAATTTGAAAATTCCAACCAACTAAAATCCTCCATGGGAAGTCACAAAATAACATTTTAGTTAGGTAGGATTTATTGGGCTACTCATCCATTAATGCCCACCAATCTAGTTTCATTAGCTATATTTTGAAACATAGTGACTTATAGGGTACTTTCAAAATCCTGCTATAAGAAGGTGTTCAAAGAAAGCCTGGATCAGAAGTGCACCATGACTAGGGCGATGAAAGTCGAGGTATACTTTCCATGCTATCCCCTATGAGTCACTCATCTCGTTGTAGGGAGATGACACTATACCGTGCATGAGAAACCAATAATCCACAATTGACACAAGGTATCTTAGTGGAAAAACTTAGGACATATCTAAGGAGAAATTATGGGTGCAATTGACTCCTGCATTTAGCTATTTCCATTGGGAGGTGCTGACAAGTCTTGTTGATTGGAACATTGGCACCATTGTCGGTAGAACTATCTCTTTGTTACCTCCACTAGTCGATTCGTGAGTGGATACCATTATCGCCATCAGTTGTACTTTTGGTAGGCCTAGTTACATTTGAGAGGAAGCATGTTAGATCTTTTTAGGGAATGCACATATATTTTATTTTTAAATTCAAGTTTACTAACTCGTAATTAAAAAGAACCTACATGCGGGAACTCTTGCACTAAAACTGACTTTGCACATATCACTCACTTATTGCACGATATTTCATCTATTGTGGTTGGCATATTTTTGCATTTGTTCAATTGTGTTTAAATTCCACCATCACTCTCACTTGACACAAAATACTTCACCATTGAGGAACAAAAAAAACCCCTAAGGCACTTTCGAAGACTGCAAGGCCTCTCCCCTCTCTCAAGGGGTTGTTTTACACCATCTCCCCGTGGTTCATGCAGAAGATACTCTATCTAGGGCCTCTCCCAGGCCACATTGATAGGATCATCTGGGCGAGGTCGCTCCTTGCTTAGTGCATTTTATACTCTCAGAGAAAGTTTCAATCCTCCCACCTCCTCCATGGATGAAAGAAGAACACCTTCACTTTCTCCCCTTGGAGATAATATAGATACATTTACACCTGCCCCCATTGGAAGAGGCACCCCTTTGGCTTCTCCTCTAGGAGACCCTTTGGACCCCTTTGATCCCTCCTCTCTCATAGGGGTTCACTCATTGTTTTCAACACCACCTCGGTCTCACCCTCGTGGAAAACACACCCAACATACAATGGTAGGACCAAATACTACTACCCTACCTTTCATGGCTAGTCTAAATATCCATGATTTGGCTAAACTGATCAATGACCCCATTGTACATGATCCAACATGACTGTCTATTCCAAATAAAATTCCCTCTAACATTCCTAAATTCAAGGGGAAATGGGGGGATGATCCCTCCAACCACATCATGTCTTTCAACTTATTGTGTTTTTCTGACAACATAGTGGAAGATCCTATGAGGCTTCACCTCTTTCAACGTACCCTCACCGCAACGGCAGTAAAATGGTATGTAAATCTACCGAGAGCGACCCATGCCACCACATTTTTCAATAAATTCCAACTTCCAATTCTCCATGACCTTGGTCTCAAAATTCTCATGGATTTTCGACAAAATACATCCACCCACATCACAGACCATATCCATGAGTGGCATAGATGCCGCACATTGTGTAAAATTGAAATACAACCACCCTTCTTGTTGGATTGGTTCATCAAATAACTTCAACCAATCATAGCTAAAGATGTCATCGCCTCCATTCCACAAAGCGAGGAAGAGGATATTTTGAAATCCCAACATTTCCATCTCATATACGAACAACATGGCTACCTTTACACTATCCTCCCTGATGACCCTCGTCATCGGTCATTGGATCCTACACCTACAGGCTTGTCACATTTGGCGAATGGGGTTATTGGGTCCAATTCCCACTTAGGAAAGGTTCCTCCTACCACTTAGGTTTTATTTAACATGGATCTACAATACCCATCCATGACACCTATGTTGGTACTCCCTAATCCAGTACCAACCCCAGTAGTTGGTTAGTTACAATATGGATCCTATAGTCCTACTTATCCAAACATTATCCAAATGGTAGCGGTTCCTACACTGCAAATGGAACAATTATTTCCTATGTCCACATCTTATGGAGCACAAAATGCATTGATCCCACCCCCAGGATATAACCCTTATTATCCATTCCCATGCCCAACTGGTCAGCAACACACACCCCACATGGGGGTGAACCTGGTTCAACCTTCTTACGCTCAACAAGATTAACAGTTTGATTAGTTGAACACATAAAACCCCTAGAATCCTCAGAATTAGGGGAAGAAGAAAGGGAAGAACAAGCAAAACCAACATCTGATGCAAGGGGGAAAGCCCCCTCCCCGACAAAACTAGAATTTGGGCAATCACAACATGGGGAGTAATAATCCCACCAAACAAGGAAAGAACACAAACCTAAGGACCAATTACTGTTGCTCCATTTTTGGAAAATATGGTCATTACAACCATCACTGTCCCCTTATCCTTGATTTCCAATAGTTAGTGGAAGCCAAGAAGAAGATGGTGAAAAATCCCCCTCAGGCTGCGAATCCTCCCCAACCCCAAACCGCTTTATTACAACAACCCTTTGTGAATAAATGGGTTGTTACACAACAACAATATCCTTGCCCCTCCAATGATGGAACTTTCCAAAATATCTACATGTTGGATGTTAATCTTCAGACTCGAGCCAAAGGTTATGATAGGCCTCAAGCTCCCCAAGTGGAAGGCATCCCTATGTTATTAGGGTCCCTCCACAAATACCACGCCCAAGTGCTGAAAAAATACCTTGGATCCCCAATGTTCGACTTTGGAGTACCCCTAATAACCCTCATATGAAATCCACCCACAATTATAGTATTCTGGATGACTTAGCTCAATACCCTGCATCCATGTCCACATTAGAAGTGCTACATTCATGCCCAACCCAACGAAAGGAATTACTCAATGTACTCGACATTGTTGATCCTTCTGACTCTCATCTCATTACCTTTTATCTTGAGAAAGGTGAACCGCGACTATCCTCATCAATCACATTTCAAGTCCCTGTCACAGTAAAAAAAATATGATTCATCGATGAAGGTGCATCCACTTGCATCGTGTCCGCTAATGTTTGGAAATGGTTAGGGTCACCGGAGTTGGTACCCTCATCTATCGCTCTTCATTCATATGATGGGATACCATCCCAACTGAGAGGATTATACCAAAATGTCCACATAGAGACGGGGGGAAATATGGTCATGATCGACATAGAGGTAGTCAATGCTCAACTTGACTACAACATCCTCTTGGGTTGGAGTTACATGTATGCCATGAACATTGTCGCCTCCTCAGTCTTATGTCTCATGATGTTTCCCTTAAATGGGAAGATCATCACCCTTGACCAATTTAACTAATATGATCCCAACACCATGAGCAACCCTAACAACATCCTACCCACTATTTTCGGCATTGATCAACCATATTTTGACATTGCCCCTATCATGTATAAGGACTCCAATATGTTAGGAGTGTACTCAGGACCACCACTAGAGATCCCCACATCAACCTATGGCCTAATGTGCACAAATTTCACCGCTAAAAATTGATCCCCCTCCACCTCAACTCCATCATCAACATTGTCGCTGAGCCGTGGCATTAAACAAACATTGAGTTCATTGGTTCCCTCAATATTCCAGATCCGATTTTGTACCCTCCCATAGGTGCGCAAGGGATGTCGGTTATGGATCAGTTAAACCTACCTAGGCTCACTTTGGGTATTCCGGTATGGTACCTTAAACCACCCTACCTAGAAATGGATTCCAAACTAGTCGCTCATTATGAGTTTGTCCATGTTTCGGTTGTTATTCCTACAATGCCAATAACACATTCAATTACAACAGCCCAGCTTATGGAATCCGAAACTAAAACACAACCGGTCGTCACCAAGACCGCCAATGGGGGCATGAAGCAACCAAAGTTTAAATCCCCCTCCTACCAAACCCTGCACCTAACTTGTCATCTATCACTCAGCCTAAAATAGGGGGCATCAACCATCAATGGTTAAAATCCTCAGTAATGACCAATACTCCCACCCAAAGAGTCACGCAACCATGTGCTCTTTGTGGGAAATAAGGCCATGCAACCAACCTGTGTCCCACCTTTCCAAAGCTAAGAAATTTTCTCAACACTTCGATCAGCATAACCCATTCTCCACAAACCGTAGAAGGGGCCACATCATCATCTCCCACACCTAAGTCCAAGACACTGCGTACAAATCATGCATGTGCAATGTGTTCCTGGTATGGGCATTACACACACCATTGTCTTGATCTCCCTTGACTTCGAGATGATTTTGCCACCATTCACCTCACCCATCCATCAGATGATACCTCTCCCCCTTTATTACCAAAAGTGGCTCCCATTAATATGGTTACCATAGTGACCCCAGTAAAGACCTCCCCTCAATGGGCATACTCCATACTCGACTGGAAATTGCCTCTTTAGCGCCCACAAAGCCCTACCATTGTTCTGAAACAAGTCAATGCCACCTACATGTTTCATTCATGCAATTTAATGTCTTTCCATTAATAGCAATGTATTCTAGCAGCTGCATTCTCACTTTGCACACAACCCGGAATTGATTAGTCGATAACCTTACCCTTTGTGGGACCACCCTTCCTACAGTAATTGAAGAGGATAATGAACCAACATACCACAATGATGACCAAGGCATCCTGAACATATCATATCACCTTAGAAATATTGATCCCCCATAACCTATTTCTGGGGAGGTCTTGGATCCCCTAATCTTTCCTCAAGAAGAGATCTTACCCCCTTCCCCAAGAACCTTCGAGTATCTAGACATTCTGCATCTCAATTTGGTTTCCCTTTAGACCAATTCCGAAGAACCCTTTTCCTCTTATGAATCCATGATAAGAGAATATGTCTTTTCCACGAATGAAGAGATAATCTAAGCCATGCATACTTATGAACCTCCATGGAACACTTTCCATCATAGGTCATCGGTGGTTTGTACACATGATCCGCACATCCTACCAATCAAACAACAATATACAATTGAATCAAAATATTTTCTTCCCCCCTGGTCATTACAATTGATTCAAGAATCCTATTCCTACCCTGGATGCTTTCGAAGATGGTAATATCACCAATATATCCCCCAAAATCAAGGTTGATATTTCCATCACCCCCGGAGTCGTCGAAAACATCTCCATTAGGTACTCATGCTCGCCATAGGAAATTATTGATTTCACCATCCTCTTCAAATAATTTTGAGACGTCTTCGCATGGTCCTATGAAGAAATTCCAGGCCTCGTCCCTGTGATTTTCGAACATCATATCGACTCTTGGCCCAACCCCATCCCTGTTAGGAAAAACAATGCCCGGTCTACCCTTCTAAGGACCCAGTGATCAAATTTGAGATCGAAAATTTCTTACAGGTCAGATTTATATTTCCCATCACTTACACATCCTGGGTTTCTAACCCCGTCCCGGTTAAAAAAAATTAGGGTACCATTCGTGTTTGTATATATTTCTAGGACCTCAGCTTAGCCTGCCCTAAGGACAATTTTCCAACACCCTTCATTAACCAAATCGTTGACTCATGTTCCAGTAGTGAAATGTTGTCCTTTATGGATGGATTTTCCGGTTATAATCAAATAAAAATCCACCCCTAAGACCAACACAAAACAACATTTACCACACCATGGGGTACCTTCACATATAAGGTCATTCCCTTCGGTCTGAAGAATGCATACACCACTTTCTAGTGCGCTATGATGTACATTGTTAACAACTTGGCTCACATCATCCTCACCTTTTTAGATGACCTCACCACCAAATCCAAGAAACAATGTGACCATCTTCACAATATTCGCACCATATTCACATGATGTCACAAATAAAACATTCGGCTGAACCCTCTTAAATGCGTCTTCTATGTTACCGTTGGTTGATTATTAGGATTCATCATCTCAAAGGATGGTATCACTGTCAACCCTTCAATAGTGCAAGCCATTGTCGAACTACCACCTACACAAACACGACGCCAGTTGTAGAGTATCCAAGGAAATGACAACTTTCTTTGGTGTTTTGTCCTTGATTACGCCACTTAGGCCCACAAATTCTTATGCCTCCTTAGGAAGGACATCCCCTTTAAATGGGACGATTATACCCAAAGCACCTTCGATGACCTGAAGAAAACCTTGTCTTGAGGATCCCCTCTGGACTTTGAAAAATATTTTACCCTTCATATATTAGCATTAGCTTCTGTTGTGGCCAGTGTTCTATTCCAACCAGCTAAGGATCACTAGGAACATGTCATTTACTGTGTCAGCAAAAACCTCACCGGACCAGTGCTCAACTACAATCATGACAAAAATCTTGCACTAGCAATCATCCTTTCCATACAAAAGCTACACTATTACATTTTCCTCCACAAACCAACTATGGTCATCGACTCCAACTCCATGCAATATATAATTAGCTATAGAATTATCAATAGTAAATTTTCACGTTGGGTTGTTATCTTACAAGAATTTGACCTCAAATGTTTTGTCCCTGAGAGAAATAAAGCTATGGCCCTATCTGAGCTTATTACAAACCTCCCGTATACCACCTCAAGTGACCTTGTTCAGGACCAATTAATTGATGATCATCTCTTTTTCATCGCTATAAAATACCCATGGTACAATGATATCCTCACCTATCTTCGTACTCAGAAATCCCCCCCCCACCTATCCCGTGATGACCGCAAAAATATCAACCACCAAGCACCTAGATAACTTCTCATTGGAGATGTCCTATACTGTCATGGCATAGACACCATCCTTCGACACTGTCTAACACATGCACAGGATGAACAAGTTCTCAATGAATTCCATAGTGACGCCTTTGGCTGCCACCTCTTAGGACTAGCCACAAGCCAAAAAATCTTATGTGTAGGATATTTTTGGCCCTCTGTATTCAAGGATTGTGTTTATGCAGTCAAACTATGTGCAAATTGTCAGTTATTTTCCTGCAAAACGTGGTCCCCACCTTCTCATCTACATCCAGTCATCATGGCGTGTCCATTTTGCGAACGGGAAAATGATTTCCTGGAGTGTCTCCCTACTTCGGTTCAAGGTCACCAATATATCATTGTCGTCGTCGATTACTTATTTAAATGGGCTGAAGCCATGCCTTCATTTGATTGCAAAGGGATCACCACTGTGCATTTATTCTTTATCCATTTCATCTCCCACTTTGGCGTACCTAAACAACTAGTTTCTGAGAATGGAAAACAATTCCACAACGTGACCTTTGAAGAACTATCGTGAATGTTATGCTTTAAACATGAGTTTTCAACAAGATACTACCCCTAGGAAAACAACCAAGTTGAAGCTGTAATTAAATTTCTCAAAACTTTGCTCCAATTCATAGTGTATAAGAACACATCTAATTGGCATCACATTCTATTCCCACCTTGTTGGTCTTATGATACCTAAGTCAATACTGCTACAAAAGTTACCCCATTCCACTTTATCCATGGAGTAGAAGTCGTCCTTCCCATTAAGTGTCAAATCCCTACCCTCCAATCCACTTTCGAGTTGCTACCAGATACTCCCGCTCTCAAGCAACGGCTATTTATTTTGGAACACCTCGACAAAGAATGTCATGACTCCCTTCAACAAAATGAGGCCATGATAGTTCATTCCAAGGAAGACTATGATTGAAATGTACGAACTCCCACCTTCAATAAGGGTGACTTTGTACTCGTCTTCAACGCCAAGAAAGACATCAGACTAGGACTCGGTAAATTCATATCTAAATGGACCGGCCCTTATGCTATTGAACAATGTATCCTCAAAGAGGCATATGTATTAACTGAATCAGAAGGACTCACCCTCAACAACCCATCAATGGGTTTTACCTTAAATGCTTCTACCCTTGATTCATCGGCACCCCACAAGTGTGACTTGTTTCACTTTTATGTTTTTTGTATTGTCAATACCTTGGACATGTTCTTTACTACACTTGGGTATGTGCATTACATGTGCAGGATCATGACCAAGAAAGAAAGGAGACTCTTGTTTTTCCATTATAAGAATAAGACTCCATCCCTCAACAACGGTGTTGGGATCTTTCCACATGTATCATTTTGAAACTGGCATATAGGCAATTTTTTCCCTCTGTTTACAATGTATTTACCAGTACTCCCATTTATAACCATAGGTCCCTCATTCCTAGTTTTGATCTACCGTCAACGTCATCACTGCGAATAACATGTTCCCCCATGGGTGTACACATCATTTCCAACCTCGTCATAAATTGATACCCATCATGTAGACCCCCCATAAGTCCGAGGAATATGATATAGATTGAAAACACCACCCTAGCTCATCATTTTATAGTTGAACATTTACTCCCCTGAATCTCGCAGTAGACGCCATCCAATTCCTCGGCTCATGTTATGATCAATCTTCATAAAGACCACTCATACCCCCATGAGCACTTTACCTCTCGTAATATTCCTCGTATCATTACCCCGTGAAGACACCTATGGGGCCCCCACCCTCATAAGAAACTAGTTCTATTCAGTTCTTTCCACATGAATAATATATATGGAATTGATTCATGGGGCACCCGTCTTCACGTTTGCGAACCAACCCCAACCTCATATTGGAAATGATACCCAAACCCACTCAAGACCATGGGAACTATGCTCATCATCAACTTGGTCCTCTGACACACCCAAAATTGTGGGGACCCCACCATTATTCTTTATGTACAAACCGTTCCCCCATCACCTAACCCTGTGGGAACACCATATTCTTTTTGGTAGCAACCCATGGTCACCTTTGGTCAATGTATTTTGAGTCTCAAATATCCTCAGCAATATCTGTTTTGTCAGTCACCATTACTCTCCCTATTGCATCTCCATCAAAGCCCATTCATTTGCAGTTTGTATCCCTCCATCTCAACCTGTACCGTTCTGAAAGGAAGGTTGTAATCCACACTCCCCATGTTTACATAAATCAAATAAAGTTATGATCCCCATGCTTATCATCCAGTATTGTGCTAGGTCTGTCCTTCCAACAATTGATTACAACATGATCTTGGTTCTCAGGATAAGACCCTCATCTTATCACGTGCTTCATCTCTCATCGACTTGGAAACACTATATTCTGAGAGTTACAGTGATTGCAGTCGTACCTTGGGATCCATTTCAATCACTATGATGGATCACCTGGAACTTATTAGGGAGAGTCATCAGTGCTCCCTAATTTAGTGTTTTCCCCTATGCTCGACGTCAAAACATCTATCCCATCAGGGGGAAATGTACATTTGAAGGTAGCGGTGTTCACATTTGAAAACCATGGTATTAGTCCATCTGGAACAATGAAGTTCTCTCTCAAGCAGCTTCACAATGTCATCTTCCCATTTTTTCAGCACCATGAAGTAGCTAATGTCACTCCAAACCCCATGGATCCTAGTGATAGTTTAGAATTAATTAATTAATGAGGGGTTAAGTTTTAAGGCATTAATTATTTAGGTGGTTTTAATTTAATTTTATTCTATGTTTGAAATGCACTTTATGGAAGTATTTTTCATTTATAGATATTTATTTCAATGGAATGAAGTGGATAATTATTCACAAGGGCATTTTAAAGGATAAGGATTGACCAAGAGATAGAGTGCAAAGGAAGAAAAGATAAAAGCTGTAAAATCTAGGAAATCAGGAAAAAGAAAAGAAAAGCTATCCCAAGGTAGAAAAACAACAGAGCTTAGGAAAAGCAAAATAAAGCAGAAAAGCAGATAAAAGTAGAAAGCAGGATAAGGCAGAAAGCAGGACAAAGCAGAAAAGTAGGATAAGGAAGAAAAGCAGGACAAAGCAAAAAAGTAGGATAAGGCAGAAAAGTAGGAAAAATAAGGACAAAAAAGAAAAAGTAGGATAAATAAAAAGTGAAAGAAAAAGTAGAAATTAAAGCAAAAGCAGAAGTCAAAGGCAAAAGCAAAAGCATAAAGCAAGGAAAAAGAAAAAAGTAAAGACAAAAGAAAAAGTAGAAAGCAAGCGATCCTTATTCACTCCATGAAGTAGCATTATCCTAGTTTACTTGCTCTACAAGCTACCTCAAGTCTATTAAAGAATAAGTGAGCACCACTTGGCCATCTTTTGACAGTTTCTGAATTGGATTGAGTGCAATTTTTTCTTTGTGACTTGGGAGATGTGCCCCTAGTCCAAGGTGGGAGATGTGCCCCTTTTTAATCTAAGAGGATGATGACATCCAATCTTCATCATGGAGTTTATTGTAGGTCCTGAAGTATGATACAGTGGTTGGTGTTCTTGTTGTGTGGTTCAACTCCTTCATTCTATGGAGACAATGTTGAGGGGATGAAATGGAGGTTCTTGTTTCAACCTTTTTGAGAATTTTTGGAATTTGAGAGCTATTCCATTTCCCCCATAGCATCATTTCCAGTAGGAAACACTTTTTTCCTCATCAAAAAAGGTGTCTGAATGAGCAAGTTATGGCCATTTTAGTAGATCCGGGGTTCGAGCTATAAAGAACGTGCCATTGCTTTTCTATCTATAAATATTCCTAAGTTTTGAATTTTTTGAGCAGCCATTGAATATTTTTGTGCCTTCCATGAGAATCCATATGCTCTTCTTCATCCATGTTGCATATCCAGTGAATACCCCACTCCTTCTTCTCTTCATAAGAAGCATTCTTCTCCAATCATTGTAAAAATCCAAGAATTGATGACTCCATGTAATGTCTGAGCTATGAAACTTATGTGTATTGATTAATAAGATCAATTATTGTTTGTTTATTATTTTTAATTCATTGCTGAGTCATATGAAATATCAGAAGAATAATTTGAGAGCCTTAGAGGCTGTTTGAGCTCAGATTTCTCAAGACTAGTTCATTGTGCAATTATATTTGATTAGGTTTTCAATATTTTTAATTAAAATCTCTCTGGATGCTCATTTTTGGTTCTTTCAGTCATAATAGGTTCTTAGGATGCTTTTGAAGTCCATCCAATCATCATATTGAGAATTCGTGGCCTTCGCTTCTTGTTTTGGAGAACCCGTCAACAAACTAGCTGAGCAATCCTACATAGCACTCTTCTTCCTTTTATCTCAAAACTCTTCCAAATCCTCCCAAAACCTCTGTAAATCTTGTCCAGCAGTATATTTGGGGTTAATTACCTAATATCCATCCCTTGTTTTCTTTCAAGTGTAAGTGGAAGTCTCTATTATGCATATGCTGGTGTGCCCAGGAAGCCTTGGAGTAGACTTTAGTGACATCTATTGTTGAAACATAAACTTCCCCGGTACCTTGTGAATATGAGTATGAAGTTGGCCTTGAATCTGATGTTATCTCTGCTTCACACTCCCCAATACATTTTTCATATCTGAAAGTGTCCAACCATCAATCCCTTCAAAGGTTTATCAATGTCCGAGTCTAGTTTATTCATGACTAGTTTCAATTTTGCAAGTTCATGATTTAAAATTTTTGTGTCTTAGTTAACATCCTTGAATCCATATTTGGGTAGATTACAGTGGTATCAGAGCACTTTCCTCTTCTCCTGTGGAAATTAATCTCTCAAGGAGAAGAAAATTACAGCCATGTCCTACTATGATGGTGATTTCTACGAGTTGTATGAGGATGATGAGCAGTATGATGATAACTATGGGGAGCAATATGAAGAGTACTAGACAAATAGTATGAGGAAGAAAATGTCCAGGAGGTACCTTCTACAAATATCTCCCATCATATCACATTTGGAAGAATAAATGATGGTTATTCTTATTTCCATATGTATGGAGACGATGCATGTTCCACAGTCAAATATCAGCCTTTGGATGGGCATGAAAGGAGTAAAAATAAGCCTACTTGTGAAAAGTGCAGAAAAATATCCAAAGCTTCATTGGATGCATCTGTTTCCTACTTGATGAGAATTTTTGGATCTTCTTCAAAAAGAGCCTCCAAAGATATTGATCCTAAGTCAACTAAGGGGAAAGATGCATCAACTTGCTTGAAAGAGCACAAACAAAGTGACTGCATGAGAGAAGAAAGTTGTGCAGAAGAAGATGAAGTGGCAACCCTCACTAAGAACTTGGAGTAGAGAGAAACTACTGATGGTTGCTAAAGTTCTGTAGAAGCATCTACTGATGGATGCTATGAAAAAATACCTATTGATGGCTTCCTAAGTTTTGTGGAGAAATATACTGATGGATGTCCATTTCTCTATGTTGGTGACATAGAGATACCACTTGAGAAGGCTACTGTAAGTACAAATTTCACTGAACTTGAAGAAGATGAAGACCTTGTAGTCAAGGAAGAGATCCAATAATCAATCTCACTATCACCATAAGAGCTTCATGAGGTTGATCCACTAATTGATGACGAGGAGGTTCACTCTCAACCTTCTCCTTTTGAAAGGCCACTCAAGATGAGCGAAAGGAAGATCAAGGAGGCCTTGCACATTCTCCATGACACACATGTTTCAGTGTCACAGTCTTTTTGGAGATCTACTTCTTTGGAAGATTCATCTATCCTTGAATCCATGGAGAAGATCCAGAAAGCAATGACTAGAATCAAAAGTAAATTTTCACATATGCTTTCTGACAGAGATTATTTGTATGAGCTTGTTCATATGTTGTAGGGAGCATCCTTTAATGATGATGAAGAGATTTGCAAGCTCAATAATGAGTTCATGGCCACCCAAGATTCTTTGAGAAGCACTCAAAGTGCCCTCTTGGAATCCAAGATGGCAATAGAGAAACTTCACCAAGAGTTGTAGAGAACACACATTCCGTCCTACAGTCGAGTCATTCATTCTCTTTCAGTTGTTGAAATTTAGAGTTCTATGGAGGAACCTCATGAGATGGTGGTTCATGAGGTGCATGATGAAATGCATGTGCGTGAAGAGTTTAGAGATGCAAATGATGGGTGTCAAGCACATACTATCTTCCAGAGTGAAACTGAGCTTCTTCCTGGAGTGATTCATTTCTCCATTGAGGAGTCAAAAGAGCTCATATTTGATGGACCAGTATTTGATGGAGATGATGCATCCATTATCTTGATGGATCAGGTTTGTAGTGATGAGATATTGGTCCATGATCCTACATCAGTCCCATCTACTTCTTCCATCTCAATTGAGGGTGAAGTTTGGGTCAAGAATTTATTTTTGAAAGTTCCTGAAGAGGAGCAGAAAGCTCCCACATTCAATTCAGTGGATTCAATGAAAACACATTCCCAACAGTTGCAGAGGCATCCCATTCCTTCCTTTGATGCCTTCACACATAAAGTTGAAAATGGTTCCAACTTGACTTCATTGAGAAGGGCACATTCTGATTGCATTCACCTTTTGACCAGTGGCAACGATTTTGTTGAATTTTCAGAATTTACTTCAATCTGATCTAGGATCTTAACTGAGAGAACAACATGTACAGCATATCTACAGCATATCAATCATGGAGACAATAATGCAAGCACACAAGAGACACAAAGATTTACTTGGGGAAAACCATAAAGGTGAAAAACCCCAATAACTTCCTCAGAGATAGATAGAGCAATGATACAACCAACCAAGAGAGATAGCCATAACCTAGCAGCAGATCCTCCTCCTCCATAAGTGCGCCACTCCTCCTTGAGTGCATGTGTGAGAAGTGAGTGAGTAAATAGAGTGCCTCCCGCACTATATTTATACTTGACTTGACTTGCCTTTTTACCTAACTCATGTAGGCTCGAACTTAACCACATAACATAATGCTGAGTGGGCCGACCCCCAATAGGGTGGTCTAATAACCCTTTGAACCACATGGCCGACCCCCAATAGGGTGGTCTAATAACCCTTTGACCCACATGACTTATACAGGGCCGACCCCAAACAAGGTGGTCTAATAACCCATCAAGTATAAATTACGACACTTACAATATAAATGACGACACTTCCTTATAGAGGAATAATACCATCTCTATAGGAATATAATATACATATATGTGAAATACATTCCGAAGTTACATATACATCAACACTCCCTCTTAACTAGGAAGGTATTTCTCAGCACAGTTCTTCTAGCACAAGTCATCTTCTCTGGATCATCGTCACTGGATAATCATCATCGAGTCATCATCATCATCGCCACTGCTGCTGCTATCTCAATCAATCTCTGAATCTACTCGTCATAGGAAGTTCTACAGAGCCAGTCCTTTTTCATACTGGATGTAGGCCCACCACCTGCAGGTCTTCATCATCACTGGCCATACTGTGGAATCCTCAGGACTTATTACGTGCGTCACAAAACCTCGAAAGAGCATCCCAGGATGTTACGGGTACACAACTCCGACCTGTAGGATCTCCCAGGGCGCTATTACATGTGACCCCACCACAAAACCTCGAAGAGCATCTCAGGATGTTACGGGTACACAACTCCGACCTGAAATCTCCCAGGGCACAAATTACATGTGGTCCACCACAAAACCTCGCAAGAGCATCTCAGGATGTTACGGGTACACAACTCCGACCTGAAATCTCCCAGGGCGCTATTACATGTGGTCATGGCAAAACCTCGAAAGAGCATCTCAGGATGTTACGGGTACACAATTCCGACCTGAAATCTCGCAGGGCCCAAATTACATGCCATAGGACAAAACCTCGCAAGAGCATCTCAGGATGTTACGGGTACACAACTCCGACCTGAGATCTCCCAGGGCACAAATTACATGTCCTCCCAGAGCAATGTCTCGAAAGAGCATCCCAGGCTGTTACGGGTACACAACTCCGACCTATAGGATCTCCCAGACATGCTCATCTGCACAACCTGATCCACGGCCACAGAGTATCAACCTGATACTCACCATACATCATCCTGATGTACTCATGATCGTCCTGATCATCATCACTGCAACGTCCTGCTGCATGTCATCTGGAGCAACATCCTGAAGCTCACCATCCATGATAATCTTGATCATCATCACTGCAACGTCCTGCTGCATGTCATCTGGAGCAACATCCTGAAGCTCATCATCCATGATCATCCTGATCATCACTGGAACATCCTGCTGCATGATCCACCTGATCATCAATGCATCCACCTGATGCATACCAAGTATCTACCTGATACATATCATCATACATGATCCTCCTGATCATACAATGTATCCACCTGATACATGATACATATCACCATACATGATCCACCTGATCATACAATGTATCCACCTGATACATATACAGATACATGGTCCAAGCATCCAACATGATGCATATACAAAATACATACACATGATCCAACTGATCATATCCAGCATCCAACATGATGCATCCATACATAAATGATCCACCTGATCATATCTAGCATCCAACATGATGCGTACATACATACATAAAAATGATCCAACTGATCATATCCAGCATCCAACATGATGCGTACATACATACATAAAAATGATCCAACTGATCATATCCAGCATCCAACATGATGCGTTCATACATATATAAAAATGATCCAACTGATCATATCCAAGCAGAAACCAGAACATCATCCTGATGCTCATCATCCAGCGCTTACATCCACAGCCATGTGAAGGATCCTCCTTCCAACATGCTTGGAATGGCTTCAGCAAATGTGTTCATCACTTCTTCCTTGAAGTGTCCTCGATCTGAAGAACGCCAAGCCTCTCTCTCTGAAATACTCGAACTTCACCCTGGCTAGTGGCTTCGTCAGCACATCTGCAATCTGCTCGTCCGTCGCAACATACAGGAGCTTGACAGCTCCTCTCTGCACCATATCCCTGATATAGTGATATTTGATCTATATGTGTTTCGACCTGTCATGAAACACTGGGTTCTCAGACAGCTTCACACAACTCTGGTTATCACAGAAAATACCAGTAGCATCCAACGGGAGATCAAATAATTCAGATAGTAGCTTCCGTAGCCATACTGCCTCACAACTAGCTGAACAGGATGCAACATACTCTGCCTCAGCTGTACTCAGTGCTACATAGGACTGCTTCCTGTTAAACCAAGAAATCACACCTGATCCCATACTGAAGCAACACCCAGATGTGCTCTTCCTATCTACAACACTACCAGCCCAATCTGAATCAACATAACCCCGCAGGTTAAACTTTTGATTTGCCTCATACTTGAGCCCATAATCCACTGTACCCGTCAGGTACCTCAGAACATGCTTTACAGTAACTATATGAACACTCCTCGAATCTGTCAGGAACTAACTCAATGTGTTCACTACAAAGAAAATATTTGGTCTCGTGTTCATCAGGTACATCAAGGGCCCATTCATCTGAGGATACATAGAGACATCAACTGGATCAGATGAAGCATCACATAGAAGCTTTAGATTTGATGCCATAGGTGTGGCCATGGCCTTGCAATCCATCATCCCGAACCTCTTTGGGATATCTACTGTATACTTCCCTTGTCCAAGGAAGATTCTATCTGCACTCTGCCACACCTCCATGCCAAAAACAAATAGTGCATCATCCCCAAGTTCTTCATCTCGAACTTGGAAGAAAGCTTCCGCTGCGTGTCGGCAATCAATCTATCTTTACCTGTAACAAACAGGTTATCTGTATATAAAAGTAGTATCACTGGATTGCCTTCTTCAACCTTGTAGAAAAGGTTGGAATCTGCTTTACTCTTGGTAACGCCCAAACTGGATAGAAAGCTGTCTATCCTACCATACCAAGTTCTGCACACATATATGACTACACCATGCTGTCTTGAAATCCATCTGGTGCATCTTCTATTTCATCACTTTTATATTTCTTAATGCTGTCATCTGCAACATGCTTGATCTGATAGTTCCATTTGGAAGTCATAGCAAACTTCCCTTCATGTCTTGGGATTATATCCCAAACATCATTCTTCATGATCGACGGATCAAGGCATTTCATTTCTTCATCCCAGATCCTGGGAACTTCAATATCTTCAATAGATATCTTTGTTGCTGGAACAAAATGTTGTAGTTCTTCTTTTGTAGGAGATGGCATACGATCTTTCCTACACAACAAGTTAAATTTCATGATTAGAAAACATCTCATAGTTTTCAGAACAAATTCTTACACATAAAGAAATATGCCATACAGTCATGCAATTATCTTAGCCAATGCTTCAATACAACATTTATCCATATTCCGTAACTTTCTAGATGCCTTCCAATCTCTACCAGAACATTGTTAAGAGTGTGCACAACTCCCAACATGTCAGCAAAGAGGTTTCATTCTAGATAAGTAGCAATGGAATGTTGTACAGTGCCATAGGCCACTTACCCATGCATATTAGGAGTATATTGTTCATCAATGCAATTATTCTAATATGCATAATACACAACCTAATTCTAGGAACATCAGTATATACATTATTGAACAGTATTATTTAAGAAATGATAATTCAAATACTTATCTTTGTTTGTTCGTTGGGTGGACTCCCTCTGAGTCTTCGCTTCCTTGCAGGAGCTACTGGAGTCCTAATCTGAAGTAGCTTCTTCTACACCTTTTGATGTGGAATGTAGAGAGATGGTCAACTCCCTCTGAATATTTGCATCCTTGAATAAACCACTGGAGTGTACTCCCTCTTTATCTTTGCTTCCTGGATTACCTATTCTTGAACTCATATTCATCCTTGGTCCCTATGCATGCTTATTAGTATCATGATTAAATCATACATTCATTAGCATACTATTAAAGCACAATAATCTCAAGCATGTATAGTCATGATCATTTCAAACAGAAATAATAAGCATTAGCATTCAAGGATTCTTATGGTTAGTCAAATCATAAGAAACATAACATGTCTAAACCTGTAATTACTCAAGCCTCTGACTCTTCAGGTTAGTTGAATCATCAATCAAGATAAGAGATATAAAATGCATAAAACCTGTGATTATTCAAACCTATACCATCATGATTCTTCTGGTTAGTCATATCATCAATTATGGTAAGAAACATAATATGCATACAATCATGATTATTCAAACCTATGACTTCATGAATAATCATTATCAACAACGCGATAGTATAAGATCCTAACCCAAGGTAGGAATCTAGCTTGATATAGGAAAAACATACCTGGATTATCATGTTAGCTAGTTATGTCTAACATACCCGTATAATGTCTTTTGGTTCTCTTTAGTGACTTGTGCTAGTAACCTGCATGTCTCATAAGTTAACCATTATAAAACCAAGTTATACATACCTCGTGAATGGATCTTGTATGAGATCCATGACAATGGATGAATCTTTGTCCTCATGTTATCATGATCATATGTTCTTGGACCAGAACATGATCTGTCTTTCTTGGTGTACCTTTCATGTTAGTAGACAACATAAACCTCATACAACACCATAATGCATTAGTACAATCATAAGTGTCAACACCCTAACCAATGAATATCTTCTATCATGCATTCATAATTTTGTTAAGGTGATACAACAAATCTAAAATCAAAATTGTACTAACCGTAATAACATGAAGACAAACATACCATAAACTTAATCATGGACAAATATCGAAACATACCTCGATGAGTCATACCTGTCGAGATCGCTTGTAATCTTCTTATGTAAGGCCTTATCCTCATCTCCCTCTGAGACAGGAACTTCTTTCACTTATGCAGGTGATCAATCCATCTTCTTCTAGGATTAACCCAATCCACTTGATTTGCAAGAACTGGACCTTGAGCTGGATATGGGTTTGTCAGAGAAACCCCAAAAATTCAAACTTTGAATTTCAACCTTCCGATAGGATAGGAATATGCGCCTTGATGAACTGATCAAACTGGTATATTCAGAATTTGAAAACTGCAAAGTTTCACTCCTCAATTTTGCCTTTGAAACTTCCGGATTCACTGGACATGACCCTGAACTGGGGTTTGATGAAGCCCACTCTTTTTCCCCATCAAAATGTTTGATCCAAATCTCTAAGCTTCTATTTTTCTGAGGAGCTTCCAGCCGTGGTCACAGATTTCAAAAATTCCCATTTTTACAGAAGCCCTAATTTTCCACTTTTCTGATCAAAGTCCCGAACTAGGGTCTAATCAAGCCCGGCCTTCTGCCCAACCAAAAATTATGATCTTCGTCTCTAAATTTCTATTTTGATGATTAGCATCCAGCCGTGGTCTCGGATTACAAAAATTTCAACTTTCTTCAAAGCCCTAAATTCCGGAAGCCATGAATGAAGGTACTCAAAAATAATTCTGTTTTGACAGAAATATGTACCTGATTGTTTCTGGTGTAACTCCAAACTTTTCAATCCACAGGGTCTGAAAAAGATTCTTGAGATAGCCTGACCTGTTATCTTTCCATCCTGATAGGTCTGACGTCAATTGGATTCTCTGAGAGAGATTTATGTCAAATGTCGCAACGTGACCTGTTTTGGGATAAAACAGGAGAGCGAACTTGTACGGCATGCCACATGTCACTGTTTTAACTTCGGCCTCTGAAAAAGGTTTTTGAGATAGATCGTCCTGTCACCTTTCCATCCTGATAGGTATGACCTCAATTGGACTCTCTGAGATAGAGTTATTCCAAATGTCGCAACGTGACCTTTTTATGGGATAATACAGGAGAGCGAACTTGTAGGGCGTGCCACGTGTCACTGGTTCAACTTCGGCCTCTGAAAACGTTTTCTGAGATCGTACAGACTGTGTACTACCTGTCATGTTTTACTAAATTTCATTTGGAGCTTCCTATCCCAAGATATGACCCTTTTCCCAAGGTCACCTGATTTTGACTCAGATCTGGAAGAGGCAGAAACCCTATATTGTACAGATCATAAATCACAAAGTGAAACGAATTAGAGGTTGTCCTTTGGACACAAGATACCTGGAGATCTTAGCTTCGGCCTGTAACAATTTCAGATCCGAAAACTTCGCTAAAACGGATTTATAGCGAAAGTGCTACGATGACTGGTTTTTGCTATATCAAGCCCTAGCATCGTAAGTGTAACAAGTGTCATACATGCCATATCATGCCTTCTTTCAGGCTAGCTCTAATACCATGTTGAATTTTCAGAATTTACTTCAATCTGATCTAGGATCTTAACTGAGAGAACAACATGTACAGCATATCTACAACATATCAATCATGGAGACAATAATGCAAGCACACAAGAGACACAAAGATTTACTTGGGGAAAACCATAAAGGTGAAAAACCCCAATAACTTCCTCAGAGATAGATAGAGAAATGATACAACCAACCAAGAGAGATAGCCATAACCTAGAAGTAGATCCTCCTCCTCCATAAGTGCGCCACTCCTCCTTGAGTGCATGTGTGAGAAGTGAGTGAGTAAATAGAGTGCCTCCCGCACTCTATTTATACGTGACTTGACTGGCCTTTTTACCTAACTCATGTAGGCTCGAACTTAACCACATAACATAATGCTGAGTGGGCCGACCGCCAATAGGGTGGTCTAATAACCCTTTGACCCACATGGCCGACCCCCAATAGGGTGGTCTAATAACCCTTTGACCCACATGAATTATACAGGGCCGACCCCAAACAAGGTGGTCTAATAACCCATCAAGTATAAGTTACGACACTTACAATATAAATGACGACACTTCCTTATAGAGGAATAATACCATCTCTATAGGAATATAATATACATATATGTGAAATACATTCCGAAGTTACATATACATCAACAGATTTGAGACATTGGGAATATTTACATAAGGAAGCACTTTTCTTTCCAATTGGATCATTGGGTTAGAGTGTCTCTTCTTGTCTTATTTGGGATAAAAGACACATGAGTGATATGCCTTCTTTGACCTATGGAGACTTCATGGATACATTATACACTTTTTGTAAGCAACATGGGCATCCATGGACTTCTGATGATGCCTACTTACTTTGTGATTGGACATGGGACTTTCACCCTTGTCATTGGAACAACAATGTGTTGATATTTGGTACTTGTGTGCATTGGGCATATGAAATACAATCTGAATTGCATGTGCTTGAAAGGTTTGGAGTTAGGCAAAATGGAGGCCAAGCAGTTGTTAACACCCAAAACGTGTTCACTACCTCATTACCACATTATATGGCTCATTTGGCCATTTTCCTACCATTTTTCCCTCAAAATCCCAAAAAATCCCATTAAAAAGCCTCCAAAAGGCCTAAAATGCCTCCAAAAGGCCATAAAACCCTCAAAATAGCCTAAAAAAGGCTAAAAAACCCCCTTTTCCTCCAAAAATAGCAAAAATCCCCTAAAAAGGGAATAAAAAATATAAAATAATGAGGAAAAGGAGGAAAAAACCCTATACAGCTGCCTAAAACCATGTGTTTCCCAAAACCATGGGTTAGCACTCCACCACCAAAAAACTATACATAGGTGATGGAGATCCCTTATTCCATATCCACATTCACAAGCACCCTTACTCTGCCAAAATCTCTCTCGAAACCCTAGTTCACCATTGAACTATTTTCACCTTGAGAGCCACCTTTGGCCCATCACTACCATTGGAGAAGGAGAAGGAGCATATTGAAGCTTGGAGCATCCTCTTGGACACTACAAAGGGCTTCATCAAACCTTTACATTGAAGGTAACATCAATACAAAAAGTCATTCTTTAAATTTGATGTTTATGTTTCATGCTTGTTTTAAAAGTAATTTAATTTCTGTTTTAGCTTAATCATTTAATCATTGTTGAACTGCTACTAAGGAGTCCATTCTCCTTAGTAGGTGCTCATTGGCACAAGCTAGGGGTAAAACCCTAGCTACAGTTTTGGCGACTCCACTAGATTTCGAATTTCTGGTTTCCGTTTTTTAAATTTTTTCTTTTCGGCTGTCCCTTTCGGCCGCCGCATACCGCGTTTTTTCTCTTTACAGTCGCGTCCCGACCGCGCCTTTCAGGCCTTTACCTGCGATCCGACCGCGGCTCTCAGACTGCTTCTGACGCCCTGCCGGTGGATTCAAGTCTGTTACCTGCGATCCGACCGTGGCTAATCAGCCTGTTTGCCGCGATCTGACTGCGCCTATCGGCCTTTTTCCCGCGTCCCGACTGCGGCTTTCTGCCTCTTTCGTGCGTCCTGACTGCGCCTATTAGCCTTTTTTTCCGCGACCCGACTGTGTCTTTTTCCCTATTTCCTGCATCCCGACTGCCTCTGTTGGCCCAATAGCCGCGTCCTGACCGCCGCTGTTTCCCTTAAACCCGCGGTCGGACTGTTCCAAATCGCCACAGACCCGCGGTCTGATTTCTGCTCTTTTCCTGTTTTGAGCCCAGCCCCTTTTGCTGCAATATTTTCTGCATCTGAACAGCCCTCTGTCCCACCTGCAGCCTCACTACCTTACAGCCTTTCTGCAACATAATTTCTGTTCCTTTTAGAGATTTCATTTTACAAATTTCAGTATTTTTAATTCAGAAAATTTTGCAAGTTAAACTTTCAATTTCAGTATTATTGATAGATTGGAAGTTGCCCCCCTTGTGGCACTTCTATTTTTGGGTTCAACACCTCACGAGCACACACTATGTCACATAAATCAAGTGAGCCTTAAAAAGTACCTAACTAAACCAACATTCTAACCCCACTTGGGGAACACAAAAGAATCATTGTAGTTAGGTAGGATCAGGGGGATAGGCTTCCAATAACACCCCTTGGTTATTTCACTTGAGACATAGTTGTTGTCCAAATAGGGAACCAAAATCCCCTAGTACTTTTTGGCACGGTCACGACCAGTTTATCAGAGGGCCTCTCCCTTAGGAGGGTTGAAGTCGGGAGACTGGTTCCGGAGGCCTGAGTGGAATACCGCACTCCATTCAGTAACCGAAGGGCTACCTTTCGCGGTTCGCGGGATATCCCTGTATAGGGGTATTGCGGTCAACGAACTAAACGACAGATTCACCTTTCTGGACGTGTCATGAACGGGGTATCTTAGTTGCCACTCTTCTAGGATTGACTACCCGGTGTCCCTCCCGGTAGGGGGATATCATAGCCACTTGGCTTTCCTACTCATATTGTCTGACTTGGATTTCCTCACCTTGCAGAGGATATGTTTAGTTGAGTCAGAATACTTTTAGCTAGGTGTTTGCATGCTCCTTTACCTCCCTTTGGTCTAGTGAGTCCACCATTTTTTCTTTTTAGGAAACCTGCTGCTTCTTGGTATTCTGACCATCTTTGTTGTTACTCCACCTATTGTAACACAGCTGCTGCAATGGGTGTTTTGAGTTGGTTGTTGGCCTGAGTGCCTTGTTTTTTAGCTCTCCTTCTGCACGCACGGTTGCATTAGGATTTTTGAGCTGTTTTTATACTCACCTCAACCCACAGAGATTAGACACCATCTGTCACCATTGAGTCCCCGAGACATTCTCGGTGCCTCAGGGGCGAGCCCCCACAGCACGGTTCTCTTGACACCACCCGTCATAGATTCCGATCATTATCCGTTGATACCACTCATCACAGATCTAGAGCCCTGTCACTTGACTCCACTCGTCAGCGACGTAGGACTCCGTCACCAGATAGTGACGCCCCTTACTTTACCTCCGATTCTGACGAAGAGTCTGAGAACCCTATTTACACTGCCCCTACTAGCCCCATGGCTGGCACGACTTCCACTCCATTTGTCATAGGGACCATTGGTGGCCCATCCACCACTGCACCAGTTACTGCACCTGTTTTTGGTATGCCCTCCATGGGGCACCCATCTACCGTTCCCCTCACGGTACCTATTCCCACAGCGGGAATACCTATCCCCACTACATCAGTGGCTCACACTACCCATGGTGGTGCTGGACCATCCTCCACTACCTTAGTTCCCCCACTTGGGGGCACCACCCTAAATCTTGTCCCTCCACTTGGGGGCACTGGCCCCAACTTGGTCCAAAGCACTACTGTGTCACACCCTTCTTCCAGTCTGCCATTCATGGCTAGCCTCAACCTACCTGACTTGGCCAGATTGACCAACGATCCCATTCGACACGACCCTACATGGCCTCATATGCCTACCAAACTACCCTCTGACATCCCTAAGTTCGAGGGCAAGGCCAGTGAGGACCCACAAAACCTTATCATGTCTTTCCACCTATGGTGTTCCTCTAACTCCATTGTGGATGACTCTGTTCGCCTCCGTCTCTTACAACGCACCTTCACTGGCTCTGCAGCCAAGTGGTATATCGAGCAACCTCATGGGACCCATGCCACCTTTGCTTCCCTGGCCTCGACCTTCCTGCAGTTCTTCCAGTTGCTTGTCCGCTATGACGCGGGCGTTGAGATCCTTCTATCTTGTAGACAAAACACGGCTACCCATATCACGGACCACATCCATGAGTGGCGTCGACGCCGTAGCTTGTGCAAGATCAAACTCGACGACCGTATCTTCCTAGATTGGTTCCTCAAATCCCTTCTCCCTGTTATTGCTAAGGATGTAGCCTCAGAAAGACCCCAGTCTGAAGAAGAAGCCATCCTTAAGGCCCAACAGTTCGACCTCATCTACGCCCAATCGGGTTACCTTTATACCATTATACCTGACGCCCCTCGCGGCGAGTCCTCCCAGCATGATGCACCGGGGGCATCCCACGCTGCAGATGGTATCATTGGCCGTGTTTCTTCGCATCCCCAACCATTTTCTATAGCACGTCCTACCCCTGGCCCCGACCTGTCGCGGGATACTTCACAGTCTGGAGCAACCAACTCATATGCTCCCATGACACATCACCATTCCCATGGACCCTCATGTCCACCTTAGTGCTTCGGGTATGCGACTCCTGCTTATACTCCTCCAGTCGCCCCTCAGCCTTACTACCATCAGCAGGCTACCCCAGCTCCTGCGCCTTCACAAGCCCCACCCGCTTACTATCTGCCACAGGCAGCCCCAGCGGCACATCCACAACCGGCTCCGCAGTCCTATCAGCAACCCCCTCAAGTTGCTGCACCTGCTCAGCCTCAACCTACATATCATCCCCCGCAGCCCGCTCCCGCACCTGCGCAACCTCAAAATCCACCTGCTGCCCAAGGGCAAGTTTACGCCCAACAGAACCCGCAGCAAAACCAGAATAACCAACGAAACCAGGGCCAACAGAACCGCGGCAAGGGCCGTAATCTGGGGAACAACCAACCTGTAGACCAAGCTGGTCAACCGGCTAATCCCCCTGACAACAACAATGCGGCCCCTGCTAATCAAAACCCTGATCGCCCGCCGAAGCAGGCTAAAAACCCCAATTTGCGAACGAACCACCCTTGTTCTATTTGCGGGGTCTATGGACACTACACCCATGCTTGCCCACACTTGGAGCGAGCTCGACAACTCTGGGTTGACGAGGCCCATCGCCAAGGGCATGCGGCTCCCCAAGCGCCACCCAACCCCCCCCAACCTCAACAACCCCCTTTGGTGCTGCAAAACCCCCTACCAACCCAAGGCGTAGTGAACACTCAGCCGTTGGCTCCCCATCAAGCCAATGCGGCCCAACAACAACAGATCACTTACGCTGCTCCTGATCAACCCATGTTTGACTTAGGTACCCACCACTTACTGATGATGTCATCTGCCGACGTCAACCTCCAGACCCGTCGGAACCAATATGGTTCCACCTCTGAAGCCCCTCCCACGGATAAACCTACTAACGCTCATCCCACCGATCAGGCGTTACGTATACCTCCGCCTCCCATAGACGACGGTGCGAAAGCATTTCGTTTCCCACTTCACCATATCAACAATAACCCCAATGCGCGCGCTGCGTCAAACTACAGCATTATAGACGACCTAGCCCAATCTCCTGCAGCCATGTCTGCGTTAGAAGTCTTGAAGAACTGCCCTTCCCAGCGGAAGACTCTACTTTCCGCCATTGGGGGGATTGACCCAAATGATTCGCATTTGATGGCCTTTTATTTAGACCATTCTGAACCACGCCTGCCTTCTAGCTTAGCATTCCAAGTCACTGTCTCCATTAGGAATCTTGTCATCCATCGGTGCATCATCGATGAGGGTGCCTCCACATGCGTTATGTCTACATTCGTATGGCAGAAGCTAGGATCCCCTCCTCTCCAGTAGTCCACCACTGCGTTACGCGCCTACGACGGTCGTTCGGCCCAGCCCCAAGGCCTCCTACCCAACGTTCCTATCCAGTTAGGTGGTAAAACAGTCCTTATTGACATAGAGGTAATCAATGCCCAATTGGATTACAACCTTTTACTTGGCCGCAGCTACATGTACGCCATGCGGGCAGTTGCCTCTTCTGTCTTTCGCACCATGATGTTCCCCCATGAGGGACGCGTGGTTAAGATTGACCAGCTCACCTAGTATGATCCCAGTGCTCCCGCGGCACCTGAAAATGTTCTCCCCATGGTTGAACAACCTGTTTCTCCTGCCACCACCTCGTTTGTTTCCTCTACGGGGCCTGGAGTCTACTCAGATGCGCCGATGACCTCCACCTTTCAATCCATCCCTCCTCCGTCATCTACGCCCGAAGTCTCTGACTTATGTACCTTGTCCCAAGATAACCTACCACCTAGTAATCAACCACCCTTGTTGCCAAAACCACCATTGGTACCTAGCCACATTGGTGTTACACCGATCCATACGATCCCCTTCCTAGTCCCTCCATCGGGAGTAGTAAGCGCCCCAGTCATGGCTACCCTTAGCCTCCCTGGGTTAACCTTGGGATTACCTGTATGGTATCTTTCGCCTCCCGTTCGCCCGCCGACACCAGATGTCGTCCTCCAACCGGTGCAACCCATGGCTACTACCACTCAGCCACCTCCTGGTGTATCTACCCCTTCGTCCTCCACGACACCTCCTCCTACTCCCAAACCCACTGGGGGCAGAGGTCCACAACCTTACACTGCTGTACCACCCCCAAAGACAGTAAAAAACCCTCCAGTATTTCGTGCTCCTCCCAAATGCTCGTTGTGCGACGAGTTGGGCCATGCGACCCACCAATGCCCACAGTTACCAGCATTGCAGAAGCACATGCAGATGCTCGACGATGACCTCAACATCCCAACTGTCGAACTAAACCCCACTCCCAAGCCTAAAGATAAGTCCCTACGTACCAACCACTCCTGCGCCATATGCGGTATTTACGGGCACTATTCACATCATTGTCTCGATCTCCCGGATTACAGAGCAGCTCTCTATGAGATGAACAATCTGGATCTTGAGACGGCACCACCTACTATTGAGGAGATTTACCCCCCAGACTCTTCACCTTCCGGAGAGATTAATACCATCTATATGATCTCTTCAACAACTACCCCCTCGTCAACCGATTTGACGACGCAAACTTTTCGTACCGATGAGGAGATTCTTGAGGCCCTTACTGCCCCGGATTATCCCTGGGATGATATGCATCATCATTCCTACTTCCTCCCAGAAGCGTCTTCCTCTAGCACCGCTACCCAATACGCGGTCGAATCCAAAGACTTCCTCCCCACCAAGGTTGACTGGTTCAAGGACCCTACTCCTGCTCCTGACGCCTTCGAGGAAGGTAACATGGCCAACATCTCACCTGTCATCCAAGTTGATATTGCTGCCCCAGGACGTGCCCCTGAACTCATCACTTTAGGAGCATTTTGCAGTAAACAGGAGATTGAGGACTACATAAACATTTTCAGAGAATTCCATGATGTCTTTGCCTGGTCCTATACCGAAGTGCCCGGTCTTGACCCCGCCATCATAGAGCACCACCTTGACACCTCCGAGTCAAGGGGCATAATAGATCACCTCGACCCTGGGATAGGGGGCACGATCAATCATTTTGAACCTTCCCCATCACATCTATCTCAGCACGTCAATGAACCCATTGTTCAAACCCACACATATGTGATCCACAATCACAAACCCCATGCACATAGCATCGGGGCAGGTCATTAACCTTGCTCACTTTTTCACATTTGTGATCTCAACCATTTTTGAGGTCACATATCACTTGTATATTTGATTTTATACACCTCGTGATTTCCTTTTCCCATTCCGGAGTCCTTATGACCTCCGTTTTTTGCACCATTTGCACTGCCGGATTCATATTTCCGTGCCCGTGATGATGCTTGAGATCATTTCTCGCTCTCACCCCCCGATTTTTTGGGTATTTTTTCAGACGCCACTAGTCGCTTCGGTTTGCGTGCCACATTGGCCGTTCTCCGTTTTTCACATGTTTTATGTCATCGGATTCATTTTTCCGAGCTGGTGATGATGTTTGAGATCATTTCTCGCTCTCACCTCTAGATTTTCCGGGCATTTTCCAAAAATGCCCCCGTCACCTCGGTTTGCATGCCACATCGGCCGTTACCCATTTTTGACATCCTTTATATCGCCGGATTCATTTTTCCGAGCTCGTGATGATGCTTGAGATCATTTCTCGCTCTCACTTGGTACAATTTCAACATTGTGTCCCGACACCTTGCAGCCTCGGTTTGCGTGCCACATCGGCCGCTATCGGATTGTTCCACATTTTTACATGAGCCAATCACTCCTGTCACACTGCAAATGTCTAGTTATTTTGCCACCATTTCATCTACCCCGCAAGGAGGCCCACCAGTGTTCCCCACTACCCTCGTTCTTGGTCATCATTACTGTTCCTTGATTGAACACTTCCTCCTTGCCTGGCCATTCCTTTTGTTTGGTATAATTTTATCCCTTTTTCGGGCCGGACAAGTCCTTTACGAAAAAGGCACTTAGGGAGTTTCCGTTAAGCTCTTTTCTGACTCCTAAAAGAATGAAAAGATCGCCGAGCAATCTTGCTTCCTTTCATGCTTGTTAAAGTACCTGAAAGGGCGTCTATCTGGTATAAGTTTAACCCTTTTCCGGACCTGGTAGACTAATTACGAAAACGGAATACTCTAGTCACACCGGCTAGAAGAGTTCTTCATTGCATCCTTTTATGCTTCTTTGGGCCTTGGAGACTAAACCTACGAAAAAGCAACCCCCTGGAGTCTTCTTACTTGCTTTCAGACTCTCTAAAATTGAAAGCAACCACGAGCATACGCTGTCCTGGGCTCGTTAAATCCACACGACAGCACCATTCCATCACTTCAGAGTCTTCTTATCGCTTTCAGACTCCTTAAAATTGAAAGCAACCACGAGCATGAACTGTCTTGGGCTCGTATAAATCCACACGACAGTATCATTTTACACACACTTCTTCTAGTTCCTTAACCCATGAAGAAGTACCCACCCGTTCCTCCTGGCACTATGATCGATCATCTCGGCAGCACCCCCAATCAGGTCGCCTTTGTTCAGAGTATTCTGCAGTCTCCTGCCATTTTATACCAGCTTGAGTCTCCCTCAGCCCAGTCACCTCCCCAGAGCTAGTACAGCTATGATCCCTTTCCCCTCAGTCAGTTTCATATGCTGCCAGATCATTCCCATTATCATACTCTGAACAAAGGAAGTTTGAGTCGACCCACTCTACTTGCCCAGTTGTCCCTCCACAGTTTGTCAGTCCTGCCATCAGTACCATCACATTTCGGTCTTGTACCTCACGCTCCTGTCAAGGAACCATCATTGCCTTGATAGTTGCAGGTCTCCCTCTGTCGACGACAGCTCCTCTATTCCAGAGGATAGGCCCAGAGGTCCCTATGCCTTGGACTTATCACCATCTGTGGTAAGTGCCTACGGATCATTCTGAGAGGAGTCATCATTTCCTCTCCGAGTGGTTGTTTCTCACATGCTCGACTTCAGCACCTTGATCGCATCGTTGAGGATCGCGTAGGATTATATCCCATCAATTTTTAGTCGAAGACCCTGGATTTCCCCCGACTCTAGCACATTGGTGAGTCCCTTCGGAACGCCCAGTTATATGTTCCCGTGGATGTCCGGGCTGCGTTGGCGATTGTATTCGGAAGCCATCCAGCTATATGCTTCCTCGAGTACCCAGTTTCAGTCGTAGATCAGTTCCAGTTCAGTGTACCATTGTGAGTGTACCCCTTGTCATTCTGATCCAGCAGCTCATCAGCCCCTTTGGTACCACACTCAGTAGCACTGTTGATTGTTCCAGTGCACCAGTTCTGCAGTTCACACCTGGTCCGCCTAGCAGTATGTCCCAGTATTGTGTCCCCCTCTGGACACCTATGATGTACACAGTGGCTATGTATCTTACAGGTCCCCCTTTTTTCGGGCCTCACAATTCTATTTATGTATCTTGATACGAGCATGGGTATGCCCGCCTCGTCCATATATTGAGATTATTCCTCAGTCAGTATTTGAGGTCATGTATATTTCAGGTCCCCATTTTTTGGACCCCGTTGTTATTGTTATGTTATATCCTGATACGAGCATGGGTATGCCCGCCTCGTCCATATGATCAGATGATTCCTCATCCATTATTGAGGTTATGTACTTTCAGTTCTTGCAGTTGTTCGGGATCGTTGTTCTGGGCTTCAGTTTGTTTCTTCTCTTCTCTCCACACCCAGGAAAACCATTCATGACTTATGATGTCCATCGGCCATACGATTAGCTCCTGCCCTCGCACATCAGGGGGCAATCTGTTAACACCCAAAAAGTGTTCACTACCTCATTACCACATTATATGGCTCATTTGGCCATTTTCCTACCATTTTTCCCTCAAAATCCCAAAAAATCCCATTAAAAAGCCTCCAAAAGGCCTAAAATGCCTCCAAAAGGCCATAAAACCCTCAAAATAGCCTAAAAAAGGCTAAAAAACCCCCTTTTCCTCCAAAAATAGCAAAAATCCCCTAAAAAGGGAATAAAAAATATAAAATAATGAGGAAAAGGAGGAAAAAAACCCTATACAGCTGCCTAAAACCATGTGTTTCCCAAAACCATGGGTCAGCACTCCACCACCAAAAAACTATAAATAGGTGATGGAGATCCCTTATTCCATATCCACAATCACAAGCACCCTTACTCTGCCAAAATCTCTCTCGAAACCCTAGTTCACCATTGAACTATTTTCACGTTGAGAGCCACCTTTGGCCCATCACTACCATTGGAGAAGGAGAAGGAGCATATTGAAGCTTGGAGCATCCTCTTGGACACTACAAAGGGCTTCATCAAACCTTTACATTGAAGGTAACATCAATACAAAAAGTCATTCTTTAAATTTGATGTTTATGTTTCATGCTTGTTTTAAAAGTAATTTAATTTCTGTTTTAGCTTAATCATTTAATCATTGTTGAACTGCTACTAAGGAGTCCATTCTCCTTAGTAGGTGCTCATTGGCACAAGCTAGGGGTAAAACCCTAGCTACAGCAGTTGTTCTTTTTCCAAGATATTGTGAGCTACATCTAGGATATTGTTGCACAATTTTGTGAGTTACAAAGATTTGGTTCACCATTCTCCATCCCACACACATATGGGAGCCAACACAAATAGGGATGAAGATTGGGTAAATGGATTTTTTCTTTTGGTTCCACATGAGGAGAAGGAGTATCCCACACACTCTATTGATGGTTTGATGGTTAGAACTTGGGGTTTGACAAGTGCATATATCCCTTACTAGTTTGATGAGCAACAATAGAGGCATCTATCTGATGTCTCCATCATACATAGCAGTGCAGAGGAGTTCCACTTGAGCCAGTTTGTGAAGAACCTACAACAATTAATTAATGAAAATACATGAGATAGCAGAAATAACAGAACTCAGAATCGCTTTTATTGATCGCAAGCCACTTCAAGGGGGAAACTTCCTTTGAGAAAGCTCAAGACAAATAACTTCATGGTACCTTCATTGGTCTCAACACAAACTTATATAGTAAGTCTAGGCGACAATACCATGGGACAATACCATGTGTCAATACAAACCATGGGCCAATACAACTATGGATCAACAATTACTACGGGATGACTTACAAAGCCTATGCGTCCAACAACAATAATACAAACTATGGATCAACAAATACTACGGGACGACTTACAAAGCACATGCGTCCAACAACAATATACTAACAAAGTAAATAGAAGAGTTGACTTGGTTTCCTAACATAGTTAGGTGGAAAAAGTAGTAGTGTAAAGAGTTGTTACACCAGAGCAAAGATGGGACATGGGGAAGCCACAAGATTTCCATCCAGATCACTAAGATGGAGTATGAATTCATTCACTGATTGGGTGGATAGATACATGAGGGTGTTGATTACTCCAACAGGTAAGTTTGTTGATTGCATTAATGGAAAGTTTATGGACATATCATTCATTTTTTGTGAGCAGTTGTATAGGAATTTGTGGCTATTATGTGATGATTACAATATACTTGGATGGAAATGGGATTTCCACCTATGTAAATTGGCTAACAGTGATGTGAGTCTGTGTGCTAGTTTTCACATAGAACATAAGGAGTGTTGACACAATTATTTTTGGGTTTATTGAAATACTTTTGAATGATACATGAGAAAAGGAGCGAGAGCCTATCTTTATAATTTCTTTCCACATGACCAAAAGTTAATAAAGAAGGATGCTAAATAAGTTAGGCACCAATTTGTTGAGGAGACATCCCACGTGGTCATGATGTTAAACCAAAATGGGATGAAAATAGGAGAATAAGGAGTTCCACAGGGTTTCATAAAATCAACTGCCCATATTGGACAAAGGTGAGATCTACGGTAGATAGGAGATCCACTCGGTGAAGGTGCAGGATATATAATTTTGAAATTGATCGGATAAATGACCATCGGAATGTGATAAAGTGGGAAATAATCAACCGTGAATGATCAGGGAATGAAAGATCAATGGATAAGGTTGATTTAGCACTGTGAAGTAGCACTGATGATGTAAGTGGTGAGCGGTAGAGAAATTTTTACCACTCTCCACGTGTCAAGATTGGGATCATTTCATTGGAAGATAAGTGGTAAGGAAAAACCACCATCCGCATCTTTGAAACCGCCTATCTGGGGTGTTATAAAAGGAAAAGGGCACATGAAAGACAAACCATTTGTCATTTCACACCTAACCACAGAGACGTGTCTTGCACAGCTGGAAGCCGAGGTAGAAGTTTTTCTCCAAGTCACATACTCTTAGGTAGGCCACGATTTCCCATAAAAGACCAAGTATTTTCTAGAAATGGAAGAACAAAGCGAATTGAGGTTTCAAAATAAAGAATTTGACAAATTAGAATATTTTTTTGAAGATAGAGACATATATTTTTGACGCAATTCTATCCATTGTTTCAGTTAGTGAAATTAAAAACAAGTTTAAGAATTCAGAAATACAAGGGATATAATTACATAATGTTCACAAGTCCTATTTTTATCATTTCTGTCTTGAGCAAACCCTAACCTTCCCATTTTTTGTTTTTTGGTGTGTGATAAATTATTCCCAATATGAGAGGGTCATTATGGACTCTAAAAGATAAAAAAGCCTTTATCAGGTTAATTCTCAGTCATTAGAGAGTCATTAGAGGCCCCACACTCGTTTTCTCAAAACCACGAAGATTTTGTAGAAGAAAACCTAATTAATCTCTACAAACATTCTGCAATTGAAATGAAACAAACCTTTTATCAAAATGTCTTAAATCTGAAACCTCAATTGATAATTTACCTTTCCCTTTGGACATTACCCTGTTTAATGAATATTCCCAGTTTTTCCTTTCATTACTGAGTCAGTTTTAAGGGCTAGATAATGATAAGGTTGTCCCTGAAGTCATGTTGAGTTTATTTTTTAGATTGAGTTTGCACCCATTTGAGTCTGAATCCAATCAGTATTCTTGCCTTAAATTTGATGAATTCCTAGCTTAAAATATCCATGTTCAACTAATGAATTTCCACACAACGAAACATTTTAGATTTCAATCCTACCTGATGAAGATGTTTCTGTATTCTAATGAAGAAAATTTACAGTTTCCTGAAGCAATCTTTATAAGTGAGATAAAAAATAGTGTATTTAATTATATGAATCTCATAATGTTAGAAGTATACAGAATTGTTTTTTAGGAAAAAATACCCAGTGTTTTACCCGAGATGAAAGACATGCTACAATTCAGTCCAAAGAAGAAAGTTGGTGATTGGTTCCTTTTGAAAGAACATAATATTATCAGAGTCTATGGTTTTGTCCATGAGCCTTATATTTTACCTTCTTTCTTAACCCCAAGTATTTTGGCTTTGAAATTTATCAAACATAAGCTTATTGTGGAAAATGAACATTTCCTAAGTTTTAGAAAATCTTTTGATGTCAATTTTCCTTTGAAAGTTGTCCCATTCATTATAAAAAATAAAGTTGCTCTTCCAGTTGTAGAAGGAATTCTACACGAAATGAATTTTTAAAAAGGCTTGAAGATTTAACTATGATCCACATCATATAATATCTCAGCGAATACATCAGAATAAAAGAACATATTTTGACCATCAGGAAGTGGAAGGATTGGCTGGGAAGGATAATATCTTAGAATATGAAATATATTTATAAATTTCTGAGAATTTACAAACAAATCCCTCTGCATTAACAAAAATTTCAGCTATGTTAGTGCCAACTCCCAGTAAAGTTGAGATTGAAGGTAAAAGGAGCCTTTCTGAAACTACAGATATGGAGGTAGAAGAAAAAGATACAACAAAAATACTTAATCTGGATCAGGGAAAAGAAATGGCTGAATCGGAAAGTAAGAAAGCAAAGAAAAAATAAAAAATAAAAAATTCAAAGTTCAACTATTCAGATACAAGAGTACAGTTTTGTTGAAGCACAACAGGCTGGTTCCAGTGATAAATATCAATAAAGAATTGATTTATATACCAAATATGGCCAAGACAAAAAATAATCTTCTGAAAAAGTTCAATTTTTTTTCCTAAAGTCAGGGATATATCAAATAAGGGATTTTCACTAATAACTGTTAAGGACCATGCAAAGAATACTTTGAATTTGGCAATGGCCTCTTATGAGAAGGTCATAGAAATTAAAATTAATTTGCAGCAAATCCCAATCCTAGATAAAATCCATCTACATAGGCAAGCATAAGACGTAATTTACATTGATTTAATGAAGTCCACTCTAGATATCTCAAAGTTGCAATCTACAATGAGTAGATTAGAAACCCGGTTGAAACAAGAAACAACTGAAAATAAGGCACACCAACAAAAAATAAAAAAGTTGTAGATTGATCTTGTAGAAATGGATAGTGAGCCTGATAAAGGACTTGCCACTAAGAAGCTTTTGACTGAGAAGGAAAGTACAATTCAATTGCTCAAGAATAAATTAAAAATCCTAGCTACTCAGTTAATTCAAGCATATGAATTAACAGTTTTGGAATAAGAAAGAGAAAGTCTCTCTTGAGAATTGAATGATAGTAAAGCAAAATTACTTAAATTCACAGAACACCAGATGAATTGGGAGAAATAAATAACTAACCTTACATCTCAGACTGAAATTTTGAGAGAAAAGAAAACAGGTACAGAAAAATAAAAGAAAGAGAAACAATCTGAAATGAAAGAGATAGACCAAGAAAATATGGAAACAAGCACAAAGGGCATAATTCAAGCTGTCTCAGGTTAGTCTTAAAGAAGAAGAAATCAAAGGATTGAAAGTGGAAAATAAAAAACTAAGTGAAGAAATTAAGAAAAGGGAAGAAGAAAATAAGGAATTTGAAAACAAAAATATAGAATTTTTGGAAAAGAATGAGAAACTAATTTCACAGGTGGCAGGGTAACTCCCATTGCAAGGTGCTAGACATTTGATTCGGGATTTGATAGTAACTGAAGCTACAAAATTTATACTATATCTGAATTTTATTAAAGATAAGGAATCAGTGGTGAATGCAACAATGCAAAGTTGTACAGTCATGAAAGAAACTTTGGACAAGAAGCCAAAAGAAACAACCCAGAACACCATTAATTTTCTCAATACTTTATCAGAGGAAGAACTGAAGGCATTGATGATTAATAACATAATTTCATTTATAACATGGGCTAGGAGGATTATTGGAAAACATCATCATCTTGAAAATGTCCAAAAAAAGGCAAATCAGATGTTGCAACAAGTTAACTCTTTCAAAGGCTTATTTACAAATTTGTTTCAGAAAGGACTCCCTTCCTTTTGGGATGGAGAGAATAAATTAATCTCTCAAACTGATTATAAAACTTTACTGTCCAAATTCGAATGAATCATCAGAAATTTTAAAACATGACCCAAGTTTTGACAGGGAAAGTGATAATGGATAAACTTATAGTGGACTTTGAGATATTAAATAAATTAATGATGATATGAAAAACATTATCTCCTATATCTTATGTGGATCATGTGGAGATGAAAGTTATGGTTAAAGAAATGACAAATTATGGAATTCCCTCCATAGAATAATGTAAGAAAATCGATAAATTTGGGAAAATGAAGTAGAATTTGCATCAATGAGAACACCTATTAAAAATAGTCAAGCAAATATTTATGCCGAAGTTTACTCCAACAAAGAAGCAAAAATATGTTCCATCATTTTTGGAGATTATGAAGATTAAATTTTTGACAATATAATCTAAAGATGTAATAAGTAGTTATCGATTTCTATTTTTAGAAAGCAAGTAGTTAGGTTTAGCTCAATGAGATTTTTATGTATAAATACATGCTTTTTGAATGTAATCAGGGTTGAAACCCATGAGAATGAGACTTATGTTGTACTGATCAATTTCAAGATTAATATAAATATTGCAGAGCCAAGTAGAAATTTTCTTAGTAGAGATTCTCGTGTTATTGTTTTGCAGTCTGGATTTCCTTTTCTCATGTGAATGTCATTCATGTTATCTATTTCCATTATGTTATCTTTTCATGCTTGAATGAATTTATATTGAGTCATAATTCATATTCTTATGCTCTGATTCATAGGATTCAAGTATCCACAAAACCTTCCTCTAAAGTTGATATTGGATTCATCTTTATTTGGTGCACAATGTTAATGGATTGTTCATTTGTATTCTATTATCACTTGAAAGCAAGAACCTGACTGTAAACGAATAGCTATCCCACCTTTTTGAAAAAATATATTGCTAAGACTCTATTTATCCTGTAAAGATTCATGATTTTGACTCCATGCCCAATGGTATCCTCTTGCTTCATCCATTTACATAATTAATTTATGTTATTTAAATATTTCTGGCCATTATATTTATTTATTAAGAGATCCCTCTCTGGTAGGAAAGAATCCAGCTTCCCTCCTAAATATTTTTTTGAAAGGTTACCTTGGAACTATCCTTCCACAACCAAAGGAGAAATTCTAAGTGATAGCATCTTGACATCATTTCCGGGGAGCGAAAGTTTAAATCTTCCCTGGGTGGAACGACAAATTATAAATAATCAATTTTTTGTGGGAAAACAATAATTTTGATATTTACGGTTGGTTGTATTTTTCCTTGGCGACTTGAGTTTTGGAATTCAAGTTAAAGGATACTCCAAAGACAAAATTGTGGCTTCCAGAAGAATTTACACAAGAGGTAACCCTGATCCTCAACCATTACAAGTTGTGAAAAGTCTAGAAAAATATTCTCAAGAAAAACAAAGAAAAAGATCAAGAAGGTACATCTCAATTAGAAAAGTCTTTTCCTTTATTTCAAGAAGAACCATTAAATCTTGAAGTCCTTGAATTTGATATAAAGTCTGAACAATCCCTTTTTAGATCAAAATATGAAACAGACTTAAAAGCAGGATAAGACAGAAAAGCAGGATAAGGCAGAAAAACAGGACAAATCAGAAAAGTAGGATAACGCAGAAAAGTAGGATAATGCATAAAAGTAGGAATAAGAAGGACAAAAAATCAAAAGTAGGATAAAGAAAAAGAAAAAGAAAAAATAGAAATTAAAGCAAAATCATAAAGCAAGGAAAAAGAAAAACGTAAAGACAAAAGAAAAAGCAGAAAGCAAGCGATCCTTATTCACTCCATGAGGTATCATTATCCTAGTTTACTTTCTCTACAAGCTACCTCAAGTCTATTAAAGAAGATGTGAGCACTACTTGGCCATCTTTTGACAGTTTTTTAATTGGATTTGGTGCAATTTTGCCTTTGTGACTTGGGAGATGTGCCCCTAGTCCAAGGTGGGAGATGTGCCCCTTCTTAATCTAAGAGGATGATGACATCCAGTCTTCATAATGGAGTTTATTGTAGGTCCTGAAGTCTGATACAGTGGTTGGTGTTCTTGTTGTGTGGTTCAACTCCTTTATTCAATGGAGACAATGTTGAAGGGATGAAATGGAGGTCCTTGTTTGAACCTTTTTGAGAATTTTTGTACTTTGAGACCTATTCCATTCCCCTCGTAGAATCATTTCCAGTAGGAAACACTTTTTTTCTCATCAAAAAAGGTGTTCGGATGAGCAAGTTATGGCCATTTTACTAGATCTGGGGTTCGAGCTATAAAGAACACGCCATTGCTTTACTATCTATAAATATTCCTAAGTTTTGAATTCTGTGAGCAGACATTGAATATTTTTTCACCTTCCATGACTCTTGTTCATCAATGTTTCAGATCCAGTGAAGACCCCACTCCTTCTTCTCTTCTTAAGAAGCATTCTTCTCCAATCATTGTAAAATTCCAAGAATTGATGACTCCCTGTAATGTCTGAGCTATGAAACTTATGTGCATTGCTTAGTAAGATCAATTATTTTTTGTTTCTATTTTTTTACTTCATGTATGATTCATATTAAATATCAGAAGAATAATTTGAGAGCCTTAGAGGCTGTTTGAGCTCATATTTCTCAAGACTAGCTCATTGTGCAATTATATTTGACTAGGTTTTCAATATTTTTCATTAAAATCTCTTTGGATTCTCATTTTTGGTTATTTCAGTCATAATAGGTTCTTAGGATTCTTTTGAATTCCATCCAATCATCATATTCATAATTTATGGCCTTCTCTTCTTGTTTTGGAGAACCTATAAAAAAACTAGCTAAGCAATCCTACATAAGGCTCTTCTTCCTTTCATCTCGAAACTCTTCCAAATCCTCCCAAAACCTATGTAACTATTGTCCAACAGTATATTTGGGGTTAATTACCTGATATCCACCCTTTGGTTTCTTTCAATTGTAAGTGGAATTCTCTAGTATGCATATGTTGGTGTGCCTAGGAAGCCTTGGAGTAGACTTCAGTGACATCTGTTGTTGAAACATAAATGGCCCCGGTACCTTGTGAATAGGAGTATGAAGATGGCCTTGAATCTAATGTTATTTATACTTCACACTCCCCAATGCATTTTTTATATCTGAAAGTGTCCAACCATCAATCCCTTCAAAGGTTTATCAATGTCCAAGTCTAGTTTATTCATGACTAGTTTCGTTGACTAGTTTCAGTTTTGCAAGTTCATGATTTAAAATTGTTGTGACTTAGTTAACATCCTTGAGTCCATATTTGGGGATATTACAGTGGTATCATAGCACTTTCTTCTTCTCCCGTGGAAATTAATCTCTCAAGAAGAATAAAATTGCATCCATGTCCTACTATGATGGTGATTTCTATGAGTTGTATGAGGATGATGAGCAGTATGATGATAACTATGGGGAGCAATATGAAGAGTACTACACAAACAGTATGAGGAAGAAAATGTCCAGGAGGTACCTTCTACAAGTATCTCCTATCAGATCACATTTGGAAGGAGAAATGATGGTTATTCTTATTTCCATATGTATGGAGATAATGCATGTTCCACAGTCAAATATCAGCCTTTGGATGGGCATGAAAGGAGTAAAAATCAGCCTACTTGTGAAAGGAGCAACAAAATATCCAAAGCTTCATTGGATGCATGTGTTTCCTACTTGATGAGATTTTTTAGATCTTCTTCAAAAAGAGCCTCCAAAGATCTTGATCCTAAGTCAACTAAGGGGAAAGATGCATCAACTTGCTTGAAAGAGCACAAACAAAGTGACTGCATGAGAGAAGAAATTTGTGCAGAAGAAGATGAAGTGGCAACCCTCACTAAGAACTTGGAGCAGAGAGAAACTACTGATGGTTGCTGAAGTTCTGTAGAAGTATCTACTGATGGATGCTATGAAAAAATACCTACTGATGGTTGCCTAAGTTTTGCGGAGACATATACTGATGGATGTCCATTTATCTATGTTGGTGACATAGAGATACCACTTGAGAAGGCTACTGTAAGTACAAATTTCATTGAACTTGAAGAAGATGAAGAACTTGTAGTCAAGGAAGAGATCCAATAATCAATCTCACTATCACCATAAGAGCTTCATGAGGTTGATCCACTAATTGATTAGGAGGAGGTTCGCTCTCAACCTTCTCCTTTTGAAAGGCCACTCAAGATGAGCGAAAGGAAGATCAAGGAAACACATGTTTCAATGTAACAGTCTTGTTGGAGATCTACTTCTTTGGAAGATTCATCTATCCTTGAATCCATGTAGAAGATCCAGAAATCATTGACTAGAATCAAAGGTAATTTTTCACATATACTTTCTGAGAGAGATTATTTGTATGAGCTTGTTCATATGCTTGAAGGATGATGAAGAGATTTGCAAGCTCAATAATGAGTTCATGGCCACCCAAGATTCTTTGAGAAGCACTCAAAGTGCCCTTTTGGAATCCAAGATGGAGATAGAGCAACTTCACCAAGAGTTGCAGAGATCACACATTCCGTCCTACAGTCGATTCAGTCATTCTCTTTCAGTTGCTAACATTCAAAGTGCTATGGAGGAACCTCATGAGATGGTGGTTCATGAGATGGATGATGAAATGCATGTGCTTGAGGAGTTTAGAGATGCAGATGATGGGTGTCAAGCACATACTATCTTCCAGAGTGAAACTGAGCTTCTTCCTGGAGTGATTCATTCCTCCATCGAGGAGTCAAAAGAGCTCATATTTGATGGGCCAACATTTGATGGAGACGATGCATCCGTTATCTTGATGGATTAGGTTTGTAGTGATGAGATATTTGTCCATGATCCTACATTGGTCCCATCTACTTCTTCCATCTCTCTTGAGGGTGAAGTTTGGGTCAAGAATTTATTTTTGATAGTGCCTGAAGAGGAGCAGAAGGATCCCACATTCGATTTAGTGGATTCAATGAAAACACATTCCCAACAGCTGCAGAGGCATCCCATTCCTACCTTTGATGCCTTCACACATAAAGTTGAAAATGGTTCCAACTTGACTTCATTGAGCAGGGCACATTCTGATTGCATGCACCTTTTGACTAGTGGTAGCGATTTGAGCCATTGGGATTATTTACATAAGGAAGCACTTTGTTTTCCAATTGGATCATTCGGTTGGAGTATCTCTTCTTGTCCTATTTGGGATAAAAGACACATGAGTGATATGCCTTCTTGCACCTATGGAGACTTCATGGATAAATTGTACACTTTTTGTGAGCAACATGGGCATCCATGGATGTCTGATGATGCCTACTTACTTTGTGATTGGACATGGGACTTTCACCCTTCTCATTGGAACAACAATGTATTGATATTTGGTACTTGTGTGCATTGGGAATATGAAGTACAATATGAATTGAATGTTCTTGAAGAGTTTGGAGTTAAGCAAAATGGAGGCCAAGCAACTTTTCTTTTTCCAAGAGATTGTGAGTTGCATCTAGGACATTATTGCACAGTTTTTTGAGTTACAAAGAGTTCGTTCACCATTGTCCATACCACACACATATGGCAACCAACACAAATATGGATGAATATTGGGTAAATGGATTTTTTCTTTTGTTTCCACATGAGGAGAAGGAGTCTCCCACACACTTTATTGATGGTTTGATTGTTAGAACTTAGGGTTTGACAAGTGCACCTATCCCTTACCAGTTTGATGAGAAACAAAAGAGTCATCTATCTGATGTCTCCATCATGCACAACAGTGTAGAGGAGTTCCACTTGATCCAGTTAGGTGGAAAAATTAGTTGTGTAAAGAGTTGTTACACCAGAGCGAAGATGGTACATGGGGAATTCACAAGATTTCCACCTAGATCACTAAGATGGAGTATGAATTCATTCATTGATTGGGTGGATAGATACATGAGGGTGTTGATTACTCCAATAGGTAAGTTTTTTTATTGCATTAATGGAAAGTTTATGGACAAATGATTCATTTGTTGTGAGTAGTTGTATAGGAATTTGTTGCTATTATGTGATTATTACAATATACTTGGATGGAAATTGGATTTCCACATATGTCAATTGGCTAGCAGTGATGTGAGTCTCTGTGCTAGTTTGCACATAGAACATAAGGAGTGTTGACACAATTATTTTTGGGTTTATTGAAATACTTTTGAATGATACATGAGCAAAGGTGCTATAGCCTATCTTTATAATTTTTTTCCACATGACCAAAAGTTAATAAAGAAGGATGCTAAAGAAGGTCGGCACCAATTTCTAGAGGAGACATCCCACGTGGTCCTGATATTAAACCAAAATGGGATGAAAATAGGAGAATAAGGAGTTCCATAAGGTTTCATAAAACCAACTTCCCATATTGGATAGAGGTGAGATCTACAGTAGATAGGAGATCCACTCGGTGAAGGTGCGGGATATATAATGTTGAAATTGATCGGAGAAATGACCATTGGAATGTGATAAAGTGGGAAATAATATTGAAACCCTCGATTATCAGGGAATGAAAGATCAACGGATAAGGTTGATTTAGCACTGTGAAGTAGCACTGATGATGTAAGTGATGAGTGGTAGAGAAATTTTTACTTCCCACCATGCGTCAGTATCGGGAGTATTTCACTGGATGATAAGTGGTAAGGAAAAACCACCATTTGCATCTTTGAAACCTCCTATGTGGGGTGTTATAAAAGGAAAAGGGCACATGAAAGACAAACCATTTTTCATTTCACACCTAACGACAGAGACGTCTCTTGCACAGCTGGAAGCCGAGGTAGAATTTTTTCTCCAAGTCACGTACTGCTAGATAGGCCACGATTTCCGATAAAAGACCAAGTATTTTCTAGAAATGGAAGAACAAAGCGAATTGAGGTTTCAAAATAAATAATTTGACAAATTAGAAGAAATTTTTGAAGATAGAGACAAAGATATTTTCCATGCAATTCTATCCATTGGTTTGGTTAATGAAATTTACAACAAGCTAAAGAATTCAGAAATACAAGGGATAGATTTAGATAATGTTCCAAGTCCTGTTTTTATCATTTATGTCCTGAGCAAACCCTAACCTTCCCATATTTTGTTTCCTGGTGTGTGATAAATTATTCCCAATATGAGAGGGTCATTATGGACTCTGGAAGATCAAAAATCCTTTATCGAGTTAATTCTTCAAGTCATTAGAGAGTCGTTAGAGGTCCCACAATCATTTTCTCAAAACCACGGAGATTTTGTAGAAGAAAACCTAATTAATAATCTCTACATACATTCTGCTATTGAAATGAAACAAACCTTTTTATCAAAATGTCTTAAATCTGAAACCTCAATTGATAATTTACCTTTCCCTTTGGACATTACTTTGTTTAATGAAGATCCCCAGTTTGTCCTCTCATTACTGAGTGTTGAATTTAAACCAAAGAGACAAGCAAGATCTCTGATAGAAACACAATCACAAGATAGACACACAATATATCCTGGGAAACCCTCATGGGGTAGAAAACCCAGTAAAGCTTTCCTCAATAAGATGATCAACCAAAATACAAGATGTGCTCCTTCCTTCAAAGACTCCTTAGCAGATCTCCCAGACAAGTGCGCACTCTTCCACAAGTGAGTGAGTGATGTAATGAGGAGTTCACCTCCTCTATTTATACTTGACTCTCAACTGACTAAACGACCTGTTGGGGCCGACCTCTCCTGGAGAAGTCTAATAACCCCTAAAATATAACTACAGGGCCGACCCACACATGGTGGGTCTAATAACCCTAGTTAATACTAACCCTCGGAGGAATAAACATCTCCGGATACATAATAGGGTTACCTCGGAGGGATGAAACATCTCCGGAATAATAAAGTACAAATATAATATTCTTTTGAAGTTACAATATTCAACACTCCCCCTTAACGAGAAGGATATTATAACAGCATCTGCAGGAGCAAGGAGTCACTACACATGATACATCTATAAATCATCGGAAGCTTTCTTCAATTTGTCTTCATCAGTAACTCAAACAGTTACTGGTACATCACTGTCAACATCAACATCAACATCACGATCAGCAGCATCGTCATCACACGATCAGCAGCATCGTCATCACACGATCAGCAGCGTCGTCATCACACGATCAGCAGCATCGTCATCACACGATCAGCAACATCGTCATTACACGATCAGCAGCATCATCATCACACGATCAGCAGCATCGTCATCACACGATCAGCAGCATCGTCATCACACGATCAACAGCATCGTCATCACACGATCAGCAGCATCGTCATCACACGATCAGCAGCATCGTCATCACACGATCAGCAGCATCGTCATCATACGATCAACATCGTCATCACACGATCAATAGCGTACATGATCCTTCCTTTCGGAATTACTGGATCAATCTCATCATAATCATATTTAAGACTATCCTTCCTTTCGGAATTACTGGATTTACTGTCTAAGGATGATTAGTCCAACTACAATCATATTTAAGACTATCCCTCCTGGATTTACTGTCTAAGGATGATTAGTCCAATCACAATCTCATTTAAGACTATCCTTCCTGGATTTACTGTCTAAGGATGATTAATCCAATCACAATCGTATCTAAGACTATCCTTCCTGGATTTACTGTCTAAGGATGATTAATCCAACCACAATCGCATTTAAGACTATCCTTCCTGGATTTACTGTCTAAGGATGATTAATCCAACCACAATCGCATTTAAGACTATCCTTCCTGGATTTACTGTCTAAGGATGATTAATCCAACCACAATCGCATTTAAGACTATCCTTCCTGGATTTACTGTCTAAGGATGATTAATCCAACCACAATCGCATTTAAGACTATCCTTCCTGGATTTACTGTCTAAGGATGATTAATCCAACCACAATCACATTTAAGACTATCCTTCCTGGATTTACTGTCTAAGGATGATTAATCCAACCACGTGCATTTTGAACCAAGGTCCAGGGACGATGCAGTCCTATCCTCTATTCTCGGAGACCTCACGTCTACGGCTCTCTTTAGGACTGATAGTCCAGGGATGATCCAATCCCCTTAACTTGTCCATTCTCGGAGACCTCACGTCTACGGCTCTCTTTAGGACTGAAAGTCCAGGGATGATCCAATCCCCTCAACTGTCCACTAAGGACTTCATTCTCGGAGACCTCACGTCTACGGCTCTCTTTAGGACTGAAAGTCCAGGGATGATCCAATCCCCTCAACTGTCCACTAAGGACTTCATTCTCGGAGACCTCACGTCTACGGCTCTCTTTAGGACTGAAAGTCCAGGGATGATCCAATCCCCTCAACTGTCCACTAAGGACTTCATTCTCGGAGACCTCATGTCTACGGCTCTCTTTAGGACTGAAAGTCCAGGGATGATCCAATCCCCTCAACTGTATTCTCATCCATACAGGTACAATCATGTATCACATCAAACCATGTATACATCACATCAAAACATGTGTACATTAAAACATGTATACATCACTTAATCAACACATGTACACATCACATCAAAACATGTGTACATCAAAACATGTATACATCACTAATCAAAACATCAAAACATGTGTACATCAAAACATGTATACATCACTAATCAAAACATGTACACATCACATCAAAACATGTGTACATCAGAATATGTATACATCACTAGCCAAAACATGTACACATCACATCAAAACATGTGTACATCAGAATATGTATACATCACTAATCAAAACATGTACACATCACATCAAAACATGTGTACATCAGAATATGTATACATCACTAGCATGTATATCAAAACAAAACAGGTATACATCAGACATGTATTCTCACTAATATATCAAATCATGTATACATCTAGCATAAACGATATGTAAGAGTTCTAAATCTAAATAATTTGTAAGTAGCTAACAAAACAGAAAATAAGCGACAGTAATACTATACTACTCCCCCTTTCGAGGAAGGTCCTTCCGGACTAAAGCAAGCTTGTCTCGGAAGTACTCAAACTTCACTCGAGACAGAGGTTTAGTCAAGATATCAGCAACCTGATCTTCAGTGCTTATATACTCGAGCTTGATGGCTCCTCTCTGCACCATGTCTCGTATATAGAAGTAACGGATCTCAATGTGTTTTGACTTATCATGGAACACAGGATTTTCAGTCATCTTAATGCAGCTTTGATTATCACACATAATCACAGTGGGATCCATTTCTAAGTCAAAGATTCCAGATAAGAGTTTCCGAAGCCACACCGCTTCACAGCTGGCAGAGCAAGCAGCTATATATTCTGCTTCAGCGGTACTGAGGGCCACACTAGATTGTTTCTTGCTGAACCAGGAGATCATGGCAGATCCAAGACCATAACATCCACCTGAAGTACTTTTTCTGTCTGAGACACTACCTGCCCAATCAGAATCTGAGAAACCATGCAACTTGAGTTCATTGTCTCCAAGATAGTAAAGGCCAAAGTCCACTGTACCTTTTAGGTACCTCATGATATGCTTTGCAGCTATAAGGTGAACCTTTCTAGGTTCTACTTGAAACTGACTTAGAGTATTTACAACAAAGCATATATCAGGTCTAGTATTTGTCAAGTACATCAATGATCCAATGATTTGTCTATATAGGGTTATGTCCACTATTTCTGATGAATCATTAGCTAGCAGTTTTAAGTTGGAGTCCATGGGAGTGGCCATAGCTTTACACTCCAACATATCAAATATTTTGAGGATCTCCACAGTATACTTACCTTGATTTAGAAAGATCCCTTTTGGCTCTTGCCACACTTCTAGGCCTAAGAAGTAGTTCATTAATCCGAGATCTTTCATCTCGAATTCTGAAGAAAGCTTCTTCTTGCTTTCAATGATTTGTTTCTCATTTCCTGTTAGAAATAGATCATCTACATATAATAGCAATATAACAGGTTCATCATTCATTACTTTAAGATAGAGATTGGGGTCAGCTTTACTTTTGGTAAAGCCCATGCTTAATAAGAAACTGTCAATTCTTCCATACCAAGCTCTGGGAGCTTGCTTCAAGCCATATAATGCCTTTTTCAGTTTGCATACATGGGTCCTTCCGTCTTTGACCTCAAAACCTTGTGGTTGTTCTATGTATACTTCTTCTTCAATTACACCATTCAGAAAAGTTGTCTTAACATCCATTTGATGCAATTTCCATTACATCATGGATGCAAGTGCCATGATAGTTCTAATTGAAGTATACCTAGCAACAGGTGCAAATGTTTTTTCATAGTCAATTCCCTCCTTCTGAGAGAATCCTCTGGCTACAAATCTTGCCTTGTATTTTTCAATGCTACCATCTGCAGCATGTTTTATCTTGAAAATCCATTTGGAGGAAACCACACTTTTATCTTTTGGTTTGGGAACTATATCCCAAACATCATTTTTCATTATTGACTGATATTCTTCTGTCATTGCTTCTACCCATTCTTTCTTCTGAGCTGCCTCTTCATAGCTGGTAGGTAGTTGATCCACAAGATCACACATCAAAGCCATATAGTTGGACACTAGTTTTGGTTTCTTCCTTTCTCTAGTGGAGCCTTCGGGAGCACCATATCTTTCAGCTCCTTGAATGATATCTCTAGCCCATGCTGGTCTTCTTTTCCTAGATAATTCTGCTACAGGAGGTTCTTGTGGTTCCAGCATGTCATGATCCTCTGGTGTATCCTCTTCAGGGACATGAACAGTCTCTGAGATTCTGCGAGATGAATCTTCTTCATAAACTTCTTCAAGTTGACACTTCCTGGATTTCTTGAGAGCTGCTTCCTCATCAAAGGTTACATCTCTACTTATTTCTATATGATGGAAACCTGGTATGTAGATTCTGAAGGCTTTGGAAGTTTCACAATAACCAACAAACATTCCCTTTTTTCCTTAGGGATCCAACTTGGTTCTCTTTTCTTTTGGAATGTGGATGTACACAGGACACCCAAATATTTTAAGATGACTTACCTTAGGCTTCTTACCTGTAAACACTTCTTCTGGAGTTTTGAATTCAAGAGCACTGTGAGATAATCTATTTTGCACATAAACTGCTATCTTGGCTGCTTCAGCCCATAGATACATGGGAAGATCCTGGTCATGTATCATAGTCTTCACAGCTTCCATGATGGTTCTATTTTTCCTTTCTGCAACCCCATTTTGTTGGGGATTGTAGGGAGTGGTTAGTTCTCTCTTGATTCCAGCTTCTCTACAAAATTCTTCAAACTCTTTTGAAGTGTATTCTCCACCATTATCTGTTCTGAGAATCTTGATTTTCTTTTCTGTGAGATTCTCTATTAGAGCCTTGAATTCTTTGAACTTTCCAAAGACTTCATTCTTACCTTTTAGAAAGTAAATCCAATTTTTCCTTGAATGATCATCAATGAAAGAAAGGTAGTATTCAAATCCACTTAAAGAGGTGGTGGGCATTGGACCACATACATCTCAGTGTATTAACTCCAAGATACTCTTAGTTTTTGTTTCACTCTTTGGAAAGGGGTTCTTGACATTCTTCCCTTTCTTACATCCTTTACAAGAGCCATTATGATCAACCTTCAAATCTGGTAGTCCTATGACTACCTTGCTTACATAGGGTAAGGCTTTGTAGTTAATGTGAGCTAGTCTTCTATGCCATAGCTCACTGGGACTAGATGTTTCATGAACAAGGGCAGCTTCTGGATGACCCTTGAGTTTGTACAAACCTCCTTCCTCTTCACCAATGACAATTGCATCCTTAATGGATTTGACTTTGGACCACATTAACACTTGTCCATCAATGAATGCAACTCTATAGCCTTTCTTGTCCAAAGCTGATATTGAAAGTAAATTCTTCTTCAACCCTAGAACATACAAAACTTCCTTCATTTTCATGGGGGTTCCAGAATCAAGTTTGTAGTTTGCTTCACCAATTCCCTTAATGGGATACTGATAGTTATCTCCAAGAGATACCTTTAGTGGAGAGGTCTTTTCTTCAAGACTTGATAAGGTCTTCTTTTGTCCTGTCATGTGCTTTGAGGCACCACTATCAATGACCCATGTATCTTCTCCAGGTGTTATAGATCCAGAGAGTGCGGAGAAAAGAACATACTCTTCTGCATCTTCTTCTTCATTTCTTCTAGGTCTTCTTTTGGAGAAAGTCCTTTCTTCATCTTCTTCTTCTCTTCTAGATCTTTTCTTGAGAGGCCTTTCTTCTTCAACTTCTTCTTCACTCTCATCTTCTGCAAGATGTGCATGATGTCTTCTGTGGTAAGTACCCTTATTCTTTTTGTTAGGACAGTCTTTGGCAATGTGTCCTAATTTGTGACAAATGAAACATTGGAATGAGGAGTAGTCTCTTCCTTGGAAGGATCCTCTTTTCTTTTGAAATCTATGTGGAGGATGAGACTCCTTTTGACTATCCTTCTTAAAGTAGGATCGATTCTTTCTTCTCTTAGTATGGGTGGCCAAGGCTTGGTCATCTTCCTTGAGCAATGCCTCTCTATTGGAAACCCTAGCTTCTTCTTGAACACAATCCTCCCATACTACATCAAACTTCATGCTTTCTTTTCTGGCACACATGGTTTGGATGAAGGATTCCCATGATCTAGTGAGACCATTTAGAGCTGTCATCACAAGTTCATCTTCATCAAGAGTATCACCAATGGCATCTAGTTGTTCCTTGATTAGAGAGACTCTCGAGAAGTAGTCTTGAATAGATTCTCCTTTGTGCATCTTGGTGCTCTTCAATTGAGTCCTTAGATTCATCTTTCTATTGATGTTCTTTCCCTCATACATTCTTCCTAGGGCATCATACATTTCCTTTGGAGTCTTCTTGGAAGCCACTTGGGGAATCAAGTGGTCTTTAATAGAATCAGCTATGATTCTCTTTGCCCTAACCAAATCCTTCCTGTGTTTTTCTTTGGCTTCATCTTCTTCTGGTTCTGCAACTTCCTCCTTGATATAATGAGCAAGATCATTCTCTTCAAGAATGAGACCAATTCTGTATTTCCATGCCCGGAAATTCTCTATGCCTTCTAGCTTGTCTTCAAGCTTAGTATTTGGAGCCATCTTCTCTTGGGGGAGTCCAAGAGACAGAGTAGACTTACTTGGAAAGTTATTTTTCACTTTTCCGGAAACTGAAACAGAATTTTATCGCACTTTTGGTAGAATTAGGGTTTGACTTTCCCGGAGTTCTACTTAACCAAAAAGTTCGATCTATAGCTTAAAAGAATGCTCTTGATAAGGGCTATCCAGCCATGTAATCAGAAATCAAAAATTCCAACTTTTTTCTGAAACCAAAATCTGATGTATCGCACTTTTGGTAGAATTAGGGTTTGCAATTCCCGGAGTTCTACCCAACCAAAAAGTTAGATCTAGGGCTTAAAAGAAAGGTATTGAGGAGGGATATCCAGCCATGCAACCAAAAATCAATAATACCAACGTTGGGATGAAACCCTAACTTCACCAAAGAGAGAGAGAGAGATAATCTTACCTTGTGAAAGATGTCCTATTCAGTCTAGCTCTGATACCATGTTGAATTTAAACCAAATAGACAAGCAAGATCTCTGATAGAAACACAATCACAAGATAGACACACAATATATCCTGGGAAACCCTCATGGGGTAGAAAACCCAGTAAAGCTTTCCTCAATAAGATGATCAACCAAAATACAAGATGTGCTCCTTCCTTCAAAGACTCCTTAGCAGATCTCCCAGACAAGTGCGCACTCTTCCACAAGTGAGTGAGTGATGTAATGAGGAGTTCACCTCCTCTATTTATACTTGACTCTCAACTGACTAAACGACCTGTTGGGGCCGACCTCTCCTGGAGAAGTCTAATAACCCCTAAAATATAACTACAGGGCCGACCCACACATGGTGGGTCTAATAACCCTAGTTAATACTAACCCTCGGAGGAATAAACATCTCCGGATACATAATAGGGTTACCTCGGAGGGATGAAACATCTCCGGAATAATAAAGTACAAATATAATATTCTTTTGAAGTTACAATATTCAACAATGAGTCAGTTTTTAGGGTAGATAATGATAAGGTTATCCCTGAAGTCATGTTGAGTTTATTGTTTAGATTGAGTTTGAACCCATTTGAGTCTGAATCCAGTAAGTATTCTCGCCTTAAATTTGATGAATTCCTAGCTGAAAATATCCATGTTCAGCTAGTGAATTTCCACAGAATGAAACATTTCAGATTTTAGTCTTACATGATGAAGATGTTTTTGTATTCTAATGAAGAAAATTTATAGTTTCCTGAAGCAATCTTTACAACTGAGATAAAAAATAGTGTATTTAATTATATGATTCTCATAATGTTAGAAGTATACAGAATTGTTTTTTAGGAAAAACTACCCAGAGTTTTACCCAAGATGAAAGATATGCTACAATTCAGTCCAAAGAAGAAAGTTGGTGATTGGTTCCTTTTGAAAGAACATACTATTATCAGAGTCTATGGTTTTGTCCATGAGCCTTATATTTTACCTGCTTTCTTAACCCCGAGTATTTTTGGTTTGGAATTTATCAGACATAAGCTTATTGTGGAAAATGAACATTTATTAAGTTTTAGAAAAGCTTTTGATGTCAATTTTCCTTTGAAATCTGTCCCATTCATTATAAATAATAAATTTTCTCTTCCAGTTGCAGAAGTAATTCTACATGAAATTTATTTTTAAAATGGCTTCAAGAGTTAACTATGATCAACATCATATAATATCTTAGCGAAGACATCAGAATAAAAGAAAATATTTTGACCATTAGGAAGTGGAAGGATTGGATGGGAAGGATAATCTCTTAGAATATTAATCAAATGCAGAAAGTTCTGAGAATTTACAAACAAATCCCTCTGCATTAACAAAAATTTCATCTATGTTAGTGCTAACTCCCAGTAAAGTTGAGATTGTAGGTAAAAGGAGCCTTTATGAAACTACAGATATGGAGGTAGAAGAACAAGACACAACAAAAATACTTAAGTAGGATTAGGGAAAATAAATGGTTGAATCGGAAAGTAAGAAAGCAAAGAAAAAAGATAAAATTCAAAGTCCAACTATTCAGATACAAGAGTACAGTTTTGTTGAAGCACAAGAGGCTGGTTCTGGTGATAAATACCAATCAAGAATTGATTTATATACCAAATATGGCAAAGACAAAAAAGTTTCTTCTGAAAAAGTTCAAAATATTTTTCCTAAAGTCAAGGATATATCAAATAAGGGAGTTTCATTGATAACTATTAAGGACCATGCAAAGAATACTTTGAATTTGGCAGTGGCCTCTGATGAGAAGGTCACAAAAATGAAAATTAATTTGCGGCAGATCCCAGTCCCAGATAAAATCCATCTACATAGAAAATCATAAGAGGTAATTTACATTGATTTAATGAAGTCCACTCTAAAGATCTCAAAGTTTCAATCTACAATGAGTAGATTAGAAACCCAGTTGAAACAAGAAAAACCTTAAAATAAGGCCCACCAACAACAAATAAAGAAGTTGCAAATTGATCTTGTAGAAATGGATAGTGAGCCTAATAAAGGACATGCCACTAAGAAGCTTTTGGATGAGAAGGGAAGTACAATTCAATTGGTCAAGTGAAATTAAAAATCCCATCTACTCAGTTAATTCAAGAATATGAATTAACAGTTTTGGAACAAGAAAGAGAAATTCTCTCTTGAGAATTGAATGATAGTAAATAAAAATTACTTAAATTCACAGAACAATAGATGAATTGGGAGAAAGAAATAACTAACCTTGCATCTCAGATTGAAATTTTGAGAGAAAAGAAAACAGGTACAGAAAAGGAAAAGAAAGAGAAACAATCTAAAATGAAAGAGATAGACCAAGAAAATATGGAAACAAGCATAGAGGGCATAATTCAAGATGTCTCAGGTTAGTCTTAAAGAAGAAGAAATCAAAGGATTGAAAGTGGAAAATAAAAAAACTAAGTGAAGAAATTAAGAAAAGGGAAGAAGAAAATAAGGAATTTGAAAACAAAAATAGAGAATTTTTGGAAAAGAATGAGAAACTAATTTCACAGGTGACAAGGTAGCTACCATTGCAAGGTGCTAGAAATTTGATTTGGGATTTGATAATAACTGAAGCTACAAAATTTATACTATATCTGAATTTTATTAAAGACAAGGAATCAATGGTGAATGCAACAATGCAAAGTTGTACAGTCATGAAAGAAACTTTGGACAAGAAGCCAAAAGAAACAACCCAGAACACCATTAATTTTCTCAATACTTTATCAGAGGAAGAACTGAAGGCATTGATGATTAATAACATAATTTCATTTATAACATGGGCTAGGAGGATTATTGGAAAACATCATCATCTTGAAAATGTCCAAAAAAAGGAAAATCAGATGTTGCAACAAGTTAACTCTTTCAAAGGCTTATTTACTGATTTGTTTCAGAAAGGACTCCCTTCCTTTTGGGATGGAGAGAATAAATTAATCTCTCAAACTAATTATAAAACTTTACTATTCCAAATTCGAATGAATCATCATAAATTTGAAAACATGACCCAAGTTTTGACAGGGAAAGTGATAATGGATAAACTTATAGTGGACTTTGAGATATTAAATAAATTAATGGTGATATGAAAAAAATTATCTCCTATATCTTATGTGGATCATGTGGAGATGAAAGTTCTAGTTAAAGAAATAAAAAATTATGAATTTCCCTCCATAGAACAATGTAAGACAATCGAGAAATTTGGGAAAATGAAGCAGAATTTGCATCACCTATAAAAAATAGTCAAGCAAATATTAATGCTGAAGTTTACTCCAACAAAGAAGCAAAAATATGTTCCAGCATTTTTGGAGATTATGAATATTCAAATTTTGACTATATAATCTAAAGATGTAATAAGTAGTTATTGATTTCTATTTTTAGAAAGCAAGTGGTTAGGTTTAGCTCAATGAGATTTTTATGTATAAATACATGCTTTCGCAATGTAATAAAGGTTGAAACCCATGAGAATGAGACTTATTTTGTACTGAGCAATTTCAAGATTAATATAAATATTGCAGAGCCAAGCAGAAAGTTTCTAAGCAGAGATTCTCATGTTATTATTTTGCAGTATGTATTTCATTTTCTCATGTGAATGTCATTCCTGTTATCTATTTCCATTATGTTATCTTTTCATGCTTGAATGAAATTGTATTGAGTCATAATTCATATTCTTATGCTCTAATTCATAGGATTCAAGTATCCACAAAACCTTCCTCTAAATTTGATATTGGATTTATCTTTATTTGGTGCACAATGTTATTGGATTGCTCATTTTTATTCTATTATCACTTGAAATCAAGAACTTGACTGTAAACGAATAGCTATTCCACCTTTGTGAAAAACTATATTGCTAAGACTATATTTATCTTTAAAGATTCATGATTTTGACTCCATGCCCAATGGTATCCTCTTGTTTCATCCATTTACATAATTAGTTTATCTTATTTAAATATTTCGAGCCATTATATTTATTTATTAAGAGATCCCTCTCTAGTAGTAAAGAAGCCAGCTTCCCTCCTAAATATATTTTTTTAAAGGTTACCTTGGAACTATGCTTCCACAACTAAAGGAGAAATTCTGAGTGATAACATCTTGGCATCGTTTCCGGGGAGCGAAAGTTTAAATATTCCTTGGGTGCAAAAAACAAATTAGCAATAATCAAATTTCTGTGGGAAAACAAGAATTTTTATATTTACGGTTGGTTGTATTTTTCCCTGGCGACTTCAGTTTTGGAATTCAAGTAAAAGGAGACTCCAAAGACAAAATTGTGGCTTGCAGAAGAATTTACACAAGAGGTAACCTTGGTCCTCAACCATTACAAGTTGTGAAAAGTCCAGAAAAATATTCTCAAGAAGAACAAATAAAAAGATCAAGAAGGTACATCTCAGTTAGAAAAGTATTTTCCTTTATTTCAAGAAGAACCATTAAATATTGAAGGCCTTGACTTTGATATAAAGTTTGAACAATCTTGTTTTAGATCAAAATATGAAACAGACTTAAAATAAACTGTTATTGATCATAACAAATTTCAGTCACATCTTTTGGAATCTCTTTGGAAAGATTTACAAAAATATAGAAAAACAAAAATAAAGAAAGAGAAAATTCAAAATCCTCTGTTTGTAAAACAACCACAAGTTCAGAATATCATCCAACATCCCCCTATAATCATGGCCACTAGGTATACTCCTCTATCCTTGTAGCTTCTCTTGCATGATATCCCTCAAAATTATGCTTAGAGAAGTACATTATATGATGGAGGTATATTATAAATCCCAACAGCATATGGATAGGTTTAATGATTTCATTGATCTTGAAGAAGTAGACAATGATGATGTCAAAATGAGATTGTTGGCCCAAAGTTTATTTGGAGAAGTCAAGAAGTGGTTTAGAGCTATTCCTGCAAGATCTATTCCTTCTTATAATGAATTTGAAAATATTTTTCTTGGGAGATGGGAAGATAAAAAAATTCCATTGCAAATTTTGACACAGTGTAATAACTTGAAAAAGGGAAATTTTGAGTCTGTTCAAGAACTTTCTACCAAATTTATGAAGGTTTACAATTCAATTCCTGTCGATATTAAATCACCTATAGGAGCTACCAAATCACATTATGTTGATTCATTTGAGAGTGATTTTTCGTTATTATTAAGAGAAAGAAAATCAGATTCCTTACCTGATATATTGAAAGATGTAGTAGAAGTAGAAGCAAATTTAATGGCATAAGGAAAAATGAAACCAAAAATAGAAACAGATAGAAGGAGAGTAAAAGATGAAAATCAAACTTGAACTTCCTATTCTACTGATGAAAAATTTGATATTATGATGAGGACTATGGAAACAATTATGGATAGATTGGCCTTGGATAATAGACCTCAGAACAGGGATCAATAAGAACCACAAATTAGAAATCCAAATTTTAGGAGACCTACTCCTCCGTAGATAAGATAGAGAGATTAGAGAGATCTGAGAGATCATAGAAATTAGAGAAATGCATAAGATTAGTAGATGAGACCTCCTTTCCCTGGAAATTTTGTTGATGAATTATAAGAAATGGAGCTGTTAGAAAATTAAATACATCATTTTGATATTGCTCAATCTGAATTCTATTTAACAAAAGAATAACATGACATGTTTTCCCAAGAAGGAGATTGTAATACTTTCGAATTAGAAATGGAACAGTATCAAATGGGATATCAAAATGTTGTAAATGATATTCAGAGAAATCTTAACCTTAGAAATAGAGATGTAGTTATAAATAAAGGGAAAAATCTTGTTGATCGACCTTCAACTAGTCAACAAAAAAAGGAAAAACAAAAATAAGATACTGTGAAGAAGATTCCAGAAAATAAAAAAGATATAATAAAAGAGAATGATAAAACACTCACTCCTTTCAATTTATAGAGTGATATTTCCAAAATCAAGATTTCTATCCCTTTCAATGAGTTATTGAAGAATAATGAGTACAAAGAAAAAATTGTAAAGATGGTAAAAAATGAAGAACAACACCAACATGATACCGTATAATTGAATGATGATGCTCCATTATGTTCTTGGTCCTAGAACATAAGATAGAAATGCATAAGATATTCCACCTTTCCATGTCAGTTTAAACGTCCATGATATGATTCTTCACAATTCTATGCTTGACTCAGGGGCTTCACACAATTTGATGCCAAAGGTTGTGGTAGACAGTTTGGGTTTGGAGATTACAAGACCATATAAATATTTGTTTTCCTTTGATTCTAGGAAAGACACATGTTTGGGGTTAATTGAATATTTGGTGGTAACCCTTACTCAAATTCCAGCCAAGAGTGTCATTATGGATGTAGTTGTTGCATATATTCCTCTGAAATTTGGTATGTTATTGTCTAGATCTTGGGATTAAAAATTAAAGGGAACTTTACATATGGATATGCCTTTTACTACAATCCCACTTTTTGGATAACAGATAAAATTATATAGAGAAACGAGGCTTTCATATGTGGTAAGCAATCAAGACAAACCTGATAATCATCATATTTATGCAGTAGACACTGATTTAGATTCTTCTATTTTTTATAATGATTTTCATTTCGCCAAAGAACAACCAGTTCTTGAAAAACAAAAGGAAAATGATGATTTTTCCAAAGGACAAGAAACCCTTAAATAAAAACAATGGTCGAAGGAGTATGGAAAATGCATTTTGATGGATCAATAAGTAAAGAAGGGGTTGGTGTAGGTGTGTGGATAATATCTCCAGATTGAGAATTTATGGTATACTCTTTCAAGTTGACTTTTCAGTGTACAAATAATGTGCCTGAATATGAACATTTGATTTTAGGACTCAATGTGTTGAAGGATTTAAAAGCAAATAGAATTGATGTATATGGAGACTCTGAGTTATCAAACAAAGCATCCAATGATGAGAGCATACATAAATGAAGTTTGGGATATGCTTGGAAAATTTTTTAATCAACACAAACTTATGGTGGTTCCCAGAATACAACATATTGTGGCATATTCTTTGTCTTCTGCTACTGGTACTTTTAAAATTCCTAGTTTTTCAAACAAGAAGTATGAAATTGAAGTTGTCAATAGGCTTTCTATTCCCAATAATTCAAAATATTGGCAAGTTTTTGAAGATGATTTACAAATCAAAATATTTTTAAAAATGTCAAATGAATTTAACAATACAGTTATTGATGGAGAAGATCAGAACATAGAAGATGCTATAAGGGATGAGAATTCTACATTTGAAAATGAAAAACAAGAGAAGCTTAAAGGTATAATTGGAGTGAAAGAGATTATTCAACTCAAAAAAAATTTTATTGCAAAGGGTCTTTACCTTTAGAGAAATTATTTGATAGAAATGATGTGGCCAAAAACCAAAAAGTATTACACCATGAAAATTAAGTTCAAGATTGCAATATTGGAACAAAAGAACAACCTAAAATGGTGAAACTTTCAAAAGCTCTGTCATCAGAAGAAAAAAGTAAGTATGTTGAATTAATAACAAGTTTTTCAGATGTCTTTGCATGGAGTTATGAAGATTTGAAATAATATGACACATCTATTATTCAACATACAATTCTTGTAAGACAAATGATAAACCTTTCAAGCAAAAAAATAGAAGAATAAATCCTATGTTACTCCCAAATATTGAAAAGGAAGTTAAAATTATTGTTTCTCTCATATTTTCAAAATGGGTAGAAAACTTAGTTCTTGTCACAAAAAAGAATGGAGAAATAAGACTATGTGTTGATTTCAGGAATTTGAACAAAGTATCGCTAAAATATAATTACCCTTTGCCTAATATGGATCATATATTACAGAAAGTTGTTGGAGCATAACGAATATCCATGTTGGATGGTTTTTCAGGATATAATAAGATTAAATTTCACCCAGAAGATCAGGAAAAAACAACATTTATAACACCCTGGGAAATTTTATGTATGCAAAAATGCCATTTGGGTTGATGAATGTAGGAGCAACATTTCAAAGAGGAATGGATATTCCATTTGCCGAAGAAAAAGACAAGTTTGTAGTAGTATATATGGATGATATCAGGGTTTATTCAAAGTCTTATAGAGATCTTTTAAAAAACCTTGAAAAACTATTTTTGAAGTTCAAAAAATTTGGTATATCTTTAAATCCTAAAAAGTATAATTTTGCCATGCAAGAAGGTAAGTTATTAGGCCATATAATATCCAAAGATGGTATCAAAATTGATCTTGACAGGGTGACAACTATTTAGAAAATATACCAAGATGTAAAAATGAGATTTAGTCTTTTATTGGGAGGGTAAATTTTTGAAGAAGATTTGTTCCAAATTTTGTAGAGATTTTGAGGAATATTACAAATATGTTGAGGAAAGATAATGACATTAAGTGGACTATAGAAGCTAAAAATATTTTAGTGATATCAATAAAGCACTGACAGAAGCACCTATTTTGATCATCCCAAACTTTTCAAAATATTTTATTATATTTTATTTTGCTTTAGAAAATACTATAGGTGGGGTATTATTACAGAAGAATCAGGAAAATTCAAAACAAACCATTTCTTTTTTCAGTAAGATTTTAAGAGATGCCGATTTAAAATATGATATCATGGAAAAGCAAGCATATGCATTAATTAAGTCATTAAAGGATTTCAGGGTCTATATTTTACATTCCCATACAGTTTCTTATGTCCCAACTAATTTGGTTAAAGATATTCTCACCCAACCAGATCCTGAAGGAAAAAGAGATAAATGGATTGATGTACTATTGGAATTGTTAAATTTTGAGCATTAATTCACAATACTCTAGGATCTTCACTGAGAGAATAACATATGCAGTATATCAATGCATAACAATCACAATAAGCATCACAAGCATCACAAGAATCAAAAGCATGAGAGACAAGAGACACGGAGTTTCCATGGGGAAAACCCTAAGGTGAAAAACCCCACAACTTCCTCAGAGATAGAGAGAGCAATGGCTCAACCAAAATACAACCAAAATACACTTGAGATAGTCTCCTAGAAGCAGATGATCCTCCTCCTCACTAGTGAGAGAGAGATGACTTTCTGAATGATCTAAATAGAGATCTCCTGATCTCTATTTATACTAACCTGTTTTCCCAGTGACCTTATGGGGCCAACTTGTCTAGCTAGGTACATCCACAATATAATATATATTTCAGGGCCGACCCCACACATGGTGGTCTAATAACCCATCGGAAAGTACACACACTTGCGACACTTGTCAATCCACATGACGACACTTCCTTATAGAGGAATAACACATCTCTAATAAGGGTACAATAAATATATATGAAATACATAGATGAAATACATTATGAAGTTACATATACATCAACACTCCCTCTTAACTAGGAAGGTATTTATCGACACAGATCTGCTAGACAAGTCTTCTTCTCGGGATAATCGTCATCGATGCATCGTCACTGCTGCTGCTATTTCAAGCAATCTCTGACTCTACTCGTGATAGGAAGTTCTACAGAGCCAGTCCTTTTTCATACTGGATGTAGGCCCACCACCTGTAGGTCTTCATCATCATTGGCCATACTGTGGAAATCTCAGGACTTATTACGTGCGTCACAAAACCTTAAAAGAGTCTCTTGACTAGCAAGAACCCTAAAGAGCATCTGAGGCCTTTTTCATCCTGTCCTGATCTCCAGGACTTATTACATGTGACCCCACCACAAAACCTCGAAAGAGAATCCCAGGACTGATTACGAGCACAAGGCTCAACCTATCAGATCTTCCAGGGCACAAATTACATGTGGTCACCACAAAACCTCGAAAGAGCATCCCAGGACTGATTACAAGCACAAGACTCAACCTATCGGATCTCCCAGGGCACAAATTACATGTGGTCATGGAAAAACCTCGAAAGAGCATCCTAGGACTGATTACGAGCACACGGCTCAACCTATTGGATCTCCCAGGGAACAAATTACATGCCATAGGAAAAAACCTCGAAATAGCATCTGCCAGATATCCCAGGGCATAGATTACATGCCATAGGAAAAACCTCGAAAGACTATCTGTAGATCTCCAGGGCACAAATTATTTGTCCTCCCAAGCAAAACCTCGAAAGAGCATTTGCCAGATATCCTAGGGTACAAATTACATGCCATAGGAATAACCTCTAAAGACTATCTGCAAATCTCCCAGGGCACAAATTACATGCTTATCTGCACAACCTGTTCCACGGCCACAGAGTATCAACCTGATACTCACCATACATCATCCTGATGTACACATAATCATCCTGATCATCATCACTGCAACATCCTGTTGCATGTCATCTGGAGAAACATCCTGAAGCTCATCATCCATGATCATCCTGATCATACAATGCATCTACCTGATGCATACCAAGTATATACTTGATACATATCATCATACATGATCCACTTGATCATATAGTGTATCCACCTGATACAAATACAAATACATGATACATATCAACATACATGATCTACCTGATCATACAGTGTATCCACCTGATACATATATAGATACATGGTCCAAGCATCCAACATGATGCATATACAAAATACATACACATGATCCAACCGATCATATCCAGCATCCAACAAGATGCGTACATACATATAAATGATCCAATTGATCATATCCAACATTCAACATGATGCGTACATACATATATATGATCCAATTGATCATATCCAACATCCAACATGATGCGTACATACATATACATATAAATGATCCAACTGATCATACAAAATAGAAACCAGAACATCATCCTGATGCTCATCATCCAGCACTTACATCCACAACCATGTGAAGGATCCTCCTTCCAACATGCTTGGAATGGCTTCAGCAAATGTGTCCATCACTTCTTCCTCGAAGTGTCATCAATCCAAAGAACACCAAGCCTCTCTCTGAAGTACTCGAACTTCACCCTGGCTAGTGGCTTCATCAGCACATCTACAATCTGCTCGTCCGTCGCAACATACAGGAGCTTGACAGCTCCTCTCTGCACCATATCCCTGATATAGTGATATTTGATCTCTATGTGTTTCGACCTGTCATGAAACACTGGGTTCTCAGACAGCTTCACACAACTCTTGTTATCACAGAAAATACCAGTAGCATCCAACGGGAGATCAAATAATTCAGATAGTAGCTTCCGTAGCCATACTGCCTCACAACTAGCTGAACAGGCTGCAACATACTCTGCCTCAGCTGTACTCAGTGCTACATAGGACTGCTTCCTGTTAAACCAAGAAATCACACCTAATCCCATACTGAAGCAACACCCAGATGTGCTCTTCCTATCTACAACACTACCAGCCCAATCTGAATCAACATAACCCCGCAGGTTAAACTTTTGATTTGCCTCATACTTGAGCCCATAATCCACTGTACCCGTCAGGTACCTCAGAACATGCTTTACAGTAACTATATGAACACTCCTCGAATCTGTCAAGAACTAACTCAATGTGTTCACTACAAAGAAAATATTTGGTCTCGTGTTCATCAGGTACATCAAGGGCCCATTCATCTGAGGATACATAGAGACATCAACTGGATCAGATGAAGCATCACATAGAAGGTTCAGATTCAATGCCATAGGTGTGGCTATGGCCTTGCAATCCATCATCCCGAATCTCTTCAGGATATCTACTGTGTACTTCCCTTGACCAAGGAAGATCCGACCTGTACTCTGCCACACCTCCATACCTAGAAAATAATGCATCATTCCCAAATCTTTCATATTGAACTCAGCAGCAAACTTCCTCTTCGTATCTGCAATCAATCTGTCATCTCCTATTACAAATAAGTCATCCACATATAGGAGTAGAATCACAGGATACCCTTCCTCAACCTTGTAGTAAAGGTTGGAATCCGCTTTACTCTTGGTAAAGCCCAAACTAGATAGGAAACTGTCCATCCTGCCATACCAAGTTCTGGGAGCTTGCTTTGAGCCATACAGGGCTTTCTTCAATCTGCACACATACGACTCCCTATCATGTATTTCGAAACCGAGTGGCTTCTCCACATATACTTCCTCTTCAACTACACCATTCAAGAAGGCAGTCTTGACATCCATCTGGTGTATTTTCCATTTCATCGCTGCAGCCAGGGCAAGTACTCTTCTGATGGAAGTATACCTAGCTATAGGTGCAAAAGTTTCTTCATAATCTATTCCCTCTTTATGAGAGAAGCCACGAGCTACGAATATTTCTTTGTATTTCTCTACACTGCCATCTGCAGCATGCTTGATTTTGTAGATCCATTTAGAAGTCACAACAAAATTCTCTTTAGGTCTTGGTACAACATCCCAAACATCATTCTTCATTATTGATTGGTATTCCTCAACCATGGCATCCTTCCATTCTTTCTTTTCCGTTGTTTCTTCATAACTAGAAGGCTCTTTGTTCATAATGTCACAGAGTAAAGCAACATAGCTAGTATGTGATCTGGTTCTCTTCTTTGCTCTGTGTTCTTCTTATGGAATGCCAAATCTTTCTACATCTTGAATGAGCTCTCTAGCCCATGCAGGTTTCCTCTTGTGAGAGTTATCCTCACGGGGTGGATCTACAGGTTCTTTCGGATCTTCAAACTCACGAACAACTTCTAGAACTGCTCCAGTCATGGTAGTGTCTTGAAATCTAGTTTCCTTAGGTTCTTCATAAACTTCGATAGGTGCCTTCCTTGATTTGATGAATGCTGAGTTTTCATCAAATGTTACATCCCTGCTGACATCAATCTTCTTGAACCCTGGAAAGTATATTCTGTAAGCCTTCGAGCTTTCGTTGTAACCCACAAAGATACCCTTCTTTCCTAAAGGATCTAGTTTCGTCCTCTTTTCCTTTGGGACATGAGTGTATACTGGACAACCAAATATTCTGAGATGACTGACTCCAAGTTTCTTACTAGAAAAGACCTCTTCTAGTGTCTTGTTATCCAATATCTTATGGGGTGTTCTGTTCTGCACATATACAACTGTTCTAGCTGCTTCTACCCATAGATGCATAGGTAGATCCTGGTCATGCAACATTGCCCTTGCTGCTTCCATGATTGTTCTGTTCTTCCTTTGTGCAACTCCATTCTGTTGAGGATTATAAGGAGCAGTCAACTCCCTCTGAATCCTTGAATCACTACAAAGCTTCTTGAAGTCACCTAAGGTGAATTCTCCACCATTGTCGGATCTAAATGTTTTGATCTTCTTGTCAGTTTGATTCTCCATCAAGGTTTTGAATTCCTTGAATTTATCAAACACCTCATATTTGCTCTTCAAGAAGTATACCCAAGTCTTCCTGGAGAAGTCATCAATAAATGAGACATAGTAAACATACCCACTCAGAGAGTTGTGTTAGGGTTAACCTTGACTCGGTATTGAGTCAAAGTTGGTTAGGTCTAGCACATGTTTTTGGGCACATGGTTTGTTGTAGCCCATGGTATTGCCCCATGGTATTGCATGTAAGGAAGCCTTTATAAGGCTTGAGGAGGCTCCATTGTAAAGCGGCCTGGAGGTGAGTGGGTGAGCTCACTTGGCTCGGATGGCCAGTTTGGCCATATAATGAAGATCTTCATTGGATGCTGGTTTTCCCCGCATGGGGTTTCCAAGGTAAATTATGTGTCTCTATTATTTGATTGCTTGTTTGTGTTTATTTATCTTGCACGGTAAAATATGTATGCTCTTGTAATTACTAACAAGTGGTATCAGAGCCATGGTGTTTGGAATCCCATCCGGCGAACATAAGGGGGGTCCGGGGGCCTCGTGGAGGCCCCTGGCCTGAAGGTTCATGGGGGTTCGGGGGCGACAGTCCCCGAGAAAAAAAAATTGGCCCATTTTTAAAAACAAATCTTGATAAGAAGAGCGCATGTTGATGGCGAGCGAGGGCATGGGCTATCTAGTTTTGAAGATGTTGCAAATGGGTGTTAGCAAGGTGCAGATTTGGTTATTAAGGGGTCGCAGATCTGATTGTTAAAATGCTACAGATTTTTTAGAATATGCCATGCAAGCGATCCATCCGTTGAGAAAGCCTGAGCCAGAACAGTCTGAGGTGGAGCATCGTCCTGGAGACCCGTGCACAGAAGGAAGCCCGTCCTGGAGACCCATGTACAGAAGGAGAGTTGTATGACGTGCCGGCCAGAGCTGCTCGTGGAGGACCAAGGATCGTGGAGGACAAAGAATCCACGTGAAGAAAAGCTGCAGAGAGAGAGTCAACAGTGCTGGAGTCTGGGCGCTGCCGTCGTAGAGCTAGCAGACTTACGTGGAGGAGATGAATCCCATGAGTCTGTGGAGAGCTTGTGCAGGAGCCACAGAGGCCCGAGACCGCGTGAAAGCAGAAAAGAAGAGGCACTAGGGGCACACCCGTGTAGAGGAGATCCCGTGGAGGTTGTGCATGAGGCGTCGGTCGTGGAGGAGGTGACCATCGAAAATCTCCGCATGTGAACTGGGAGAGAGAGCCGATCCGGTCTGTTGACAGCCAAAGAGCCTGAAAGGGAGCCTGCTGTGGTGGAGGAGGCCGCTTATCCCAGAGAGACGTTGTCGATGCAGTGAAATTTGGAATGACAAAGCAATATTTGGCTGAGATGCATGAGCATCTTGCTGCGGTCCACCGAGGGAGTCATAGTGGTCCATCATGGGGTTTTCCAGGAGTTGCGCGGCCTACAAAAGATATAACCCTAGAATGGTAGATCTAGTTGTGGTTGCATGAGATCAGTTGCCAACACTTTTATGATTATATGTGCTATTAGTGTGCGACGAAGAATTGAAGAACATGCCCTTATTGATTCGTTGTTGATGCTCTGCGTGAAAGAATCCAAGGATGCAGATCGGAAGGCAAGACCTACCAAGAAACGAACCACGTTGAGGTGTGTAGAGCAGATGGCATGGATGTGCTATAAGAAATCTTTGCATTGATAAACGTGGAAAGATCGTATCCTGTAAAGGAATGGCTGTGTAGATCTATACAGGCCGCCATCGAAGAAGTCATGTTTTTGGAGGAAGTTCCAGTAGACCAAGAAATGAATGGCATGATGAGGTAGAGGTAGGACATGGAAGACGGAGGGCCACAAGTTCAGCTGTAGAAAAGGGTGGAGCAAATAACAATCATGGCAATGGCAATAATGTAGGGCATGGTAGATGACGAGCATGGGAAAGAAAGAGGATGAAGCAATCAATGGTGATGGTATAGTCACCATGAAGACACATGAAAAAAAAATAAAATTAAAAATGGAGTAGTTTGCATGTAAAAGGGCATATGGCTGTAAGACCTAGTAAGGCATGCATACCCCTGGTAACTCACCGGTAAAGTTGGGAGAAAGACCTAGGTGATAGGGGGGTGTATGTGAGATTCCTCGATTAAAACTTTGAGGGGGGTTGGTGATTACTCCAAGTCAAGTTTAAAGGGGGGATTTTTAGGGTTAACCTTGACTTGGTATTGAGTCAAAGTTGGTTAGGTCTAGCACATGTTTTTGGGCACATGGTTTGTTGTAGCCCATGGTATTGCCCCATGGTATTGCATGTAAGGAATCCTTTATAAGGCTTGAGGAGGCTCCATTGTAAAGCGGCCTGGAGGTGGGTGAGCTCACTTGGCTCGGATGGCCAGTTTGGCCATATAATGAAGATCTTCATTGGATGCTGGTTTTCCCCGCATGGGGTTTCCAGGGTAAATTATGTGTCTCTATTATTTGATTGCTTGTTTGTGTTTATTTCTCTCGCACGGTAAAATATGTATGCTCTTGTAATTACTAACAAGTTGGATGACATAGGACCACATACATCTGAGTGGATGATTTCCAGGATGTCTTTTGCCTTGCTTTCACTGCTTGGGAAATCCTTCTTAATGTTCTTACCTTTTGCACATCCTTTGCAAACACCTTCATGTTTGGTCTTGATCTCAGGAAGACCCTCTACAACCTTGCTTGCAATTGGAAGTGCCCTATAGTGCATATGAGCAAGTCTTCTATGCAAAAGTTCACTTGGCTCCATGGATTCATGTACCATGGCATGTTCAGGTTGTCCCTTCAATTTATACAAACCTCCCTCTTGCTCTCCAATCACTACTGCATCATCTATGTTCTTTCCCTTTGGCCACATTAGGACTTGGCCATCCACAAATGCAACCCTCATACCTTTTGCCTCCAATGCAGAGATGCAGAGTAAGTTCTTCTTGAGCCCATGTACATAAAGGACTTCTTTCATCTTCAAAGATTTTCCAGAATCTAGGTTGTAGGAGGCTTCACCACTTCCTTTGATTGGGTATTGATAATCATCCCAAGTTTCACCTTATGGGGTGATTCATGTTCAGATAGATTCACAAAAGATTCCTTAAACCAAGTCATGTGTTTGCAAGCCCCACTGTCAATCAACCAATCATTACAACCGTGGGAGATAGTACCTGTGAGAGCGAAAATTAGAACATACTCTTCTTCACTTGAAGAGTCATCATCACTATCACTTTCTTCCCTAGCCTTCTTCTTTGGGGGTTCATTATCTTTGGCAGCATGAGCATGATATCTTCTTTTGTTATTCTTCTTCTTCTTGTTGAAGTTGTTGTTGTCTTTCTTCTTCTTGGGACAATCTAAAGCAAAGTGTCCCTTCTCATTGAAATTGAAGCATCTGAGATCTTTCTTATCTTGATGATAATGGTGGTGTGAGAATTTCCTATTATGAGATGATTCCTTCTTGGACTTGCCTTTCCTGGCATGTGCTGTGAGAGATTGATCTTCATTTCCCATCTTTTCTTCTCGGGCCACAAGCCTAGCTTCTTCTTGAGAGCATTCTTCTCGCAATCTGTTGAAGGAGATCAACTTCTTCCTTGCACAAATTCCTTGAATAAAGGAATCCCATGACCTGGGTAGGCCATTTAGAGTGGTCATCACCACTTCACCATTCTCCACCATTTCATCCACTGCTTCTAGTTGTTCCTTGATCTGGGAGACCCTTGAAAAATAATATTGAATGGTTTCTCCATTCTAAAACTCTACTCCTTTCAATTAGTTCCGCAGGGTCTTCTTCTGATTTATGTTCTTCCCTTCAAATAGCTTGGTCAAAGAGTCAAACATCTCCTTGGGTGTCTTTAGAGAAGACACATGGGGTATGAGATGGTCTTTGATAGAATCAGCAATGATTCTCTTTGCCTTGACCAATTTCTTCTTATGAAATACCTTAGCCTCTTCATCCTCTGGGATAGGGATGTCTTCTTTTACATGAGTCCAACTCATTCTCTTCTAGGATTAACCCAATCCTATACTTCCAAGCTTGGAAGTTATCAGTTCCTTCAAGCTTATCCTCAAGCTTGGTGTGGTGAGACATCCTAAAGAGTACTTCAAATGGAAATAGAAAATATTTAGGTCTTACCACTTGAAATGCTAAAAACTGGATTTGATCTCGGATTAGGGTTTGTCAGAAAAACCCTAAAAATTCAAAATGTCAATTTCAACTTTCTGAAAGGATAGAAAGATGCACCTTGATGAGTTGATCATCTTGGTGTATTCAGAATTTGAGATCAGCAAAGCTTTACCCTTCAGATTTGCCTTTTTGTCCTCCCGGGTTCACTGGGGAGAGCCCTGAATGAGGGTTTGAGTTTCCCGGAGATCTACCCAGCCAAAAATCTCAATCCAAAGCTCTAAACTTCGATTTTTGCAAGGAGCTTCCAGCTATGTCTTCAGATTTCAGAAATTCCTATTTTTGTGGAAACCCTAATTTGTAGGGCCAAATCTGAAAATGCTCAGAATTGAATTCTGATTGGACAGATAGATTCTTCTTGATGAGTAGAGTCAATCTACAATACTGCTTTTCCAAAATCTATGGAGAGAAACCCAATAAACAAGAAACTCAAGTTTCTATCACTGCAAAATGTCTTTTTCTCAGGTTAGCTCTGATACCATGTTAAATTTTGAGCATTAATTCACAATACTCTACGATCTTCACTGAGAGAATAACATATACAGTATATCAATGCATAACAATCACAATAAGCATGACAAGCATCACAAGAATCAAAAGCATGAGAGACAAGAGACACAGAGTTTCCGTGGGGAAAACCCTAAGGTGAAAAACCCCACAACTTCCTCAGAGATAGAGAGAGCAATGGCTCAACCAAAATACAACCAAAATACACTTGAGATAGTCTCCTAGAAGCAGATGATCCTCCTCCTCACTAGTGTGCAAAACCAGAGCAACATCTGTGAAACTAAAGGAAACAAAGTTTTGTATTCTGGATGATTATTTATATTGGAAAGATCCAAGAGGTATTCTATTAAATTGTTTACTTGAAAATGAAGCACAACAAATCATGAGAGAGTTTCATCGGGGAGTATGTGGAGGCCATCATTCCTGGAAATCAACAGTCAATACAATTTTGAGAGCATGTTTTTGTTGATGTATTTGTAACTTTGGAAGATATTCACTTGTATATTGTATGTATTACATTTGTACTTTATTGTATCCCCGACGGAGATGTCTTATTCCTCCGATCGAAAGTGTCGTAATTTGTATTCTATTGTTGTATGTCCGACGGTGATGTTTGTTCCTCCAGGTCGGAGAAGTCATTATTGTGCTTGAGTCATGTAAAGTCATTAAGGTCCATCCTCCTATCTATGACAAGGAATTATACCCCAGAGTAGTGTCGCAAGTTATATTGTAAGTGTCGTAACTTATATTTGATGGGTTATTAGATCACCCTAGTGGGGTCAACCCAATGTCAAGTGGTAGTGGGTTATTAGACTCTCCTAAGGGAGGTCAGCCCAGAGTCAATTGTGATGGGGTGTTTAAGTGCCCTAGTGGGGTTGGCCCAACCAACATTATGTTAAGTGGTTAAGCTGGGGCCTACCTAGTAAGAGTTAAAATTCAAGTGAAGTAAAGTATAAATAGAGAGTGTGACTCTCTCATTTATTCATTCACAGACTCACTCACTTCGCATTAGTGAGAGAGAGGAGGAGTGCACACAAGTGGAGGAGAAGCAGCTGCTAGGATAATATCTCTTGTTGTGGGGTTTTATCTTTGTGATCTTTGTATTGATGCTCATTCTATCTCTGAGGATGTTGCGGGGTTTTTCACCTTCTTGGTTTTCCCCGGTGAAATGCTTTGTGTCTCTTGTCTCTTGTGTTTGATATGTTGTACATGTTGTTCTCTCAGTTAAGATCCTAGATCAGATTGAATTAAATGCTAAAAAACTAACATGGTATCAGAGCTATCCTGAAGGAAGGCATGGTATGGAATTTATGACACTTGTTGCACTTGCGACAAATCGGAAGCTAGGTCTTGGTATAGTAAAAACCAGTCATCGTGGCACTTTCGCTATAAATACATTTTGGAACAGGTCCAAGATATGAAACTTTTACAGGTCGAATATGAAATGTCCATGTACCTTGTGTCTGAAGGAAATCCTCAGATTCGTTGTACTTTGTGAGATATGATCCGTACAAGTTAGAGTTTCTTCCTCTTCCAGAATGCAGTCCTAAATAGGTGACGTAGTAAAAAAGGTCATATCTCGGGCTAGGAAGCTCCAAATGGAATTCTGTAAAATGTAACAGTTAGGGCATGGACTTTAGTTTCATAGGTCCTAGTTTCAGAGGCCGAAGATGAAACAATGACACATGGAACTCCGTACAAGTTCGCTATACTGTTTCGTCCCATAAATAGGTCACATTGTGAGACTTGGAATATCTCTCTTTTAAAGAATCCATTTGAGGTCAGATTTGTAGCATTGGAAATATGACAGGTCGCTCTAGCACATTCCGAAGTTTCAAACGCCGAGGATCCGAAATTTCAGAGATACATCAGAAACAATATGGCATATATTTCTATCCAAAGAGAATTGGATTTTGAGTACTTTCATTTTTGGCTCGTCACTGCTGCGGGAAATTAGGGTTTCTAAAAAAGCTTAAATTTTTGGAATCCGAGACCACGGCTGGATGCTCCTCATCAAAATCAAAATTTAGAGACCAAGATCAAATTTTTTGGTTGGGTAGAACCTCGGGCTCTATCAAACCCTAGTTCGGGATTTTGACCAGAAAACCAAAAAACGAGAATTTGATAGAAGCTGTAGATCCGAAACTTTCAAAGTCAATTTTGAGGGTTCAAATTTTGGAGATTTCAAAATTTAAGTATAATAGCTTGATCAGCTCAGCAAGGCGCATTTTTTCATGCAATCAAAAGTTTGAAATTCAAAGTTTGAATTTTTAGGGTTTCTCTGACAAACCCTAGCCAGCTCCAGATCCAAATTCAACAAATCAATTGGATTGGGTTAATCGTAGAAGAGAATGATTTGGACACCTACAGAAGTTCCAGTTTCAGAGGGAGATGAGGCTAAGGCCTTACAAAAGAAGACTACAAGAAATCCCGACAGGTATGACTTGAAGAGATACATGTATGTTTTGAAATCTGTTCATGATTAAGTTTGTCTTCATATTATTGAGGTTAGTACAATCCTGGTTAATTTTAGACTTGTCTTATAACCTTAGTAAAAGTATGAATGCATGTAAATGATAGAAGACATTCATTGATTAGGTTTATGACACTTATGATTGTACTAATGCACTGTGGTGTTGTATGAGGATGATGTTGTCCACTAACATGAAAGGTACATCAAGCAAAACAAATCAAGTTCTAGATCAAGAACATATGACCATGGTCACATGAAGACAAAGACTCATACATATCCATTGATTACATAGAAGCTCTACTTACGAGGTATGTATAATTTGGTTCTACAATGCTTAACTTATGAGATATACAGGTTACTAGCACAAGATTGAAGAGAACAAGGAGACATTGTTTGGGTATGTTAGACAAGCATGATAATCTAGGTATGTTTTCCTATATCGAGTTAGAATCCTACTTTGTGTTAGGATCTTATATAAGTATATTTTTGTATGATTGATAATGATTATTCATGAAGTTATAAGTTTGAGTAATCATGGGTTTATGCATATTATGCTTCTTAGTTTGATTAATGATATGACAAACTAGAAGAGTCATATGGTCAAATAAGAATATGCAAGAGTAAAATAAGTACTCCCTGAAACCTTGAATACTAATGCTTGTGATAAATTACCCATATATGAAATAATCATGACCTTACATGTTTAATATTATTTAGAATCATAATGTTTTGATAAGTATTGACATTATACTAATGCATGTATGATTATGTATGAGATATTGAGGATGACACAATGATGACACTAGTGCACACTTAAGCATGCATAGTGGCCCAGGATGGATAGAAGTTCAAAGACATATAATCATGATGATATCATAAAGGAAACAAATATCAAGAGGGGGCACACTCCAAGAAGCAAAGATCAAGAGGGAGCACACTCTAGGAAGCAAAGATAAAGAGGGAGCACACTCCAGTTGTTCCTGCAAGGAAGTAAAGATTGAGAGGGAGTCCACCCAACAACCAAACAAAGATAAGTATCTGAATTGTAATTTATTATATATTTAATTACTTAAATGATGTTGTCCAATCATGTACATGCTTGTGTTCCTAGATTTAGGATGTATATTATGCATATTAGAAAAGTTGCATTAATGAACAAGATACTACTAATATGCAAGTAATGGGTAAGTGGCCTATGGTACTGTACAACATTCCATTTGCTACTTATCTAGAATGAAACCTCTTTGCTGACATGTTGGGAGTTGTGCACACTCTTAACAAATGTTCTGGTAGAGATGGAAGGAATCTAGAAAAGTTACGGGATATGGATAAATGTTATATTGAAGCATTGGCTAAGATAATTGCATGACTGTATGGCATATATCTTTATTTGTAAGAATTTGTTCTGAAATATATGAGAAGTTTCTAATCATGCAATTGAATTTGACTTGTAGGAAAGATCATGTACAATCACCTACAAAAGAAGGACTACAACATTTGTTCCAGCAACGAAGTTCAAAGAAAACTAGTTATTGAAGATATTGAAGAATCTGAAGTTCCCAGGATCTGGGATGCAGTAGTGGAAGAATGCCATGATCAAGGAATACCAGTCGATCATGAAGAATGATGTCTGAGATGTGGTCCTGAGACCAGAAGGGAAGTCTGTTGTGACTTCCAAGTGGATCTACAAGATCAAGCATGTTGCAGATGGAAGCATGGACAAATACAAGGCAAGGTTTGTGGCTTGTGGCTTCTCCCAGAAAGAGGGGATAGATTATGAAGAGACTTTTGCACCTGTAGCCAGACACACTTCCATCAGAACAATACTTGACCTGGATACAATGATGAAGTGGAAGATACACCAGATGGATGTCAATACAGCTTTCTTGAATGGTGTAGTCAAAGAGGAAGTGTATGTGGAGTATCCACTCGGTTTTGAGACACATGACAGGGAGTCATATGTGTGCAGATTGAAGAAATCCTTGTATGGCTTAGGCAAGCACCTAGGACATGGTACGGTAGGATAAACAGCTTCCTGGCCAGTTTAGGCTTTACCAAGAGTAAAGCAGATTCCAACCTTTACTACAAGGTTGAGGAGGGAAATCCAGTGATACTTCTATTATATGTAGATGACCTATTTGTGACAGGTGAGGATAAATTGATTGCCGACATGAAGAGGAAGCTTGCTACCGAGTTCGAGATGAAGGACTTGGGCATGATGCATTACTTTCTAGGTATGGAGGTGTGGCAGAGTATAGATGGAATCTTCCTTGGACAAGGGAAGTATGCAGTAGAGATCCTGAAGCGGTTCGGGATGATGGAATGAAAGCCCAGGGCCACACCTATGGCATCAAACCTGAAGCTATTGAGTGATGCTTCATCAGAGTCGGTTGATGTCACGGTGTATCGCCAGATGATTGGGTCCTTGATGTACCTGATGAACACGAGACTAGATATTTGCTTTGCGGTGAACACCTTGAGCCAGTTTCTGACAGATCTTAAACATGTTCACCTGATTACTATAAAGCATATTCTGAGGTACCTGAAGGGTATGATTGATTATGGGCTCAAGTATGATGCGAATCAAAAGTTTAACCTAGAGGGTTATGTTGATTCAGATTGGGAAAGCAGTGCTACAGATAGGAAGATCACTTCAAGGTGCTGCTTCAGTATGGGATCAGGTGTGATCTCTTGGTTTAGCAGGAAGCAATCCTACGTAGCACTAAGTACAGCCAAAGCAGAGTATGTCGTAGCTTGTTTAGCTAGTTGCGAGGAAGTGTGGCTAAGGAAGCTACTGTCGGATTTATTTGATCTACAGTTGGATTCTACGTGTATCTATTGTGACAACCAGAGTTGTGTGAAGTTGTCAAATAACTCAGTGTTCCATGACAGGTCAAAGCAAATCGAGATCAAATATCACTATATCATGGATATGGTGCAGAGAGGAGTAGTGAAGCTCTAGTATGTTGCAACAGATGAGCCAATTGCATATGTGTTGACCAAACAACTAGCCAGAGTGAAGTTCGAGTACTTCAGAGAGAGGCTTGGTGTTCTTCAAATAGAATATACTTCGAGGAAGAAGTGATAGGACAAATTTGCAGGAGCCATTCCAAGCATGGTGGTAGGAGGATCCTTCCCATGGCTGTGGATATAAGTGTTGTGTAATGAGCATCAGGATGATGCTCCAGATGATGTTCTACATGATGATGATCAGGATGATCATGCGATGATGATATGCATCAGGACGATGCTGTGACGATGATCAGGATGATCATGCGATGATGATGTGCATCAGGATGATGTACTGTATGATTATGATCAATATGATCATGATAATTAGGATGATGCTTCGTGCGAGGATGTTCAGGTTGATCTTGAGTATTAGGATGGTACTATGTGGTCGTGGACAGGTTGTGCAAGGGTAGCATGTAATTCATCCTGGAGATCTAGACAGGTTGTGTTAGGCACGTAAAATTCCTTGGATTCTCTTTAGAGATATTGTTGAGCAAGACAATCTTTTAAGGTTTTGCTAGACCACATGTAATACGTCCTAGAGATCTGGACAGGTTGTGATAGGAACGTAAAAGTCCTGGATGCTCTTTAGAGATCTTGCTGGGCAAGACACTCTTTTAAGGTTTTGTGGGAACCACATGTAATCAGTCCTGGAGATTCGGACAGGTTGTGGTAGGCACGTAAAAGTCCTCAGATTCTCTTTAGACTTCTTGCTGGGAAAGACACTCTTTTAAGGTTTTGTGGAGATCACATGTAATCAGTCCTGGAGATCCGGATAGGTTGTGCTAGGCACGTAAAAGTCCTCGGATGCACTTTAGAGATCTTGCTGGGAAAGACACTCTTTTAAGGTTTTGTGAAGGTCACATGTAAAATATCTTGGGAGATCCGATAGGTTGAGTTGTGTGCTTGTAAAAGTCCTAGGATGCTCTTTTGAGGTTTTGTTGACACACGTAATCAGTCCTGAGGATTCCACAGAATGGCCAGCTCGCAGAGATGATGAAGACCTACAAGAGGCTAGGCCTACAACCAGCACAAAAAAGGGTTGGCTATGTAGAACTTCCTATGATGAGAAGAATTGAGAGATAGAACCATTGATCGAGATGATGAGTACAGCAGCAGTGACGATGATGCTCCGTGATCCAGTGATGATGATCCAGCTCCATAATTAAAGACTTGTGCCTATATGTATTGATGACCTGTGTCAATAGAATACCTTCCTAGTTAAGAGGGAGTGTTGATGTATTTGTAACTTTGAAAGATATTCACTTGTATATTGTATGTATTACATTTGTACTTTATTCTATCCCCGACAGAGATGTCTTATTCCTCCGATCAGAAGTGTCGTCATTTGTATTCTATTATTGTACCTCCGACGGAGATGCTTGTTCCTTCAGGTTGGAGAAGTCATTATTATACTTGAGTCATGTAAATTCATTGAGGTCCATCCTCCCATCTGTGACAAGGCATTAGACCCCGGAGTAGTGTCGCAAGTTATATTGTAAGTGTCGTAACTTATATTTGATTAGTTATTAGACCACCCTAGTGGGGTCGGCCCAGTGTCAAGTGGTAGTGGGTTATTAGACTCTCCTAAGGGAGGTCGGCCCAGAGTCAGTTGTGATGGGGTGTTTAAGTCCCCTAGTGGGGTCGTCCCAGTCAACATTATGTTAAGTGGTTAAGTTGGGGCTGACCTAGTTAGCATTAAAAGTCAAGTGAAGTAAAGTATAAATAGAGAGTGTGACTCTCTCATTTATTCATTCACACACCCACTCACCTCGCATTAGTGAGAGAGAGGAGGAGTGCGCACAAGTGGAGGAGGATCAACTACTAGGAGAATAACTCTTGTTGTGGGGTTTGATCTTTGTGATCTTTGTATTGATGGTCATTTTATCTCTGAGGAAGTTGCGGGGTTTTTCACCATCTTATTTTTCCCTGGTGAAATGCTTTGTGTCTCTTGTCTCTTGTGTTTGATATGCTATACATGTTGTTCTCTCAGTTAAGATCCTAGATCAGATTGAATTAAATGCTGAAAAACTAACAGTTTTTATTGGACTACTATATTTTATGATGTTTATAAAGAAGTTACAACTTGTCATGAATTCCAAATCTTTGACGGAAAAATAAAATTTTTCCTCTACCCTTAAAACCAATTTCAGTGGAGGTGCCTTTTGAACATTGGGGACTGGATTTTATTGGAGAAATCAACCCAAATTCTCCAAGTCAACATAAATGGATCTTGACTGCTTGAGATTATTTCACAAAGTGGATTGAAGGTATACCCACCAGAAATGCCACAAATACAATTATCATTAATTTCTAGGAAGATACTATTTTCTCTAGATTTGGATGTCCTAGAAGAATAGTGAGGGATAATGCACGGGATTTCAAATAAAAAAGGTTGACAATTTTCTTCCATAAGTATCATGTCCATTTAAATAATTCAACTACATATTATCCTTAGGGAAATGGGCTAGTTGAATATTCAAACAAAATTTTGGTAAGAATTATTAAAAAATTGTTGGAAGAAAATAAAAGAGCATGGAATACCAAACTTAAATATGCATTATGGGAAGACATGATAAGCACATAAAGAGCTATTGGTACATCACCATTCCAACTCGTGTATAGAACATCAGTTATTTTTCCAATTTCCCTAGGCTTTCCAATTATGAAATTGTTGTAGGAAGAGGAAGAAGAATCTAATCACATTAGAGAAGAATCAATCAAATGATAGAACTCCACCATATGAGAGAAAGAGAATATGAAAGAGTTCAGTTACATCAAGAAAAAAAGAAGAGAACATTTGATAGGAAAATCAAAGAAAGGAATTTCAGATAGATGATTTGGTTTTAAAAGGGGATGCTAGAAATGAAGATAAACATGGGAAATTTGAACATTTATGGAAAGGCCCATATATTATTATCATTTTTTTTTGTAAGTTGCAGACCAAAATTTAATTAACAGAAACCAAATATACATCTAGATCCAAAGAGAGTTTTGCAGATTGGGGAGGCCTCAGGTAATGAAGCCACCATCCCAATTGCTCAAAAATATTGTAATGACTGACATAATACATAATGAAGACCCACTGAGTGTGGTCTGCCCATGAAAAAATTGGGACTTTCATCAAAATAAAGGATTCATACTGTCGGTCGGTGCTAATAGCTAGACTGTGCAACAACGAAAAACAAAAAAGCTGATGGTCACATAGATGACCTGGAGCTATAGCAGCCCAATTATCCTTTTGCAGGTAGGTCTTCTGGTTTTTCGTCCTCGATGGAGAAGGCTGCATAAAAATACTCAAAGTTCCCCGGAGGGGGCATAGTTGGAGAAGGAGAACCTGGAGTACGCGTGCCATTCAGAGCAGCATCATGGTCAATGTTTGCCGAAATCGAGCCTTTGTTCTTTCTGAGCTTGGACTTCTTCTTTGCAGACCCAGTGTTTGGGGTTGCCAAAACAACTTCGTCCTCATTATTTTCCTGCGCCACAGGTTCAGAATTGCTTCCAATGGATAAAATGTCCCATGTCATGTTGGCATCAAGGGTGTTGGAGTGGTCCACGACCTCTTTTAGACCAACCTTGATATTTTTGACAATGCTGGAGCTGGCTTGCCAGCTAGCTTCGACCTCCTCAATTAGGGTGCTCATCATATTTTTGAGCAGCCAGTAATGATTTATGGCTCCAACGTTGCTTCTAGAGGCAAGGAGTGCCGCCACCCCTGTGGGCTTCCCACCCGTCAATAATATTATGAGTCCACGCATAGATGCGGTCTGCATAGCTGTCCATCACCATCCAGTCCATGGCTACCTTGGGTCATTGGCTGGAATTCTTGCGGCCACTACCATGATGAGATATCCCCCTATTAAGAATCATCATAGCAGTGTGAGCCACAGGAGATATCACACAGAGATTTACAGACTCGGCAACATAAACCACAGAGAGAAACCAGATCTTGACGATAGGTTTATCCCTCATGTCGATGGTAGGTTTTAAAGAGCTAGGGAAATAAATAATATAGTCTGTCCTCTGCATTGAAGATGGCATCAATGAATGCAGGTCACAGAAGCCGAGAGGAGACGCCAATCTAGACTCGCGCGGGATTAATGTCCCTGTCCTCCAACCTTAAATACTCGTTGGCATCCCGGTTAATTCCTTGATCGATGTTTGCAGTGGACATGTGTATGGGTTCGGTCATCCCAGCAGCGGGCTCATGCATGTGATGATCAATGCCACGTACAGCTGGGCGAGGTGGCGGCATATTCAGTTGCACATTGGCCAAGGTTGGTGGAGGCTGAACACCTGCATCCAAGAAGGCCCATATATTATTACTCTGTATCAAGGAGATAATACTTTCATCATGCAAGATCAAAATGGGGAATGCATTGGAGGAGTTCCTGTGAATGGAATATTCCTCAAACACTATCTTTCTTAAAAAATAAAAGACATTAATTTTGTACATAAGTTGTATATATTTATTTTATTGAATTATGCGAGTGTGAATTTAAAGGATTTGAAGCTAGTAGAGAAGACCATAAGGTCTGGATGTTGTCTTTTTTATTAAATTTGTATGTACAGAGAAAAAGAAAAAGAAATAAGAAGTGATAGGTGGCACTGGTCTGCAAGGTTCTTTTCTACCTCACTTGGAGGATAGCATCCCCAGTTGGACCCAATTGTTGACACAGTTAGTTTTGGGTTTATTGAAATACTTTTGAATTATATGAGCAAAGGAGCAAGAGCCTATCTTTATAATTTGTTTCCACATGAAAAAAAGTTAATAAAGAAGGATGCTAAAGAAGGTAGGCACCATGTTAATGTAGATGAGACATCCCATGTGGTCCTAATGTTAAACCAAAATGGGATGAAAATAGGAGAATAAGTAGTTCTTCAGGGTTTCATAAAACCAATGGCCCATATTGGATAGAGGTGAGATCTACGGTAGACATGAGGTCCGCACGATGAAGGTGTGGTATGTATAACGTTGAAAGTGATCGACGAAAACACCGTTGGCATGCGATAAAGTGGGAAAAAAATCAATGGTCGATGATCAATGGATGAAATATCAACATATGAGGTTGATTTCATGCTGTGAAGTAGCATTGACGATGGGAGTGGTGTCAAGAGGTAGCGAAATTTTTACCGCCCGCCACGCATCAAGGCAGGGAGCATTTCGCTCGATGATAAGTGGTAAGGAAAAACACCATCCGCATCTCCGAAAATGCCTATGTGGGGTCTTATAAAAGGAAACGGGAATGTGAAAGACAATCCATTTGTCATTTCACACCTGACGATAGAGATACCTCTTGCACAACTACAAGTTGAGGTAGAATTTTTTCTCCAAGTCACGTACTACCATGTAGGTCATGATTTCTCGGAAAAGACCAAGTATTTTCTAGAAATGGAAGAACAAAGTGAATTGGGGTTTCAAAATAAATAATTTGACAAATTAGAATAAATTTTTGAAGATAGAGATGGATATATTTTCGACACAATTCTATCCATTGGTTCGGTTAGTGAAATTAAAAACAAGTTGAAGGATTTAGAAAGACAAGGAATAGATTTGCATAATGTTCACAAGTCCTATTTTTATCATTTATGTCCTGAGAAAACCCTAACCTACCCAGATTTTGTTTCCTGGTATGCGATGAATTATTCCCAGTATGAGAGGGTCATTATGGACTCTGGAAGATCAAAAATCCTTTTCTGGTTCAATTCTTCAGTCATTAGAGAGTCGTTAGAGGTCCCAAAATCGTTTTCTCAGAAACCTGAAGATTTTGTCGAAGAAAACCTAATTAATCTCTACAGAGATTCTGTAATTGAAATGAAACAAACCTTTTTATCAAAAATTCTTAAACGTGAAACCCTAATTGATAATTTACCTTTCCCTTTGGACATTGCCATGTTTAATGAAGATTCCCAGTTTTTCCTTTCATTACTGAATCATTTTTATGGATATATAATTATAAGGTTGTCCCTGAAGTCATGTTGAGTTTACTGTTTAGATTTATTTTGCACTAGTCTGAATCCTGTCAGTATTCTTGCCTTAAATTTGATGAATTCCTAGCTTAAAATATCCATGTTCAACTAGTGAATTTCCACACAATGAAACATTTCAGATTTCAGTCCTACCTAATGAAGATGTTTTTGTATTCCAATGAAGAAAATTTACAGTTTTTTGAAGCAATCTTTACATCTGAGATAAAAAACAATGTATTTAATTATATGAATCTCATAATGTCAGAAGTATACATAATTGTTTTTAAGGAAACACTACCCATAGTTTTACCCCAGATGAAAGATATGTTATAATTTAGACTAGAGAAGAAAGTTGGTGATTGGTTACTTTTGAAAGAACATACTATTATCAGAGTCTATGGTTTTGTCCATGAGCATTATATTTTTCCTGCTTTCTTAACCCAAGGATTTTTGCTTTGGAATTTATCAAACACAGGCTTATTGTGAAAAATGAACATTTCTTAATTTTTAGAAAATCTTATGATGTCAAGTTACCTTTGAAAGTTGGCCCATTCATTATAAAAAATAAATATGCTCTTCCAGTGCCCATTCATTATAAAAAATAAAGCCGCTCTTCCAGTTGTAGAAGGATTTCTAGAGGAAATGAATTTTAAAAAGGCTTCAAGAGTTAACTATGATCCACATCATATAATATCTCGGCAAAGACAACAAAATAAAAGAAAATATTTGGACCATTATGAAGTGGAATGATTGGTTGGGAAGGCTAATCTCTTAGAATATGAATTAGATGCAGAAATTTTTGAGAATTTACAATCAAATCCCTCTGCATTAACAAAAATTTCAGCTATGTTAGTGCCCACTCCTAGTAAAGTTAAGATTGCAGGTAAAAGGATCCTTTCTGAAACTACAAATATGGAGGTAGAAGAACAAGATACACCAACAAGACTTAAGTGGGATCAGGGAAAATAAATGGTTGAATCAGAAAGTAAGCAATCAATGAAAAAAAATCAAATTCCAACTATTCAGATATAGGACTACAGTTTTGTTGAAGCACAACAGGCTGGTTCCAGTGATAAATACCAATCAAGAACTGATTTGTATACCAAATATGTCCAAGACAAAAAATCTTCTTCTGAAAACGTTAAGAAGATTTTTCCTAAATTGAGGGATATATCAAGTGAGGGAGTTTCATTGATAATTGTTAAGGACCATGCAAAGAATACTCTAAATTTGGCAGTGGCCTCTGATGAGAAGGTCACATAAATGAAAATTAATTTGTAGCAGATCCCAGTCCCAGATAAAATCCATCTACATAGGCAGGCATGAGAGGTAATTTACACTGATTTAATGAAGGCCACTCTGAAGATCTCAAAGTTGTAATCTACAGTGGGTAGACTAGAAACCCATTTGAAACAAGACAGAACTTAAAATAAGACCCACCAATAACAAATAAAGAAGTTGCAAATTGATATTATAGAAATGGATAGTGATCCTGATAAAGGATAGGCCACTAAGAAGCTTTTGGATGAGAAGGAAAGTACAATTCAATTGATCAAGAAGAAATTAATAATCCTAGCTACTCAATTAATTCAAGCATCTGAATTAACAGTTTTGGAACAAGAATGATAAACTGTCTCTCAAGAATTTAGGGATAGTAAAGCAAAATTACTTAAATTCATAGAACAACAGATGAATTGGGAGAAATAAATAACTAACCTTACTGCTCATATTGAAATTTTGAGAGAAAATCAAATAGGTATAGAAAAAGAAAAGAAAGAGAAACAATCTGAAATGAAAGAGACAAACCAAGAAAATATGGAAACAAGCGCAGAGGGCATAATTCAAGCTATGTCTTAGGTTAGTCTTAAAGAAGAAGAAATGGAAGGATTGAAAGTGGAAAATAAAAAACTAAGTGAAGAAATTAAGAAAAGGGGAGAACAAAATAAGGAATTTGAAAACAAAAAGAGAGAATTGTTGGAAAAGAATGAGAAACTAATTTCACTGGTGACAAGGTAGCTCCCATTGCAAGGTGCTAGACATTTGATTTGGGATTTGATAATAACTGAAGCTGCAAAATTCAGACCATATCTAAACTTTATTAAATATAAGGAAGCAGTGGTGAATGCAACAATGCAAAGTTGTATAGTCATGAAAGAAATTTAGACAAGAAGCCAAAAGAAACAACCCAGAACACTATTAATTTCTCAATACTTTATTAGAGGAAGAACTAAAGACATTGATGATTAAGAACATAATTGTAGTTATAACTTGGGCTAGGAGGATTATTGAAAAACATCACCATGTTGAAAATGTCCAAGCGAAGGAAAATCATATGTTGCATCAAGTTAACTCTTTCAAAGGATTATTTACATATTTTTTTCAAAAAGGACTCCCTTCCTTTTGGGATGGAGAGAATAAATTAATCTCTAAAACTGATTATAAAACTTTACTGTTCCAAATTCGAATGAATCATCATAAATTTGAAAACATGACCCACGTTTTGACAGGGAAAGTGATAATCGATAAACTTACAGTGGAATTTAGTATAATAAATAAATTAACGATGATAGGAGCAAAATGATCTCCTATATCTTATGTGGATCATGTGGAGATGAAAGTTTTGGTTAAAGAAATGACAAATTATGAAATTCCCTCCATAGAACAATGGAAGGCAGTTGAGAAATTTGGGAAAATAAAGTATAGTTTGCATCAATGAGAACACCTATAAAAAATAATCAAGAAAAGATTTATGCCAAAGTTTACTCCAACAATGAAGCATAAATATGTTCCAACATTTTTGGATATTATGAAGATTCATGTTTTGACAATATAATCTAAAGATGTAATAAGTAGTTATAGATTTCCATTTTTAGAAAGGAAGCAGTTAGGTTTAGCTCAATGAGATTGTTATGTATAAATACATGCTTTTGCAATGTAATCAATGTTGAAACCCATGAGAATGAGACTTATTTTGTACTCAGCAGTTTCAATATTAATATAAATATTGCAGAGCCAAGCAGAACTTTCCTAAGTAGAGATTCTCGTGTTATTATTTTGCAATATGTATTTCCTTTTCTCATGTTAATGTCATTCCTGTTATCTATTTACATTATGTTATATTTTCATGCTTGAATGAAATTGTATTGATTCGGAATTCATATTCTTATGCTTTGATTCATACGATTCAAGTATCCACAAAGCCTTCCTCTAAAGTTGATATTGGATTCATATTTATTTGGTTCCCAATGTTAATGGACTGTTCATTTTTCTTCTATTATTACCCGAAAGCAAGAACTTGACTGTAAAAGAATAGTTATCCTGCCTTTGTGAAAAAATATATTGCTAAGACTATATTTATCTGTAAAGATTCATGATTTCGACTCCATGCCTAATGGTATCCTCATGTTTTAGCCATTTACATCATTAATTTATCTTATTTAAATATTTATGGCCATTGTATTTATTTATTGAGAGATCCCTCTTTGGTAGGAAATAAGCCAAATTCCCTCTTAAATATTGGTTTGAAAAGGTTACCATGGACATATCCTTCCACAACCAAAGGATAAATTCTGAGTGATAACAAGGAGTTTCATAATTGGTTGGAGGGACTCACAAACGTTCGATTTTGCATTTGAAGTGATGAAATTCCAATATGGTGGAGTGATCTACACATACTCCATGATGATATATTATTCCTATTTATACTTATGTTTGTAAGGATGCAATTAAGACAATGGGACCTTGGAATTCTTTGGAATGGTAGTTCTCTACAAGCAAAAATGCCATTGGGAGACATGCAACTGAGGTAGTGAGATCCATAAATTGATGGATCATTTCAATTTGCATTGGTGTATGGAGGAATGCAACATAAGCAGTGGGACCCTGGGATCATCCTGGTAATCTAGTTATAACTAGAGTAGTGCAACAACATCATGGTGGCACCTCCATTGAGTTTAGTTGGAATTGGAATTCCAATGCTCGTCAAGTTCAACTACAGATCTTAAATTGCTTGAGGACAAGAAATATTGGGAGTGGAGTACTTTCATGTTCCAATGTTGTTAGCACCATGAAGCATCCAATGCCACTCCAAACCCCATGGATCCTAGTGATAGTTTAGAACTAATTAATTAATGAGGGGTTACGTTTTAAGGCATTAATTAGTTAGGTGGTTTTAATTTTATTTTATCCCAAGTATGAAATGCACTTGATTTAAGTATTTTTCATTTATAGATATTTATTTCAATGGAATAAAGTGGATAATTATTCACAAGGGTGCATTAAAGGATACAGATTGACCAAGTGATAGAGTGCAAAGGAAGAAAAGATAAAAGCAGTCAAAACTAGGAAAGAAGGAAAAAGAAAAGAAAAGTTGGCCCAAGGAAGAAAAGCAACAAAGCGTAGGAAAAGCATGATAAGGTAGAAAAGCAGGAAAAAACAGGACCATTAGAGCAAATTTGAGGTCTAAAATGGGCCTTGTAAGGAAAATAATAAAATAATATTTATGAATTTTGGAGGAAAAAAGAAAAAAACTATTTTTTTCTTCGTATTTTCAACATATCTCCCTGTCATTTTACTCAAATTTCAAGCGCGAGCACTAGTTGGATGTGGAATTAAATTATGCATCCAATGCGTACCCACACAACATACTTTTGAGGGACCCCACGCTACAAAAAATGAGAAATACATAAAAAAAAACATGTTACTTTCAAAGTAACAAGTTTTTTTTAATGTATTTCTCATTTTTAGTGGGGTGGGGTCCCTCAAAAGTATGCAGTGTGGGTACTCATTGGATGTGTAATTTAATTCCACAGCCAAGGAGTGCTGCAGCTTGAAATTTGAGTAAACTAACAGGGGGGTATGTTGAAAATACATATTAAAAAAATAGTTTTTAATGTCTAATATGCCAACTCAACCATTATGGTTGACTCCTTTCTTGAATTTCTATATTTTATTAAATTCAATGGCTTGTTTTATTACGAGGTGGCTCGTTTTCTTATAAGGCCCATTTTGGACTCCAAATTTGATCTAATGAAAGCAGAAAAATAGGATAAGCTAGAAAATAAGGAAAAAGAAGGAGACATAAGAAAACAAGATAATGCAGAAAAATAGGAAAAAAAAGGATAAAAAAGCAAAAGTAGGATAAAGCAAAAACAAAATCAAAAGCAAAAGTAGAAAGCAAAGAAAAAATATAAAGCAAAAGAAGATAGGAAGGAAAAAGCAGAAAGCAAAGGAAAAAGATAAAGTAGAAAGGAAGGCATCCTTATCCAGTCCATGAGGGAGAAGTAGCCTAGTTTACTTTCTCTACAAGCTACCTCAAGTCTATTAAAGAATAAGTGTGCACCACTTGGCCATCTTTTGATAGATTATGAATTGGATTGAGTGCAATTTTGCCTCTGTGACTTGGGAGATGTGCCCCTACTTCATCTAAGAGGATGATGACATCCATTCTTCATCATGGACTTTATTTCAGTTCCTGAATTTTGATCCAGTGGTTGGTATTCTCATTATGTGGTTCAACTCCTTCATTCAGTGGAGAAAATGTTGAAGGGCCTAAATGGAGGTTCCGGTTTCAACCTTTATGAGCATTTTTGGACTTTGAGACTTGTTCCATTGTGTCTGTAGCATCGTTTACAGTAGGAAAACCATTTTTTCTCATCAAAAACGTTGTCTAGATGAGCAATTTACGGCCATTTTACTAGATCAGGGGTTCCAGCTATAAAGAACGCGCCATCTCTTTTCTATCTATAAATATTCATGAGTTTTGAATTCTATGAGAAGCCATTGAAGATTGGTTCACCTTCCATGAGAAAACATATTATATTTTTCATCCATGTTGCAGATCTAGTGAATACCCCACTCCTTCTTCTCTTCTTAAGAAGCATTCTTCTCCAATCATTGTAAAAATCCAAGAATTGATGACTCCCTATAATGTTTGAGCATGGAACTTCTTTCTATTGCTTAATAAGCTCAGTTCTTGTTTTATTCTACTTTTTAATTCATGTATGAGTCATATTAAATATCAGAAGAATAATTTGAGAGGCTTAGAGGCTTTTTGAGCTCATATTTCTCAAGACTAGCTCATTGTGCAATTATATTTGACTAGGTTTTCAGTATTTTTAATTAAAATCGCTCTGGATACTCATTTTTAGTTATGTTAGTAATCATAGGCTCTTAGTACAGTGATTAAATCCATCCAATCATCATTCTAAGAATTTGTGGCCTTCTCTTCTTGTTTTGGAGAACCTGTAAACAAACTAGCTGAGTAATCCTACATAGCGCTCTTCGTCCTTTTGTCTCCAAACTATGGAAAATCCTCCCAAAACCTCTGTAAATATTGTACAAGAGTATATTGGGGGTTAATTACCTGATATCCACCCTTTGGTTTCCTTCAAGTGTAAGTGGAAGTCTCTAGTATGCATATGCTGGTGTGCCCAAGAAGCCTTGGAGTAGACTTCAGCGGAAGTTGTTCTTGAAACATAAATGGCCCCAGTACCTTCTTCATAGAAGTCTAAATCTAGAATTGACTCTGATGTTTCTGCTATTTCACACTCCCCAATACTTTTTGCAGATCCGAAAGTTTCCAACCATCAAGCCCTTCAAAGGTTTATCAGTGTCCAAGTCTAGTTTATTCATGACTAGTTTCGTTGACTAGTTTAAGTTTTGCAAGTTCATGATTTAAAATTGAATTGACTTATTTAATATCCTTGAATCCATATTTGGGGATATTACACACAAATATAGTTGTCCCCCACCCTTTATGGTATTATCATGATCATAAACAATAATGCTTTTTTGGCACTTCGCAACAGTTCCTGGCTTATTTACTCTAACATGGATCGAATCCACCTTCATCCATATCCCAACAGTATAGTTGAGTTGACCCCTTAGTACTCTCTCAGTGTAATCACCTTGAAAAAATTTCACAAGCATGGGAATACCTATATTTTTTGTATAAAATACCATTATTTACTCTAGCTCTAAGAGTTGTCACCAACAATATTCCCCCATGGGAGGACCCTATTGTCCACATAGGATTTGTCCTACATAATAGGAGAGAAACAAAATAAATGATGATTCATTATCAACTCTACAGTACCTTCTGAACCTCATACATCAGGGGGAATATGTTAACGCCTAAATCTCACACACATACGACATTTCTGCGATTCTTGAAATAATGTGTCATCAACATAAATAATGCAATTCACCAAAGGCATCCTCAACAAATCCATAAGGAAACATGAGTCCAAAAGTAACAAAAAATAGTTAAAAGAAGAGGTCATGCAACTGAACCATTGATAACCCACACTATATTCCATGTTATCAGTTCAGTGCCCGCACAATACTCACACAACTTTTCCTTTGGTAGTCCTGCTCAAGGTAATGTTTAGGGGGCAAAATTTCACCAATTGGCTATTTTTGGGGATTTTTTTCAAAAAATAAATTTGCTATTTGGTCATTTTTAGTCTCTAATATTGCCTATATTTATATAAAATATGTGTTTTTATCATAATATTTGCCAAAATTTACACGTTTCAGTAGTAAATTGTATGTTTCATATTTAATATTCTCCTACCTATCTATATACATGTTTTTTTTTCAATCCAAAATAATCGCCTAAGATACTATACTTAAGTATAATATTAGAATCCTTAAAAAATACCCTGGTCACGCTACTGTCGACACGATGGGACCACCTACTTCATGGTACAATGAAGGCTCCATTGCCTTCAATAATATGAATTCGTCTCCCCAAACACTTGGTGGCATTAAATATCCCCCTTGGTGTACCTTGGAGCTAGTTCATGGAGTGTATGAGTTTACATTTGGATCTAGTTGTTTCTTGGACACCTCTTAGATTATAAAAAAATCCATTGACATGCATTTTGTAGAGAAAAAGAAGAGAAAATTTATGCTGTTGCATTTGTGTTGGAACTTCTTCATAGCCCACCTATTCCTACCTTTTTAAGCATTCCCAAGATCCCTTGCAACCTTTCTCCAAGGGGCAAGAGTTTCTCTCCATTGTTCTACCACCCACTTAGCATATAGTTTGGACAAGAAAGACCTCCCTAAGGGATATTATTGGATTCCCTTGGATCCCACACCTCCTAGGTGTTGTACAACATGACCATTAGGTAATACAAAGTGGTTTTGCATACATTTGGTTGTTGTTGGAGTTTGTATTCTCCCCCCCATTTCCTTTTGTTATATTTTGTTTAATTTTTACTTATTTTATGTGAATTTCACTAACAATCTCTTGCAAGATCATTTGGAGGAAAACCAACCCACACACATAGGTGCTCCAAGGATTGAGCCATTGCTGCATCCTACAAGGCCTATCCCCTTACCAAGTGGAGGAATGCACCCTTGTGCAATTTTTTCCACAACAATGTCCATCTAGTAAGGAGAAATCATGGAAGTATTTCTAGCTCCTCTTGTCCAGCTATTCAGATTGTATCTTAGAAAAGTTGGCTTGTTACTTTATAACTAAGAAGAAGAAGTAGTTTGAATAATAAGGAACTTATGCCAATGTGTAGGTTGCTAAGAAATGGATGGTAATGAACACATTGGAGTTCCCATTGAATGATTGAGCAAGTAGTTTGGACACTAAACTGATATTTTACTCAAACATGTGAATACTAGAGATTCAACAAATACAAGTTGAACAGTAGGAAGTCAGAAATTGGAGATGTATTTTGAGGAAGGACAGAGACCTTATAGTCCTGAAGAGGAGTTTGAGGGAAGAATGTCAAGTAGACATAAGAGGATCAGTGAATCATTAAATTTGGAGGATTCAGTGATGAAGTGTAGGGAGGACAATGAAATGGTAATTCACATTCAGGAGTAGATCATGAATGATCTACAATAATTGAAGACAATCCAAATATCAGCTGACAAGAGGAATAGAAGAGATTAAGTGAGGCCTATATCATCTTCAAGGATACCTCATCACTTAGAGAGGAAGAAGGGGTAATAATTCATCAAGAAGTATAGAGAGTAGTCTTGAAATATCCCCTGTGAGATACAAGAAGAGGAGGTCTTCCTAGGATGAATTAGTAGGAGCGCTGAGAAGAATCAAGCCCCCAAAATTTTGGTGGAGAAGTAAAGCAAGGTGAAGATGATGAAGCATGGTTGTTAGGACTTAGGAATTTCTTCCATTTGCGTTAGTATCCACCTAGTATGGAAGCAAGACTATCCATATACCATATACAAGGTAAGGCATCTATTTGGTGCGATCATCTAGTTAAGCTAAAGGACATCGACGAAGACAAAATATCTTGGAGGAAGTTTAAGAAGTAATTTAAGAAAGAATACCTCTTTGGCCATTACTATGAAAAGATATGGAGGAATTATTTGAGCTCAAAATGGGAAGCATGATTATGGAATCTTATGAGAATATTTTTTTGGAACTTTTGAAGTATGTAGACTATATCAAAGATGAGAAGGTAAAGATTCAAAGGTTCCAAAGTGGTCTACCTAAATATTATAGAGATAAAATCCAGTATGATAGACCAAAGAACCTTAAGGATTACATTTGGAAGGAAAAACAACTATCTGAACACAATAAGATCAAGGCCCCAGATCAGAAGAATTGGAAGGATATGAAGAAGAACAAGAAAGAGTAGAGGAAGAAAGGACTCCAGCATTCAAAATTCAGAAACAATAATTCTTATCAACAAGGAAAGCCAAGGGAAAAGCATTAAGGAAAAATACCACCTGTGGAGTGTTGGATATGCAAGGAAAATCACTTTTCCAATCATTGCCCACTTAAGAGGAATAACCTTCACAACATTTAAGAGGCTTCAATAGATGGAGATGTTGGTGGAAGTGTTCATAAGATCTATGTATCCCTGGATGGGAGACAAGATAACCACCAGTCCTGAATGATTGAGGTAGCAGGTAAGATTGCTAATAAAACCATAACTATTTTGATTGATTATGGAGCTAGAAATAGTTAAATTGCACCTAATCTAGTTGCGAAGTGTCATTTAAATAAAAGTCAACTTGAAGAAGAAAGTCTAGTATAGTTAGCTACCAGGGCCAAGAGTAAAATCACATAATTTGTAAAAGGGTTTCCTTTAGGAATGAATGGGTTGAAAACCTTTGCAAACTTAAACATAATACCCTTAGGGTCATATGATGTATTGATTGGCATGGATTGGTTGGATGCACACTGTCACCCATACTAGATTGTCATAATAAAAATTATACTTGTTTGGATGAAGAAGGAAGCTGAGTGATGGTCAAGGTTATACCTAGACCCATATCCTTGAGGTAGGTCACATCTCTACAATTGAAATGTCTTATAAAGGGATGTCAGTTATATGAAATTCATGTGGAAGAGCAAAACAAAGGAAAAGAGAAAGAACTGCAACATTATCCAGTACAGCAAGAGTTTGCATATATATTTTAAGAATCACCAAGAATGCCTCCTAAGAGGGACATTGATTTATCTATCGACTTGGTTCCAGGAACAACACCTTCATCTAAAACAACTTATAGAATGAGCACCATGGAGTTGAAGGAATTACAGATGTAGTTAGAAGAGCTACTAAAGAAAGGTAACATAAGACCCAATGTTTCACCTTGGGGGCTCTTGTGTTATTTGTGAAGAAGAATGATGGAACTCTAGGAATATGCATAGATTATAGGCTGTTGAACAAATAAAATATTAAAAAAAAAGTACCCCTTGCCAATGATTGATGACTTGTTTGATCAATTGAGAGAAGCCAAAGTGTTTTCGAAGATAGATTTGAGATTTAGATACCACCATATTAGGATTAAGGATGAATATATCAATAAGAAAATGTTCAAAATAAGGTATGGACATTATGAGTTTATAGTGGTACCTCTTGGGTTAACAAATGCACCAACAATATTCATGTGTTTAATGAATAGAGTCATCATAAAGTACTTAGATAAGTTTGTGATTGTATTCTTAGATGACATCCTTGTTTATTCCAAGACAAAAGAAGAGCATGAAGAACATCTAAGATTAGTAATGCAAGTACTTAAAGAACAAGACTTGTACGCCAATCTAAGTAAGTGTTCTTTCTATCAAGGAAGAATTCATTACTTAGGAAATATCATATCTGAATACGGTGTTTCAGTAGATCCTGAGAATATAAGGGGCATTATGGAATGGCCAATGCCAAAGAATGTATCATAAGTAAGATATTTCATAGGGTTAGTTGGGAAATACTAAAGGTTCATCGAAGGATTCACAAATCTTGCTCATACCATAACATCCTTGCAGAAGAAGGGTGTGAAGCTTGAATGGAATCCAAAGTGTGAATCTAGTTTTCAAAGACTTAAGGAAAGGATTACCAATGCACTAGTTCTAAAAATTGCGGATCCGAAGGAAAATTTGTTGTATGCACAGATGCATGTAAGCAGGGTATTGGTGGAATATTGATGCAGAATGGACATGTGACTAGTCACGAATCTAGAAAGTTGAAGGAAAATGAGCAAAACTATGCCACTCACAACATAGAGCGTGTGGCTATCATCCATGTTTTGAAGATGTGGATCCATTATCTGATGGGTAAGAAGTTTGAGTTAAGAACTGATCATGATGGAATGAAATACTTATTTGAGAAACCTAATTTGAATGCAAAACAAAGAATATGGATGGAGTTGTTATGTGAATATGACTTTGACATCAAACACATCAAACATAAGGAGAATAAGCTAGATGATGCACTTAGCAGGAAGATACATGTGATGCATGTAGAATCTATTAGTGCTAGTATGCCATATTTAAAGGACAAGATCATTGAAGCCAATGTTACAGATGAACATTATCAGCAAGTAAAAGAAGGATTGTAACAACAATACATACCACAAATTTTTTTTAAGTATAAGTTGGAAGAAAATAGAATCATCATCCATAAAGATAGAGTTTATGTGCCCAATTATGGAGATATAAGAAAGATGGTTCTGAAAGAAATGCATGATGTTCTGTATAATAGACATTCGGGTTATCAGAAGACAATAGCAGTGGTAAGAAAGTAGTACTATTGGCCAGGGATGAAGAATTATGTTGTAGAGTGTATAGCTAGATTCATGGAATTCCAAAAGGTTAAATTTGAGCATTGACATCCAACAGGATTGTTACAGCCTTTTCCAATACCAGAATGGAAATGGGATGTAGTGACAATGGATTTCATCGCAAAGATTCTTAAGACAATATTGGAAAATGATGCTATCATGGTTGTCGTAGATAAGTTGACTAAGGAAACACACTTCATTCCAGTAAATAAAACTCACAAAGCAACTAACATTGCATATATTTACATGAAAGAAGTAGCCAAATTACATGGAATCCCCAAAGCTGTAGTATCAGATAGATATTTGAAATTTACTTCTAACTTTTGGAAAGGATTGTTTGAAGGATTTGGTACAAGTCTAAACATGAGTAGAACATACAACCCTCAATCCGATGGACATACAGAAAGAGTAAACCACGTGATTGAAGATGTGTTAAGGATGTATGTGATGGATCAACCATCTAAGTGGGGAGATTATTTACACTTGGTGGAATTTACTTATAATAATGGATATCATGCCTCATTTAAGATAATGCATAAGTGAAATACTCCCATAAGTTGGGATAACCCAATGGATAGAGTCATTATTGGACCAAAATTATTAAAGGATATGGAGGATCAGATGGTTAGGATTAAGCAGAATCTAAAGGCATCTCAAGACAGGAAGAAAAGCTATGTAGATCAGAACATGAATGGTAGACAGTTTCAAGTTGGATATCATGTGTTTTTGAAAGTTAGACCTAAGAATAGTTCCTTAAACTTGGGAAAGTTATCCAAGTTACCGGCCCGATACTGTGGACCTTTTGAGGTCTTAGCTAAGATAGGACCCATTGCTTATGAGTTGGATTTTCTCGCTTGCATTAGAGTACATAATGTGTTTCATGTGTCTTTATTGAAATAGTATATACTTGATGCTATCCATGTAATTGATTGGAATGTGATCCACGTGGAACTGGAAGGGGATTTTCCAATACAACCTATTTCCATTTTTGGCAGCAAGGTAAATCTACTTCAGAACCGAGAAATCAGGCAGGTAAAGGTCCAATGGACCCATTACAGTAGTGATGATGTGACTTGGGAGCTCAAGGATTCCATGAGGGAAGCATACCCTAATCTATTTTGAAATTGTGTGGCTTGTATGTAATATGCATCAAGGACGATGCATTGTTTGAGGGGGATGGGGATGTAATACCTTAGTTTTTAAGCCCCGGAATTATGATATTTTATGTGACTGTGGACTTTTCCTCTTTTGCATGTTAATGTGATTATGGAATTATGATCATTTTTTGATGATATGACTTTGGAATTTGGCACTATTATTAATATAAGTGTTATTATTGGCATTGTTTATATCTTTGAATGTTTTTTCTATTGATTAATTAAAAAATTGGCTCAGTAAAGGAAAATAAAATATTATGGGAGAATATGGATCTCACAGTGTGAGGGGGAATGAGGGACATCCCTAGCATATTAGAACTTGTTGTTGGATGAAAGTTGTCCATCCTAGTTCATTTTGTGCCTTGGGGACATTAGTAGTTTTGGTCACCCAAACATTGTTCAACGGACCTTATTTTTTATTCTTATGGACTATGGAGTTACTATTGCACCTTATGCATACCCTAGTGGGCCCCTATTTCCTAGTGCACCCTCATTGGGAGAGATTCCCTCCCATTTATGTGTTTTCTTACATTTATGATCCCTCTCCCTAGTTTCCAGTATTGAAGATGTTCCAGTAACTGGTTGAGTTACTGATGATGATTGAGAAAGCTTCCAATGATTTATAGATGTATCATGTATGATGTTGATGACTCCTTGCTCGTGTAGATGATGTTATAATATCCTTCTCGTTAAGGGGGAGTGTTGAGATATTGTAACTTCAAAGAATATTATAATTGTACTTTATTATTCCGGAGATGTTTCATTCCTCCTTGAAGATCTTATAGTCTATCCGGAGATGTTTATTCCTCCGTCGGATTGTGGTAACTTGGGTTATTAGACTTCCCTAGTGGGGGTCGGCCCTATATGTGTTATGTGGGTCAAAGGGTTATTAGACCACCCTAGAGGGGTCGGCTCAGTCAGTTGTAGTGGGGTATTTAACCCATTGGTTAAATACGAGCCTACATGTTCTGTGTAAAAGACAAGTCGGAGTAGTGTATCAATAGAGGAGGTGTATTCCTCATTAGACACACACTCACTCACTTGAGAATGGCGCACTTGTGGAGGAGAGGTCTGCTATGGAGAAGAAGGAGCTCATGCTCAGGGTTTGCATCTTTGTATATTCCTGGTCATCTATATTGAGGAAGCTTTACTGGGTTTTCTACCCCATGAGGGTTTCCCAGGATAAATCTGTGTCTCTTGTGTTTATGCTATGCTTGTTGTTTCTTCAGTGATCCTATATATGCTATTATTGTGAAATGGAATGTAATGCTTCTATTTTCTGTCTTAGAATATTAAATCTTAACATGGTATCAGAGCTAACCTGAAGGAAGGCAAGGTATGGCACTTACGACACTTGCTTTACTTACGACAACTTGAAGGTTAGAGTTTTATATAGCAAAAACCAGTCATCGTGGAACTTTCGTCATAAATCCATTTTGGCGAAGGTTCAGGATCGGAAACCTTTACAGATCGTAGATAACATCTCCAGGTATCTTGTGTCCAAAGGGAACCCTAATATTCCTTGTACTTTGTAAGTTATGATCAGTACAAGTTAGGGTTTCTGCCTCTTCCAGATCTCAGTCAAAATCAGGTGACCTAGGAAAAAAGGTCATAACTTGGGCTAGGAAGCTCCAAATGAAATTTTGTAAAACGTGACAGGTAGTACACATACTGTACTATCTCAGGAAACGTTTTCAGAGGCCGAAACTTAACCAGTGACATGTGGCATGCCGTACAAGTTTTCTCTCCTGTTTTGTCCCATAAACAAGTCACATTGCGACACTCGGCATAACTTGGGCTAGGAAGCTCCAAATCAAATTTCGTAAAAGGTGAAAGTTAGTACATAGATGTTGCTATCTCAATAAATTTGTTCAGAGGCCGAAGTTGAACCAGTGACACGTGGCACTCCGTACAAGGTCTCTCTCCTGTTTTATCCCATAAACAGGTCACGTTGCGACACTTGGCATAACTCTCTCTCAGAAAATCCAATTGAGGTCAAACCTGTCAGGATGGAAAGATGACAGGTCAGGCTACCACAGAAAAATTGTTCAGACCCTATGGAGCAAAAGGTTTGGAGTTATAGTAGAAACAATCAGGTACATATTTCTGTCAAAACAGAATTATTTTGGAGCACCTTCATTCATGGCTTCCAGAATTTAGGGTTTCGGAGAAAGTTAGAATTTTTGGAATCGAAATCCATTGCTGAATGCTACTCAGGAAAATCAAAATTTAGAGACCAAGATCAAATTTTTTGGTTGGGTAGAAGACCGGGCTTGATCAAACCCCAGTTCGGGATTTTGATCGGAAAGATGGAAAATTAGGGCTTCAGCAAAAGTTGGAATTTTTTGAAGTCTGTAACCACGGCTGGAAGCTCCTTATAAAAATAAGAGTTTAGAGCCTTGGATCAAACCTTTTGATTGGGCAGAAGGGTGGGATTCATCAAACCCTAGTTCGGGTTCCTGTCCAGAAGATCCAGAAGTTTCGAAGGCAATTTTGAGTGGTCAAATTTTGGAGATTTCAAAATTGAAGTATGCTAGTTTGATCAGCTCAGCAAGACTCATCCTTCCATCCATTCAGAAGTGTGAAAGTCAAATATTGAATTTTTAGGGTTTCTCTAGCAAACCCTAATCAAGCTCCAGATCAAGTTTCAGGGGGAGTTGAGGCTAAGGCCTTACATAAGAAGACTACAAGAAGTCTCGACAGGTATGACTTAAGAAGGTTCAGGTATGTCTTGAAATCTGATTCTTGATTAAGTTCATAATGTGTTTGTCTTCATATTATTTATTAGTACAATCTTGATCAATGTTAGAATTGTCTTATCACCCTAGTAGCAATATGAATGCATGTGAATGATCGAAGACATTCATTGATTAGGGCTATATGATTGTACTAATGCATTATGGTGTTGTGTGAGGTTGATGTTGTCTACTAACAAGATACAAGTACATCACGAAAGACAAATCAAGTTCCATGACCATGACAACATGAAGACAGAGACTCATCCATAATCTTTGTTCTACTTATGAGGTATGTATGACTTTTTTATATTATGCTTAACCTATGAGACATGCAGGTTCTAGATCAGGATATCTAAATCATTGAAGAGATTGTTTAGGTATGTTGTACATAACTAAGTAGGTATACTAATCCAGGTATGTTTTCTCATGTCAAGTTAGAATCTCACCTTGTGTTAGGATCCCTTATATAAGTATACTTGGTATGATTGGTTATGCTTATTCATAAAGTTAGTAATCAAGGGTTTATGCATATTATGTCTCTTGTCTTGATGATTTAATTAACCAGAAGAGTACTATGATCAAACAAGAATATGCATGAGTAAAAGAAGACTTCCTTGAAACCTTGAATACTAATGATCATGACTATACATATTCAAGATTATTTAGAATTAGAATGTTTTGAGAATATACTAATGAATGTATGTTTGTGTATGAGATCATGAGGATGAAACTAGTGCACACTTGAGCATGCACAGTGGTACAGAATGAATAAAAGTTCAAAAGACGTATAGAAGATCAAGCGGGAGGCAACCACACAAACATAAAAGATAAGTATTTGAGTTGTTATTTGAAATAGTAAATGATATTGCTTGTATGCATATTTGTATTCCTAGAATATTTGTATGCTACACAGATGTTGATTGGGCAGGAAGTGTATCAGATAGGAAGAGCACATCGAGAGGATGTTATTGTCTGGGATCAGCCATGATCTCGTGGTTGAGCAGGAAACAATCTAGTGTGGCTCTTAGCACAAGCAGAATATATGGCTTCTTGCTCTGCTAATTGTGAAGTGATATGGCTTCAGAATTGACTTAGAGATGGACCCAACTATGATCCTATGTGACAAACAGGGTTGTACCAAAATGGCAGAGAATCCAGTGTTCCATGATAAGTCAAAGCACATAGAGATCTGACATTCCTATATACAAGATATGGTTAATGTTCGAATTCGTAACAAGTTACCAATGCACTAACCAAACCTCTACCGATCCGATGTACTAACCAAACCTCTACCTCAAGTAAAGTTTTCCAAGACAAACTTAATATAAGAAGGACCCTCCTCGAAAGGGGGAGTGATGTGATCATTCATGATGAGATTGCCTGCATCGACAGTGAGGTCGATGATGAGGATACCTATATTAGTGATGCCAACAGAGAGGTTGGTGGATGGTCCTTAGACAGGGTCTAAGGTGACAAGGGGATTGCATCATCCTTGAACATATGTTCTAAAGAGAGCCGTAGATGTATGTCTTCGAGAACGAAGTCCTTGGTGGACATGACAGGATTGCATCATCCTCAAGAGAGCTGTAGACGTATGTCTTCGAGAATGAAGTCCTTGGTGGACATGATAGGATTGCATCATCCTCAAGAGAGCCGTAGACATATGTCTTCGAGAATGAAGTCCTTGGTGTACATGACAGGATTGCATCATCCTCAAGAGAGCCGTAGACGTATGTCTTCGAGAATGAAGTCCTTGGTGGACATGATAGGATTGCATCATCCTCAAGAGAGACGTAGACGTATGTCTTCGAGAATGAAGTCCTTGGTGGACATGATAGGATTGCATCATCCTCAAGAGAGATGTAGACGTATGTCTCCGAGAAAGAAGAGGGATTGTATCATCCTTGAACACATGTTCTAAAAAGGAGCCGTAGACATGATGTCTCCGATAATAAAATCCTGAATGAACAGGTAGGGGATTGTATCTTCCCCGGACTGAGGTCCCAGAATTGAGCCGTAGACTGGGTCTCCGATAATAAAGTCCTAAATGAATAGGTAGGGGATTGTATCTTCCACGGACTGAGGTCCCAGAATTGAGCCGTAGACATGATGTCTCCGATAATAAAGTCCTGAATGAACAGGTAGGGGATTGTATCTTCCCCGGACTCTGGTCCCAGAATTGAGCCGTATACTGGGTCTCCGATAATAAATTCCTGAATGAACAGGTAGGGGATTGTATCCTCCCCGGACTCTGGTCCCAGAATTGGGCCATAGACTGGGTCTCCGATAATGAAGTCTTGAATGAAAAGGTGGGGGATTGCATCATCCCCAGACTCTGGTCCCATAATTGAGCCATAGACTGGGTCTCCGATAATGAAGTCCTGAATGAATAGGTAGGGGATTGTATCTTCCCCGGACTTAGGTCCCAGAATTGATCCGTAGACTGATTTCTCTGAGAATTGAAGATAGGACTGCATCATCCCTAGACCTCGGTTCAAAATGTATGTGAGAGGACTGCATCGTCCATGAACTGGGTTCAAAATGTACATGATGGGATTGCATTGTCCCTAGACATGAGACTTGTCTTAAAATGATAAGGATTGATCATCCTGGAACTTGATCTGGATTGTATCATCCATGGACCTATGTCCTAAAGAGAGCAGGATTGATCATCCTGTAATATGATTGTGTGTGTTGCAGGATATGCTGCTATGTATTAGTGAGAATACATGCTTTTGATAATAGATGTATTAGTGAGAATATATGCTATTGATGATAGATGTATTAGTGAGAATACATGCTATTGATGATAGATGTATTAGTGAGAATACATGCTTTTGATGATAGATGTATTAGTGAGAATACATGCTTTTGATAATAGATGTATTAGTGAGAATACATGCTATTGATGATAGATGTATTAGTGAGAATACATGCTTTTGATAATAGATGTATTAGTGAGAATACATGCTTTTGATGACAGATGTATTAGTAAGAATACATGCTTTTTGATGATATATGTATTAGTAAGAATACATGTTTTGATGATAGATGTATTGGTGTGGATACTAATACAGATGATCCAGATGCTGTAGATCGAGATGATCCAGATGGTGTAGATCGCGATGATCCAGATGCTGTAGATCGACATGATCCAGATGCTGTAGATTGAGATGATCCAGATGCTGTAGATCGAGATGATCCAGATATTGTAGACCGAGATGATCCAGATGCTGTAGATCGAGATGATCCAGATGCTGTAGATCGAGATGATCCAGATGCTGTAGATCGAGATGATCTAGATGTTGTAGATCGAGATGATCCAGATGCTGTAGATTGTGATGATCCAGATGCTGTAGATCGTGATGAACCAGATGCTGTAGTTCGAGATGATGTGACGATGCTGATCGTGTTGATCTAGACGACGATGTTGATCGTGTGATGATGATGCTGATGATCGTGTGATGACGATGCCGACGATCGTGAGGATTCAGATATTGATGCTGCTGTAGCTGTTTGAGTGCTGTAGAAGATAAAGACTCAGTACTGAAGATGTTGATGTTCCAGTATTGAAGATGTTCTAGTAACTGGTTGAGTTACTAATGATGATTGAGAAAGATTCCAATGATTTATAGATGTATCATCTATGATGTTGATGACTCCTTGCTCGTGCAGATGATGTTATAATATCCTTCTCGTTAAGGGGGAGTGTTGAGATATTGTAACTTCAAAGAATATTATAATTGTACTTTATTATTCCGGAGATGTTTCATTCCTCCTTGAAGATCTTATTGTGTATCTGGAGATGTTTATTCCTCCGTCAGATTGTGGTAACTTGGGTTATTAGACTTCCCTAGTGGGGGTCGGCATTATATGTGTTATGTGGGTCAAAGGGTTATTAGAACACCCTAGAGGGGTCGGCCAAGTCAGTTGTAGTGGGGTATTTAACCCATTGGTTAAATACGAGCCTACATGTTCTGTGTAAAAGACAAGTCAGAGTAGTGTATAAATAGAGGAGGTGTATTCCTCATTAGACACACACTGACTCACTTGAGAATGGCGCACTTGTGGAGGAGAGGTCTGCAATGGAGAAGAAGGAGCTCATGCTCAGGGTTTGCATCTTTGTATATTGCTGGTCATCTATATTGAGGAAGCTTTACTGGGTTTTCTACCCCATGAGGGTTTCCCAGCATAAATCCGTGTCTCTTGTGTTTATGCTATGCTTGTTGTTTCTTCAGTGATCCTATATATGCTATTATTGTGAAATGGAATGTAATGCTGCTATTTTTTGTCTTAGCATATTAAATCTTAACAATATTTACTTTATCCTTTCTCCTATACCTCTAGTTCCTTTCGCCTTAGTTTGGGGTCGGGGACACTATAAGAGGAGATCCAAAAAGTTTTAAAGGTTTTTTCTAAGGAAAAAAGACCCGGTCCAAATGGATGGATATTGGAATTTTTATGGATTTTTTTTAACTTCTTGGTTCTGAGTTATTATCTATGGTGGAAGAATCGAGATTTAAAGGTATGGTTTGAGGGGAATTGAATGTAACATTTATTGCTTTGATTACAAAGAACTCAAAACCTGAAACTTTTAATGATTTTGGACCCATATCCTTGTTGGAATATTATAACCATCTCATCTTGGTTTTGCATGCATGCATGCATTCCATGTAGCACTCCATGCATCCATGCATTGGTAGTTGAGTCTCCTAGCACCTAGTCCTTAATTTATCCCCACTAGAGCTTAAATTTGGTAATAATTATCCCTCTTATCCACTTAGAGATCCTTGGTTACATCATTGAAGTCCAAAGGTTCCCTCATGCATGATTTTAGGAGTCAGTACAGTCAGTTCCATGATTTAGGGCGCCTTGTCCCCTTGATTACTTAGTTAACTAAATGCTACACCTAGTTTCACTGCTACTAAGTGTAGGAGCGCCTATTTTGACTAGTACAAGTTAGTATTGCACCTCCTTGGAGTCTCATCCCATAATATCTAGCCCCAATGACTCAGTTATGTGCCAATCCACCCCAGTTGACTAGTCATTCATCATCGGTGGCCACTAGACCTTATTGGGAGACGGTTTCAGTGCAAACTAATCCTACCACATGTGTGGATTCCAACTGCCTCTTTGGGCTCACAAATTTCTCCTCTGGATATGTATTATTTATGTACACATTTTATTGAATAATAGATGAATGGAAGTGTTTCAATTGTTCTTCATTCTCATGTGTTGTAACACATTTTTTCCTTCTCTATTTTTCATGTTCAATTATTTTAATCTTTGTTAGACTTAGTGTGAATTTTAACTTTGTCTCTAGATCTCTATGAGAATTTCACAAAATCTCACATGGTATCAGAGATTTGCTGAGAAAAGTAATCTTCCAGAGAGTTTTTCAGATATTTTTTGTGCAAGTATTCTACAACAGCTTCCATGAATCTAAAAGTAGTTCCTCCTCTCTCTCCATTCAACTATGATGAATGGAAAGCAAAGATGATAGCATACCTGAAGAGACAATTTCTTTTTTATATGTGGATTGGTGTTATGAGAGATTCTGCTTCCTATGAAGAGAAGAATGATTGGCTAATTAACTGTGAAAAATCCTATGGAGCAACGTGTCTTGGTATGCCTGCTAGTATGAACTACCTCATGGAAACTATTGAATATCCAAGTGATCTCTGGACCCAATTGGACAAAGCATTTGGCAAGCAGAATCGAGAGATTGGTGCAAATCATTTGGAGAAAAAGGCCAGTGATACCTCCTCAAGTTTTTTCTCTAATTATGTATCAGCCTCAAGTATCTCTCTTGATGAAGTTGTTCAAGATGAAGAAGAAGCTGTAGATTCAACACAGAAAGTTCACGTTGAAAACATTCCTTCCTTTGTTTCTCTAGAAGTTGAAGATACTAGTTTCGAATTGTCCCCTTCCCATGTAGCTGATGTAGATGAAAGTGATACAACTAATGAAGCTGATCCTTTTGGATAGATTATCCATTCCTCACCCATGTTCTTAATGTCTTCTATTTCAAATTCTGAGCAAGATATGTCAGTTACTATGCTTGAGGTTGAAAGTTTTGAATTTTCTACTTCCCATGAGCTTACTGATGTGCAATATTGTGATCTACTGGATGTTTTGGAGGTTAGATCAATATTTAGATCTATTTCATATTCTCTCCTTGGTTCCATGCCTCATTCCTATTCCATAATGATCAAATGCACACTTCCTCAAGCTGCAAATGAATTTGGAGACATTGTGCATTTGCTTGGACACTTTCTCCTCTCACTTAGAGATGCTCTGAAGTACAAGCCACCACCATCATGTCATGTTTCATTTGGTTTTTATCTCACCTATGTTGGTTCAAAGGAGATGTCAAGATTCTTGGATTTGATCATACCTCAGCTAGTTCAAATTCCAAGTTCCATGATTATCTTCATATTTTTGGATTTGTTCTCACCATGTTTGTTCTAAAGAGCAACTTCAGAGAGCCTCCAGATTCACTTACATCCACTAAAGGAGAATTCAAGCATATGTTTTTGGAGCATGATCCACTTCTTCCCAAGAGGAGGATACCTCCAGACACTGATTCAAGCATCACACCTACTTGAAGTTTGGAGTAGGCAATTTTTTGTTTGTTTCATGTCCATTTTGAGGGGGGTTTTGTTCCCACAGGGTTTTCCCTCTTTACTGACTTAAATGGACTAATAAATTTGTAAAGGGTGACCTTTGGTCTTGGTTACCAGGGCCCTATTTCTGATCTTTCCTCACATAGTCAAAGTTAGGGGGGGTGTTGGAATATTCTAACCATATCATCTTGGTTTTCCATGCATTCCATGCAACACTCCATGCATCCATGCATTGGTAGTTGAGTCTCCCAGCACCTAGTCCTTAATTTAGGCACCCTAGAGCTTAAATTTGGTCATCATTATCCCTCTTATCCACTCATATAACCTTGGTTACATCACTGAAGTCCAAATTCACCCTCATGCATGATTTTAGGAGTCAGTACAATCAGTTCCATGATTTAGGGTGCCTTGTCCCCTTGATTACTGAGTTAACTGACTATTACACCTAGTTTCACTGCTACTGAGTGTAGGAGAATCTATTTTGACCACTAAAATTCAGTATTGTACCTCCTTGGAGTCTCACCCCCTAATATATATCCCCAATGACCTAGTTATGTTCCAGTCCACCCCAGTTGACTAGTCATTCATCATTGGGGGCCACTAGACCTTATCGGGAGATGGTTTCAATACAAACTAAGCCTTCCACATGTGTGGATTCCAACTGCCTCTTTTAGATCACGAATTCATCCTTTGGAGATGTATTATTTATGTACACATTTTACTGAATAATAAATGAATGGAAGTTTTTCAATTGTTTTTCATTCACTTGTGTTGTAACATAGTTTTTCCTTCTCCATTTTTCCTGCTCAATTCTTTTGATCTATGTTAGACTTAATGTGAATTTTATCTTTGTCTCTAGATATCTGTGAGAATTTCACAAAATATCACAATCCTTATGTAATTTTGTTCTATAAAATCGTTACTAATATTATTTCAAATAGAATCAAACTTTTATGTCCAAATCTATGTCGATCGAACAATTTGGTTTTCTGAAGGCCTGCTAGATAATGGATGCCATTTGTGTAGCTAAGGAAAGTCTCCATATTATAAATGTAAACAAGACGAAGGATTTAGTGTTAAAATTTGATTTGGTTAAGGTTTATGATTGTGTAAATTGGTATTTTCTTTGGTTGGTTCTCCTTCAGATTAGGTTGGGGTTGCATGCTACAAACTAGATTATGGCCTATGTTTGTTCTGCAAATTATGCAGCTCTTCTGAATGGGGAACCCACTTCATTTTTCAAAATTTATCGTGTTCTTCGACAGGGTTGTCTATCACCATTATTTTTCCTTTTTGTAGTTGAAGGTTTCACCAGGTTAATTGAATAGGAAAGGATAAAAGTTAGATTGGAAGGGGTACGAATTGCTACATAGAAAAATATTACTCATCTCTTTTTTGTTGGTGATGTGTTATGATTTGGTAAATTATATGTTGTAGAGTGATAGGTGTTCAAGGAATTGCTAGACATATTATGTGATGCTACAAGTATGGAAGCAAGTGAAACTAAATCTAGATTTTTATATTTTAGTGTTTGGGATGATACTTTGGATCAAATATATAAGTTATTTTCTTATAAAAGTGATTTTATTGATATTGGGATGAAATATTTGGGTTATTTTTTGAAAAAAAAAAAATTTACAAAAAGTATTGTCTTTGGCTAGTAAAAAAGATTTAAAAAAGGATATGGAACTGGTGCTATAGGTAGTTGTATTTGGGTGGAAGACTAATTTTGGTTAAGTTTGTCCTCCCAAACATCCTGGTTTATTGGTTTTCACTAGCAAAAATACCCAAGTTTATTTTAGATGTGATTAGGAAAAGGCTATTTTTTTTTTATGGGCTGGTAGTAATAAGAAAAATAGGTTCATTTAATGAGCTGAGATAGGATTGCTAGACCAAAAAATTGGGTGGGTGGACCATAAAGAAAATTTATCATTTTGGAAGGGTTTTACTAGCATCGAGCTTGTGGAGAGGTTTGTTTTTTGTGGGTTTATGGAATCTAGTCATTAAAAGGAAATATTTGAAATTCTACACTTTAACTGATTGGATTAGATCAAAGTAGAAGACTACAAACAATGTTTCAAATATTAGGTGTAGCATGCTTAGTTCATTTCATATTATGGCAAATTGGTTGTCTTGGAATCCATGTAATGGGAATTGTATAAAGATTGGATAGGATCCTATTGTAGGTACAGAAGCTTACTATAAACTATCAAATGACTTGGTTAGTGATATTCATTCAAAAAGTATATAGTTTCTATATCAAGTTGCTTCTATGACATGTGATTATGGATCAAATTTCAGGTGGAAATCAACAATTGAATTGGGCATTCAAGAGGATTTATAGAATGAATGGAACAAGTATATATTTGGTATAAATAGAAGTGGAATTTAATTAACAAATGTAGAGTATACTATAGCTTGGACATGGAATGAAAAGAATGGCGTTATTAAAAAAAACTACATATGACTCCTCACTAAGTTTTTTGAACCCAAAATTCGACGGCATATATGTACGATTTTTGACATCCTGCTATCGACCATCCGAAAACCTTCATCTTGTTTAAACATCGGTCCAAATTCGGAGGATATACGATAGTAACATGAGACGTTGGATATCCGACACCTACTTGTCGGATATTCGACCTAAGCTCTTTCAATGAGCTCGTCACATATCCAACGAAGATCCTTTTTCATGATGTCGGTTATTTGACGACTAGCACTTTATATGAATTCAGATATTCGACAACAGTTCCATGTAAAAATGGTCGATATCCAACATTCTTAGTCGTCGGTGGTATGGCAAGAACATAGGATATCTTAGAGGGGGAATTCGGATATCCGACGGCAGTTCCATGTGAAAATGGCCGATATCCGACGTTCTCAGCCGCCGGTGGTATGGAAAGGATGTCGGATATCTTAGAGGTGGAAGTCGGATATCCGATGGCATGTCCATGTAAAAATGGCCAATATATGACATTCTTAGCCATCTGTGGTATGGAAAGAATGTCAGATATCTTAGAGGTTGAAGTTGAATATCCGACGACAATAATGTAATTTAAAAAAAAAATACACTATTATGTTGTGATGAAATTTGAAGGGCGGGTCTTAATTTTTATTGGAAGGGAATTTGTACTTGGAGCTCTTCAAAGATCAAGGGCAATTTAAATAATTGTACTTCAATTGACAAGTATAAATTAACTAAACCTTTCCCCCCAAAAAATGCAAGAACAAATATTGCTCATCCAAATTTTTACAATCTTAAACAATTGAGCACTCTTTAATATCTACATGATAAAATGGTATCTTTTCAATAAAACTGAATTTGAACAGATTAATTTGATATATATGTAACATTAATTTTATAGTTCATTAAAATAACAACTATTTTGTTGTATTTTTCAGGTTAGAGCACACTTCATTATACAGAAAAAATACTTAGACTATGCAATAACCATATTGGGGCATCTGCATGATCTTATGCATAGTGCAAGATGTTGTAACTAGATACAGTATTAAAATAAAACTAGAACCATCAGAAAATTACTTACTGTTAACTATGTACAAAATGAAGTCACTAAGCAAAATGAGGCTATAATAAAACTATAACCAAATTATAAATATAAAACCAACCAAAACCTTAATTCAAACCAGTGAGAGGGAAACCATCCAAGCTTGAGAGGTGTAAGAATGATGGACATTACGCACCTAAGAAAAAATAATACATAGCTAAAAAAAAATCGTCCATACCAAGCAAGTTAGCAACACTAGCATCATAGGGGTATGGGCATCAAATTTTGTTGTTCAATATTTGTCACGACAATATATAGGTATGGGATGGAGGGGAAATGGAATCAAGCCTAAGTCAACTGGAGCCTTACGACTTGCTGCATGTTTGAGTCTCAACAATCTACCTTTTATATTGAACCATAACAACAAAATAAGTTTGTTAATGGCTCAATTTGCGAAAATTCTAGATACATGAGTAATTAAGAGCTCGAGGCTCTATAATATGATGTGTTTTTTTGCCAATCCACGATTTGGTGAATTCGTAGTCACTGGCATGAAATTTAAGTTATCTAATGAAAGAATTAATGTATCTACCTCTATGTCGAAACTGTTTTCCATGTTGATGTGGGCCACTGCCCTCCTTATTGTCTTACCAAAAGGCATGAGAATGAGGAAGAAGACTTAAAATTATGGAATTCACCATCAAAGAAACCTTACAATCACATTGGTAAGGAGTGATAAGAAGATCACAACAATCCAACGTGTCAAATCTCAGATGATAGTGCCAATTAAAGACTTATATGGTAAATTTAATACAAGACTTACTTATATTTGTCTCTTACTCTTTGCATACACATTTGATAATTTATGGTTGTCTCTACGCCTTGACCAAAATGATATTATAAGGTGAGGAGGTGCATGCATAATAATCCTTAGTTATCACTATGCGACGAGGATTTAAATGGAAGATGACGTATATACTTGGTATTTAATTCATACTTCCTTATTTATATAATGTACTCATGAGATCCCCACGGCAGGTGGATAGAAGAATTGACAAGTGGGATGAGGAAGGGCACGTGGCTGGAAGCCCAAACCCTCGTGCTCCCACCTCATCACCCAACACCTGAGGTTAATCATGCTTAAAGCTAACAATCCCTTCTCCATCCTGCGAGATTGGTACAGCTCCTGCAGAAGAAAGATGGTTCATCTGAGACGACGTAAATGGTGCATTATGACAATATGTGGGAAGAACACCCTCAAGAAAGAGGAATATTGATGGAGAAGACACCAAATCTCCAACACGCATAGCCATAATGGGTTTTTCACTAGTTCTATAATGCATTGCAGATGGGACCGGGGCTCATTTTTTAATTCCCTCATTGTTGATGCGCTGCCTGCAACTCTAAAGATTTCTCTGAGTGAGATTGAGTTATTGGTTCTCCCTGTGGGAGTTACCTTTCTGTGTGACTGTGCCCGTGAACCTCTGCATTTCCTCGATTTGATTCTCTTGACCATGGTGGTGGCCTACGGAGGTGGTCTTCGCCCCTCCCTCCTATCTGCTGCAGTTTTTTCCTTTTCCCGTCCCTCTGTCATTATGCCTCCCCATAAGAACCCCCGTCGTGCCTCGACATTGCTCAAGTTCTGTTTGAAGGAACCCATGACTCCTCCCATTCGGTTTCAGCAGCAACTCGTGGAAAAATGCAAGAGATATAAGAAGGAGATCCCTGGCCCTGCGCAAGAGAGAATTCAGCAAGCAGAGGCTGAAACTGATGTTGATTGAATTTGCATCGAGGAGGAAGAGATTAAAAAGGAATTTCAGGACCTCATCCCAGACCCTGGCTCTTCCCGTTGCCGCCTCACTCTTTATCATAAATCTCTGGATCTGCATTGGTCGTAGAAGATGATTCTGAGTCGAACCTTAGTGGAGAAAGATGAGTAGCATGGAGACATTCTACTCCAGTAGGACAAGATGTTGCTTCTCCTATAGTGCATCCTGAGCAACCAGATTGAAATTGGAAAGCGTTTGGTTCTGAGCCTTGATACAGGCTCAACCAGTGGGACTCACAAGTAGTCAGCTTTGGGTCTATGCACCAGGTTTTTTGATGTTTCGTTCTTAGTTTTCTTATGTTTAAAGACTATTTTTTTAACTCTGGTAGTATGGAAATATCAGTTTTAAGACTTCTAAAGAATTCTCAAACTCTATGGTTCAGTTTCGTTTCCTTTCGAGGCAGACTACTTCGCCTAGCTTATAAAAAAAATAATGTACTCATGAGATGATAAAGTATCATAGATGATTCTTTTTCTTGATAGTAAATGAAATGTCATATGCAGTACCTCCTCATACAATGGTTTTTTAAGTATTAATATTGATATGAGTTGACTTCATGTGAACATGGGAATGCGACAAATATAAATAATGCCAAAATTATTAACCAAGATAAGTTCATATAATTTGAACCATAAGATGGAAAAACAATGGAATGAAGGAATGGTGATATAATTTATGGTTACCATTCATTAGACTTTCCAATCAACACACAATCCAACCAACTAAGCAAATGCCACAATAACCAATTGTATGACCTCTAGGAAACAAGAGGTAGCCTACTAGCTTTCATATGACCATGCACAAATTGTAGCTATCTTCTCAATGATGTGTTTTTATTGGTGAGTTTGGTACCACCTCTAGCTCAAGGAAATTACATGTGTATGTCACCTCTATTTCAACAATCACTAGTTACAATTCATTTCATGGCTCTATGGCCATCCAATAATTTACATAGTTGGTCTCTTGTGTGTCCTCACCTACTGGATAGAAAAAAACACCTTTGTGAGTGGAGATTCAATAAGATATAGACCAATTTGGGGGTAATGGGAAGAACAAATGTCCCTATCCCTTCTATTTTTCATTCCCAACATTCTCTCCGATTATTATTATTATTTGTTTCTCTCTCTTTTTTCTTTCTTACATTTTCTTTCTTTATTATTGCATTATATTTCCTTGTTTTCTACTTTCATTAATAATCTAAATCATTTATTAGTGTACTAAGTGTTACAACCATTCAAGTTGTTTGCATCCATTTTAGATCTCACCTCCCTATTGAGAGGCTTTTTGTTCGTTGAAATATTTAAATGAAACCAACTCTAGATCAATATACCTTTTGTTTGCTTCTTTGGAACATGGCTCTAACTCTGGCTCCTAGCTATAGCTTTGGCTCCAACTCACTGTTATACTAGTTATGGCTATGGTTCTAGCTCTAATTCTAGCTCCACTTGCTCCCACAGTGTAGAAGTATACTCACTAACCCTTAACTCTAAGCAATATTCATATTCAAAATCTTCAATTAGAATTCATTCCCTTCATTGGTGTGCAAGTATCTCTTCATTATTAGACTTGGATACAATCCATCTTGGAAGTAAATGATAACCAAGTCAAATTCAGGTCTTTTCTTGTTCTATAAGATCGCAACAACCACATTCCATCATGCAACAAGTCAACTAAATGAAGTGTGGTATGCCCTCTTTTGCTAGGATCAATTTCTTATGACATGGAAACGATTCTCCAATGATTGCATCTCACTCAAAATTAAAGAGAAGGGTAAGGATATTGGTTCCAGTGCATCATTTACTCATCCTTTGAAGTTGTGGAAACTTGAAATTGGTTATTAGTAGCAACCAAACATCACAACAAGCTACAATAAATTGTCAAAATTTAGATGACACGCGAGTGGGTTTTAGAAAGGCAACACCGTAGCCATTCATTGAGCTCCTCTCTGTTTCAAGAATAATTTAATATTCTCTACTGAACAGGGCCAACCACATGAAGGTGGAAGCTCTTATGGCCCCTCCCCCTGCTCACATCACTCTCAATTCTGTTCATGTATATGTAACTTCGGAATGTATTTCATATATGTATGTTGTATTTACTCCTATAGAGATGGTATTATTCCTCTATACGGAAGTGTCATCATTTATATTGTAAATGTCGTAACTTATACTTGATGGGTTATTAAACCACCTTGTTGGGGCCGGCCCTATATAAGTCATGTTGGTCAAAGGGTTATTAGACAACCCTATTGGGGGTCGGCCATGTGGGTCAAAGGGTTATTAGACCACCCTATTGGGGGTCGGCCCAGTCAGCATTATTTTATATGGTTAAGTTCGATCCTACATGATTTATGTAAAAGGCAAGTCAAGTCAAGTATAAATAGAGTGCGGGAGGCACTCTATTTGTTCACTCACTTCTCACTCATGCACTCAAGGAGGAGTGGCGCACTTATGGAGGAGGAGGATCTGCTGCTAGGATATGTCTATCTCTTATGGTTGGGTTGTATCATTGCTCTATCTATCTTTGAGGAAGTTATTGGGGTTTTTCACCTTTATGGTTTTCCCCAAGTAAATCTTTGTGTCACTTGTGTGCTTGCATTATTGTCTCCATGATTGATATGCTATAGATATGCTGTACATGTTGTTCTCTCAGTTAAGATCCTAGATCAGATTGAAGTAAATTCTGAAAATTTAACAAATTCCCCATACCCAATGCATGTACTTGAAATAAAATTACGTGCAAATTCATGCATATTTATCATAAACAAACATCTCCCATTCATTCAATAAAGGATAACATTCATTAAACCATTGTTTCATTCAGTCAACACATTCATTCAATAAAAGATAACATTCAATAAACCATTCATTCATTCAGTGAACACATTCATTCAATAAAAGATAACATTCAATAAAGGTAATAGTTTACTACATTGAATCGTTAAACCATTAATCCATTCATTCATTCATGAGGCCAAAAAACATGGACAACATTTTATTATCAAAAATAATTAGACAATATTTTTTCAGTCACTTATTTTTAATTCTTCTTCTCTTTAGTACAAAATCTCTAAGAAGATCATCTTCTAGAACTTGTCCTCTAGTTCTTGGTTCCTCATCAGCTTGTTGTGATGTCTGCATCCTAGAGTGCTCACGACGTGGACTTTGCAGCAAGGGGTTCGGATTTGCTGCAACAATGTGAAAATGTTGCATTGATATATTTTGCTATTGTAATGACAAGTATTTCATTTAAAAAAAAAATTACAAAGGTGTTTTTTTACCTGTTGTGGCCACATCATGTTCTTCATTTTCCTGTCTAGGCTCAACCTGTACAGTGTGACCCTCTACATACACTGCAGTTGAAATATGGAGAAGTACAATTAATGTTCACCATCTGCAATGCTATGTATAAAATCGTAGCATATGAATAAATTCATTACCATGATTGGAAGCATTATCTTCGATTTGTTGTTGTCCCTCATCGACATTAAGGGGATCATTGCTTTCCTGCTCAAAATAGAGTCAATATTTTATGTTAATTATTTATAACGAATAGATTGCAGAAGTAATAAATATTCATTAAACTATATAAATTTTATATACCTTTGCACCAGATGGATCAGTACCATAAGACTTTGTTTTCCTAGACAAGCTTTTTCAGCGTTCAACAACAGCTCCAAAGCCATGCTTGAAGCCAAGCTTCAAGTCTCCTTCAATGGGCACTTCTTTGAATCGGCCAGCCTGCATATTTTCATAACGTCGTTAATTTACATTTTGCGGTGAAATAAAGGAAAAATAATTTACAATTTATTATTTGGATGCATTATTGGTTTTTCAAAACTTACAAATCATGCTTCCAAATTGGAATAACCACCAGGCCCAAGCTTGTGCTAACCATTTTTTTCCAGTCTTACCTTTCTGGCCTTTGATGTGTCTATCAGCCTATGCAAGTGTTGAAATACGTTAGATGTTCCAAATTCGATATACAAATCAATAATAATAAGGTTTAGAATTACATTGTGGAAAGTATTGCATACCTCCCTGTGCCTAGTGTTACCTTTCCTTCTTTTCTCAGGCCCCTCTCCTTTCCATCATCCACTAGATCTTTCCACTCTCTTGTTGAATCATGGGAGGGCACTCATACCAAGGGGTTTTTTCTAGGTGAACCCTATATTGGTCTCAGACAATCTTCATATGTTTTCCAACCTTTTTCAGGACCGCGGCTTGATTGAAGGTATCATTTCCGAACATGCCAACCAACCGATTAGTGAGCTCATCTTTTAAATTTTTTGGTTTTCTATCCCACCTTGTGTGGATGGTGGGCCCGAAGATCTCCAATGAAAAATCATTCATATTTTTATAAAAAACATCATTTCCTGCAAAACGATCGTGCCATGATCATAATTAGTTGAAAAAATTGTTTTATTAGTATATTACAATCAAATTATAAACACTAACTTGCGCAATGTATATTTACCTGGGATATTCTCTATATTTATTGGGACGAGATCTTCATCCACCAAAAATGGTCTCTCGATTGTTATCGTGCTAGTGACATGGGAAGATCTTGGAAATGCAGCTTCGACAATATCAATACTAGGAGGCTCGGTGTCGACCCCTTCTTCTGGACGATCTAGTGTGTGTCAGTCACTAGGTGCCGGTGAATTCATAGATGGGGTCCGGGGTGTTGCAGAATGTGTTTCCGACTGTTCAGTTGACAACAATGGCGAAGGAGTCAATGCAAGTGGATTTGTTTTCTCACGATGCGATGTCTCTCCACGAGAAGCACTAGGGCCAACACCGCCTTGATGACTAGTGTGTGGTCTCAGATAATTCTGTAAATACAACCACATTTTATAAGTTAACTATCATATAAAAGCGTAAATTATAAATTTATAAATGAATTATATTATGATTCAAGATTCTGCAACTTACTTTCAAGGTTTCAGATCTCTTATTCAACACTGCAATCCTGGCTTGAATCGCGTCTTTCTGTGGAATTTGGAATAGCAGGTGCATAAGCTCCGCACTAAGTTTTTCCAAGACGTTCTGTATCATCTTAATCGAGTATGTAGATGAACCAATTATGTCAACATCTTTTAACATCTCATCCACTTCAAGATCTATTGAATGTTGTGATACTGTTTCATACAACGATTCATCAGTATGCAACAAAAATATATAAAACACTATTGAGTTCTATCATGATAGATTCCTAAAATTATATTAACAAGACATATCTATCATGATAGATTCCTAAAATTACAATTAGGTTTACCTGATGCCTAGATGATGGTTTTGTCTGATCCACAACTATGGACTTTCCTCGATCATACAACCTTTGCAAAAGAGAAGTAGAAAACATTATCATAACGAAACCAGTATACAAACAAAAAATACATAACAAAATAAACATTATGCTATGTATTATATTGGTACAATTCCAATGAATTATACCTGCAACCTCGAGGATCGTGATCCACTCATCGAATCAATGGTCATAGGTGACTTGCCCCGATCTGCTAATAGATGGGAGCTTCCCCTTACAAAACCCTAAATAAAAAACATAGAGAAAATTACCTAAACAAAACAAAAATAATCAATGAAAGAATATAATAACAAAACATCTTGACGTATAATTTAAATTGTACAATTCTGCATCAAATATAGATAACACTATATAAACCAAACTAATCTACTAATGAAAAAACAAAGCAAAAAAAAAACTCTTTTTTCTTATTATATTTTTACTATTACAAAAATGTATACCTGCTCCCTCGAGGAAGTTGTAGTCCTCTGACCATCTGCTGGCAGGTATTTTTCTCGATCACTAGCCTGCAAAGTAAATATAGAAAATTTAAATGAAATAAAATAACGAAAAAATCCTTAAGATGTTAAATTCATTAATAAAAGGTTGGTTAAATTGTTATATGTACCACTCCCATAGTAACCGTGTTTGTATCTACTTGATTCAAATTGTAATTAATAAGCAACTCTTCCCCTACAGATATTGATTTAATGGCACATACAAAAACACAGTTTCATTCACACCCCTCAAATTCATTGTTGGTTTTCTTAATTGTAGACCCTAGTTGTTTACTATTTATAAACCCTGCAATATTCCCTGTGGCCTTTGGCCTTCCGTCAATGTACAATGTTGCTCCTTTATTTTGATCTTTGTATTTCAACTGTAAATAGTTTGCTGACAATCCATATCTACACATACTTCGTGTATATTGGACTAGGTGCATCCAATCTTTGTAGTTGTAACAGGGTCCAACATACTCCATCAAATTTTTACATGTGTCGTAACCGACCTTTATTCCATCCATGCAAAACAACCCCAAACCATGTAAGGAAGATGGTACAATTCGATATATCCTCTCGTTTACACAAAAATATGTGTTTGGTACTTGAGGAAGATCCTTGGGTACCCATTGTTTCACTAAATTTTTGTACCTCAAGGGCACCTCGACGTCTCCTATTGTCTCATCATCATAGGAACATGACCCCCCTTGAGCGCCAAAAAATTCCATGCGTTTATGGAATTTTCTTTTGGTCTTTTGACATCTAGTTGATAAAACTCTTGCAGACCTACTGGATGTCTCACTTTCCTCTATCCTTCCTAAACTCCCCTCGCTCGAAGAAGACAGATCTAACAAATACCTGTTTGGTTCTACCTGCACCTTGGGAAAAAAGTTTAGATAGGACCGCAAGGCATAGCACCTCTTAAAAGGTGGCGTGTAGCGCCTATTAAAATTCAATATGCTAAGATAGAAAATATCAGCATTACATTCCATTTCAAAACAATAGCATATACAGGATCACTGAAAGAACAACAAGCAAAACATAAACACAAGAGACACAGATTTATCCTGGGAAATCCTCATGGGGTAGAAAACCCAGAAAAGCTTCCTCAATATAGATGACCAGAAAATACAAAGATGTAAACCCTATACATGATCTCCTTCTTCTCCGTAGAAGATCTCTCCCTCAACTATGCGGCAATCACAAGTGAGTGTAATGTGTGCTAAATGAGGAACACACCTCCTCTATTTATACACAAATACGACTTGACTTTTACACTAACTAGGTCGGCCCCAACTTAACTACTTAACATAATGTGACAGGGCTGACCCGATTAGGGTGGTCTAATAACCCTTTAACCCACATGACTCAAACAGGGCCGACCCCGACTAGGGAAGTCTAATAACCCAAGTTACCACATTCTCCACGGAGGAATAAAACATCTCCGGATATACAATAAGGTCTCCACGGATGAATGAAACATCTCCAGAATAATAAAGCACAAATATAATATACTTAGAAGTTACAATATTTCAACACTCCCCCTTAACGAGAAGGATATTATAACAACATCTGTAGGAGCAAGGAGTCATCAACTACATGATACATGATACATCTATAAATCATTGTAATCTTTATTAATACATCATCAGTAACTGAAACAGTTACTGGAACATCTTTAAATCTTCAATACTGGAACATCTTCAGTATTGAGTCTTCATCTTCTGCAGCATCCGAACAACTACAACAATCTGGATCATCTTGATCAACATCATCATCTCGATCATCTCGATCAACATCATCATCTGGATCATCTCGATCTACAGCATCTGGATCATCTCGATCTACAACATCTGGATCATCTCGATCGATCATCTCGATCTACAACATCTGGATCATCTTGATCTACAGCATCTAGATCATCTCCATCAACAACATCTGGATCTTCTCGATCTACAGCATCTGGATCATCTTGATCTACAACATCTAGCTCATCTCGATCTACAGTATCTGGATCATCTCGATCTACAACATCTGGATCATCTCGATCTACAACATAATCTGTAATACACACGATCCAATTCCAAGATGATCAATCCATATCAATTTAAGACAAGTCTCATGTCTATGGACGATTGAATCCAGATCTACTTCCAGGATGATCAATCCTTATCAATTTAACACAAGTCTCATGTCTATGGACGATGCAATCCAGATCTACTTCCAGGATGATCAATCCTTATCAATTTTAGACAATTCCCATGTTTATGGATGATGAAATCCAGATCTATTTCCAGGATGATCAATCCTTATCAATTTTAGAAAAGTCTCATGTCTATGGATGATGCAATCCATATCTACTTCCAGGATGATCAATCCTTATCAATTTAAGACAAGTGTCATGTCTATGGACGATGCAATCCAGATCTACTTCCAGGATGATCAATCCTTATCAATTTTAGACAAGCCTCATGTCTATGGATGATGAAATCCATGATCCTTTTAAGACAAGTCTCATGTCTAGGGATGATACAGCCCTATCACGTACATTTTGAGCCAAATGTCTAGGGATGATGCAGTCCTATCACATACATTTTGAACCAAATGTCCAGGGACGATGCAGTCCTATCACATACATTTTGAACCAAAGGTTTAGGGACGATGCAGTCCTATCACGTACATTTTGAACCAAAGGTTCAGGGACGATGCAGTCCTATCACGTACATTTTGAACCAAATGTCGAGGGACGATGCAGTCCTATCACGTACATTTTGAACCAAATGTTCAGGGACGATGTAATCCTATCACGTACATTTTGAACCAAAGGTTCAGGGACGATGCAATCCTATCACATACATTTTGAACCAAAGGTTCAAGGACGATGCAGTTCTATCACGTACATTTTGAACCAAAGGTTCAGGGACGATGCAATCCTATCATGTCCACAAGGGACCACTTTCTCGAAGACATATGTCTACAAATCTCTTTTAGGACATGTGTCCAAGGATGATACAATCCACTTGTCAACTTAGACCAAGTCTAAGGACCACTTCATCGACCTCATCATCGGTATCACCAATACAGGTATCCATATCATCGATCTCACTGTCGGTATCATCAATATAGGTATCCACATCATCGACCTTACTGTCGATGCAAGAAATCTCATCATCAGCGACCACATCACTCCCCCTTTCGAGGAGGGTCCTTCTGAACTACACTAAGCTTGTCTCGGAAATACTCAAACTTTACTCGAGACAGAGGTTTGGTCAATATATCAGCAACTTGTTCGTCAGTGCTCACATACTCGAGCTTGATAGCTCCTTTCTACACCATATCCCATATATAAAAATATCGGATTTCTATGTGCTTCGACTTATCATGGAGCACTGGATTCTCTGTCATCTTGATACAACTCTGGTTGTCACACAGGATCACAGTGGGGTCCATCTCTAAGTCAAATAGTCCTGCTAACAGTTTCCAAATCCATACCACTTCACAATAGGCAGAGCAAGTAGCTATATATTCTGCTTCAGCTGTGTTGAGAGCAACACTAGACTGCTTCCTGCTAAACCATGAGATCATGGCAGATCCTAGACAATAACATCCTCTCAATGTGCTCTTCTTGTCTGATGCAATTCCTACCCAATCAACATCTGTGTAGCCATGCAGTCTTAAGTCATGATCTCTGAGATAACATAGACCAAAATCTATCGTACCCTTTAGGTACCTCATCACATGCTTTGCCGCTATCAGATGAACTCGTCTAGGTTCCACTAGATGCTAACTCAAGGTGTTCACCGCAAAGCATATATCTGACCTGGTATTCGCCAGATACATTAATGACCAAATAATATTTCTGTACAGATTCATATCCACCAACTCTGATGAGTCATCAGCTAGCAACTTCAAGTATCATCCATAACCTTAAGGTAAAGGTTAGGATCAGCTTTACTTCTGGTAAAACCCAAGCTTGTCAAGAAACTGTCAATTCTCCCTCTGTGACTGAACATCATTTACACTCTGCATTGAGTGATCTTCTGCATATCTATCTGTGCCATCTCTCGTCAGATGGGTCTACTAATATGAGCCTCAAGATCATTTGAACTCTGTGGTGAGTTCCTTCTTGCATCCATCTAAGAGAAGAATGCCATATGTATATAAACACCATATTCAACCTTGTAGAAAAGGTTGAGATCCGCATCACCCATGGTGATCATCAAGCTCATCAAATGACTATCGATCCTGGGTTCCTGTACAAAGTTTTCTTCTATTTCAACATTAAGAGAATGGGCTTTATCTAGCCACTTGGAGCAAACATCTCGTCATGATCCTCTTCTTATTTCTAAGAGAATCTTCTAGCCACAAGCTTTCTATAGTATGTTTGATTTGTAAGTCTTCTTGTTGAACATCCATCACTCGTTCGATGTTCATCATCATTCTTCATGATATTTCCTACAAATCAAAGTTAATTACATGATTAGTAATACTTCATAATCATCATATCATGTTGACATGATAACCTATTATGCATACATATATGATTCACATAGTTATGAACTATCTTGACCAATACTTTGGTACAACACTTTTCCATATCCTGTATGCATACAGTGGCTATCTAGATGCCTTCCATCTCTACCAGAACATACTATCAAGAGCGTGCACAGCTCTCAGCATGTTAGCAAAGAGGTTTCATTCTAGATAAACAACAATGGAATGTTTTTCCAACTTACCCATCATATGCATATTAGTAGTATATTGTCAATGCCATATGAATGCTTACACTATGCAAATATGCATACAACTATTACGAGCAATATCATTTACTATTTCAGAGATTCAAATAACAACTCAAATACTTATCATTTATGGTTTCCTCCCTCTTGATCTCTAGATGTCTTTGAACTTCTTATCCATCCTGGAGCACTATGCATGCTCAAGTGTGCACTAGTGTCATCCTCATGATCTCATACATAATCATACATTCATTAGTATCGTCTCAATACTATCAACACATTATGATTCTAAATAATCTTAAGTATGTATGGTCATGATCATTTCATATATAGGTATACTTACCTAAGATCCTAACAAAGTAGGATTCTAACATGATATAGGAAAACATACCTGCATTATCAAGCTTGGTTATGTCTTAACATACCCAAACAATATCTTCTTTTGTTCTCTTCAATGATTTAGAGACCTTGTGCTAGAACCTACATATCTCATAGGTTAAGCAAATTACAACAAGGTCATACATACCTCGTAAGTAGATATTTTATGTGATCAAAGACTATGGATGAGTCTTTGTCTTTATGTCATCATGGTCATAGAACATGATTTGTCTTTCTTGATGTACCTGTATCTTGTCAACAGACAATATCAACCTCATACAACACCATAGGTGCATTAGTACAATCATATAACCCTAATCAATGAATGTATTCTATCATTCACATGCATTCATACTTTTACTAGGGTGATAGGACAATTCTAAGATTAATCAAGATTGTACTAACCTCAATAACATGAAGACAAACATATCATAAACTTAATTATGAATAGATTTCAACACATACCTGTCAAGATTTCTTGTAGTCTTCTTATGTAAGGCCTTAACCTCATCTCCCCCTGAAATTGGATCTGGAGCTGGACTAGGGTTTGTCCGAGAAACCCTAAAAATTCAAATTTTGAATTTCAAACTTCTGAATGGATGGAAAGATGTGGCTTGCTGAGCTGACCAAGCTAGCATACTTCAATTTTGAAATCTTCAAAATTTGACCCCTCAAAATTGCCTTTGAAACTTCTGGATCTTCTCGACAGGATCCCAAACTAGGGTTTGGTGAAGCCCACCCTTCTTCCCAATCAAAAGGTTTGATCCAAAGCTCTAAAATTTGATTTTTCTGAGGAGCTTCCAGCCGTGGTCACAGACTTCAAAAATTCCAACTTTTGCAGAAGCCCTAATTTTCCACCTTTCTGATCAAAATCCTGAACTAGGGTTTGATCAAGCCCGGCCTTCTACCCAACCAAAAAATTCAATCTTGGTCTCTAAATTTTGATTTCGATGAGGAGAATTCAGCCGTGGACTCTGATTCCAAAAATTCGAACTTTCTCCGAAGCCCTAAATTCCCGCAGTAGTGATAAGCCAAGAATGAAGGTGCTGAGAAAACAATTCTATTTTAACAGAAATATGCACTTGATTGTTTCTGGTGCATCTCTGAAATTACGAATCCACAGGGTCTGAAATTTCATCTTGTGGTATCCTAACCTGTCATATTTCCAACCCCATAGGTCTGACCTTAATTGGATTATCTGAGAGAGATTTGTTCCAAGTGTCGCAACGTGACCTATTTATGGGATAAAACCGGAGATTGAACTTGTACAGCATACCACGTGTCATTGGTTCAACTTCGGCCTCTGAAAAACTTACCTGTGAAACTACAGTCCGTGCAATATCTGACACTTTTTACGAAATTTCATTTGGAGCTTCCTAGTCCGAGATATGACCTTTTTTCCTAGGTCACCTATTTATGACTGAGATCTGGAAGAGGCAAAAACCCTAACTTGTACTGATCATATCTCACAAAGTACAACGAATCTGAGGTTTTACTTTGGATAGAAGGTACAGGGGGATGTTATCTATGGCCTGTAAAGGTTTTAGATCCTGAACCATCACCAAAATGGATTTATAGTGAAAGTTCCACGATGACTGGTTTTGGCTATATAAAACCCTAACCTTGAAATTGTCGTAAGTGAAGAAAGTGTTGTAAGTGCCATACATTGCCTTCCTTCAGGTTAGATCTGATACCATGTTAAGATTCAATATGCTAGGATAGAAAATATCAGCATTACATTCCATTTCAAAACAATAGCATATACAGGATCACTGAAAGAACAACAAGCACAACATAAACACAAGAGACACAGATTTATCCTGGGAAACCCTCATGGGGTAGAAAACCCAGCAAAGATTCCTCAATATAGATGACCAAAAAATACAAATATGTAAACCCTAGACATGAGCTCCTTCTTCTCCATAGCAGATCTCTTCCTCACCTATGCAGTAATCACAAGTGAGTGTAATGTGTGTTAAATGAGGAACACACCTACTCTATTTATACACAACTCCGACTTGACTTTTACACTAACTAGGTCGGCCCCAACTTAACTACTTAACATAATGTGATAGGGCCGACCCCACTAGGGTGGACTAATAACCCTTTAACCCACATGACTCATACAGGGCTGACCCCCACTAGAGAAGTCTAATAACCCAAGTTACCACATTCTCCATGGAGGAATAAAACATCTCCGGATATACAATAAGGTCTCCACGGAGGAATGAAACATCTCCGGAATAATAAAGTACAAATATAATATACTTAGAAGTTACAATATTTCAACAATGCCTTTTATAAGGTGACTTGTACCGCATTCCCTTTCTCAAAATGTAGGCATTCAAGTGATGAGGAAGAGGTTCACGATATCTTTCTTAGGTGTAGAAATTCATGCAATTATGAGCTGTCTTTTATTGCTCCTTTGGGTATTGAGTCCCATATCACACCATCTAACTCTCTTTTTTGTCATGGCCCTAAAGTCTCTCTCATCCCATCAATTTGGGTTCATCACCTCGATAATTGAATTACACTCACATTTAGTGAGATATTTATATTTAGCAATAATAATATAAAATAAAAATAACTAACCATTATGGAAATTTCTATAAAAAATTATGACTTTCAAAACTAAGATCTTTGAGGTGGTTAATAAGTGTTCACAAATATTCAAAAACAATATTTTATATAATGTTGTGAAACTTGTATAATCTTATTCAAAATCTAAACTGAAATATTCTTAAGGAAAAGGATGAACTCATTGAATATTGGAAACACATGGGTAGTTTTGTAATCAAGCATGGTCTTCTTAGAGGATTCCCTCTAAGATACGAAATACCTCCATATATGTCCTTCCCTTTGGCCACTCTTCCCTTGTCCTATATATAATATAAATGTTTCTGTGAACATACGTGAATACCTCTTCAGCGATGCTCCCAACTAATGCTACCTTTGGACAATTTACTCGTAATCTTGACTGATGGTATTAATTGCATAACATAAATTTTCAATCATATTGATGCAGATAAAAGTAGGGATTTCTTTATATTATCATCACATAATTACAAAGACTCAAAGAGTTTTATGATGTCTTCTTTTAGCACTCGACCAAGAGACAGAGCATACTTCCTCAGATAGATACAGACTCAAGATTTATACTTAAGGAAGTATCAGGTTTCTGTTGTGATCTAATACCACGAGGGCCAGCCACAGAGCATACTCTTGTTATTCCTTTTCCTAACAGATGCTGGACTTAAGGAGAGACAAGGTTTTTGTTGCAATCTAATACCACAAAGGCTAGTTGCGGAGCATACCTTTTCTCAGACTCAGACATAGAGCAGAGAGAGACCAAACTCGAATGCCTCAAATGGTTCTCTACCTAAAAATTAGAGAGGAAAGTCCCACTCTCTTAGCCGAATGGAATCTTATTATGACAATCTGAATGGACAGGCCCCACTCATAGCCAAATACTTTTGAGATATTTACAAATCATCGGAGTATGGGGGACAATATAATTCTCAAAAGTTGGATTGAGTATCCCATGCCTTTGAATAAAGAGACCTCGGGACCAAGCATCTATTCTAATGCATGTGGACTTCTATGCGGGTTTTGACAAGCCATTGTTCTTTGTTTTTAATGTAGTACTCAAGGATTTGATCCTCAATAATCTTGTCTACAAAATATCTCTGACTTGTTCGAGAGATTCTCCAACGACCCGTTTTAGATTATAAATAACAATTGGATCTAATGTTGTCAGGTTGATGCCGAAGGACTGCCACCAGTCTCTCATCCAATCAGGGCTGTAGAATGGAGGATCCTCATGGATATGTGTATTTTGATGTCTAAACTTTAGCATGGTATACTATGTTCTATCTGTATTTTCTTTTCTCAAGAATTCCCACCATAATTTTTTATATTTTTCATAAGTGTAGGTGGTACTTTAGCATCAACTTCTTTTCTCAGGGAGTTGTTGTAAATCATCTCTGGTGCAATACTAGATCCCATAGGCATTCTTCTAAGTTTTGGCACTAGTCTAATAAAAGCATCATATCCCTGTAAGTTAGCATCTAATACTTCAGTATGTCTCAACTCCCACCTAGTTTTCCATGTTTGTATATGATCATACCAACTCATATTATCATTAATATTATAGATCTGATGTTTTCCTTCGGTCCAAGCAGAGATTTCCATGTTTACTTGTGGATTATGGGCCCACTGGATTCCGCTTTGACCTTCTATGCTTTCTTTCTTCAGGCTCGCTTGCTCCAGGATTGCTTGTTTCAGGCTCCCTTGCTTTAGGCTTGCTTGTTTCAGGCTTGCTTTCTTCAAGCTCGCTTGTTCAAAATTAACAGCATACTTCTGTGTCAAATATTCTCTTGTTAAAAAGTCAGGAATGCTATTTGCTTTCCCACAAATGTGCTCAACGGTATAGTTATAACAGGAAAACAATGCTTGCCATCTTGCAAACATTCCTTTCTCTGTTGCATTTTTTATTGTGTTGTTTAGCACAAATGGAAGACTAGATAAATCTGTTCTTATGATAAAGTCATGGTTCAACAAATGAATCTGGAACTTCTCTATGCATCTCAGTGCTACAAGGATTTCTTTATCGATAATGGCATAGTTCTGCTCATTTTTATTCCAAGTTTTTGATGCGAACTTGACTATTTCCTCTTCTTTAGGTTTTCTTACCTTCTTTAAAACTCCTCCCCATCCTAGGTCTGAAGCATTTGTTTATATAATCTTGGGAAGGTTATCATCGATGACATGCAGTATGGGTAACATTTTTACCTTGCTATTATATTCAAGACGGTTTTTTTTCAAAGTGTTCACGTTCTCATATGTGCACCAATTCCTCTTGTAATAAAAGGATGATCTAACCTAAGAAAGTAACCTTGTGATGACTTACTGTAAAAGAGTGTATGCTACCCCATGTGTTTCCCATTAATCATATACCTTCTTAGTCCCATGTCCCTATCATGTTGTAACATCTAAATCTCTCAAGTTTAGTGGAAAACTCTACAAATCCATTCTCCACCTCTCAAGGATGGCTTTGTCCTAATATATCCTATTAAATGATGGAATTTGCATTGTTTTCATTAAGTCACTCATCACTATAGTACTTGGTAATTGAAGGTGTATAATTATTTTCCCACCTAGTGCCCAGAATATCTCATATGTTGTTGAATAGATATTTGTTTTTGTCCCATAGTCAGAACCCTTATTATCCAAAATAATTTTCCTCACAAGTTCAATCGAGGAGTTCCACCACTCTTAAAAATATTTACCAACACATATTTGATTACCAACAATTTTGTCTGACATGACAAGTCTTAACTACTTAATACAAATGATTTACCACATATTTGAATACCAACAATTTGATTACTTAAGTCTTACCAGCACATATTTGATTACCTGGGTGTAGATGTTTCCTGTAATATACTAAGAAGAGTTACTTTCATAAATGATTGTGCCTCTTAGAGGCCGGTCAAATCTATGAACCAAGTGACCCTATTATAGGGTTAGTACAAACCAGAGAGAGAGAGATGACTGGGCTATGGTACGGTCAATCAAAGAAAGTCAATCACAGTCAAAAGGCTCAGTAAAATCACAATAAAGATGAGCTAACAGCCAGCAGACTGGGGCCAAAGAGACTCATGGCCTCCAGTAAGGTACAAGGACCAACCAAAGGGTACAAATACCAACTAGTAAGTTACAAGTAAAAAAGAAAATAGTGGGTATAAAGAATCATACTCCTTAGGACTAAGGGGGTGTACTACCTCTAATGTGGACAAACTACCATAGTTATACCCATAAGACCAAAAACATAAAAGGTGGTACAAATCAAAAGATAACTCAAGATGAGTAAAAGACCCAAAAGGTAAGAAGCAATGTACCACAAAAAAATGAAAGGACAAGGTACCACAAGACCAAAAAACAACATGGTGTAAGGACCAAAAGTAAATCAACCATTGTGGGGAAGGTACAAATAAGGTCAAATATATATAACAATAGCTCATTGTAACTACCTATTATTTGACATGCCAAAGAGATGGAAGGTCAAATAATGTCAAATATATGCAATAGATCCTTGTAACTACCTCTTGTAACTACCTCCTTGTAACTACCTCTTGCAATAATGTCAAATATATGCAATAGCTCCTTGTAACTACCTCTTGCAATAACCAATATTCCTAAATAAGGTCTGGAAGGTGGTACGAAGTGGGTATAAAGGCTAATAACCATTTGGACTAAGGGGTTGTACCTCAAATGTGGACAAACTACCATAGTATCCATAAGACCAAAAACATAAAAGGTGGTACAAATCAAAAGATAACTCAAGATGAGTAAAAGACCCAAAAGGTAAAAGGAAAGGTACCACAAAAATATTATCAACAAAATGAAAGGACCAAAATTCAATCAACCAAGGTGGGGTGCAACCAATCATCTCTCTCTCAAATGTACCAGTGTTCCATATAACTTGAAAGTACATCATCACTGTAAAAGGAAAAGTCCACACAGATGATCTGATCATGTGGTCCTCTAGACTACTCCTAAGGTCAAGCATTAGTGGCTCCATCAATGGGTGTCCAGTCCCTTGAGAAGACCATCTAACTCAGCTATCTCGAAGACCTAGGAGAAGAGGACATCACACATCATCATATAACTGTTAACTGACTGTGTAAGAACTCAAAAACCCTAAAGCAACCGAGTGTGTAGAAGGGGAGCTAGGAAAAGACAAGGCTCGCAGGACAAAAAATCAATCTCAAAAAACTGTACTGGGACCGGTGTCAGAGTAAGCGAGATGAAACAAAAGTGGCCAGAATGCCAACAAGAAGCACTAAAAAGAAAAATACCCTCTAAAAAGGTGAAATAGCAAGCAAACTTTGTAACTAGGAGCTGGAGACCTCGACAAATCGTATCCTCTGCAAGGTGATGAAATCCAAGTCGAACAATATGAAATGAGAGACCAAAGTGGAAGGATATCCCTCTACCGAAAGGGATCCTGGGTAAAATAGCCTTAGAAGAAGAGTCACTGGGCTACCTTGTTCATGACATGTCGGGGAAGGTTAACTGGCACTTCTGTCTTTGAGCCCAAGTATCACCTACACGGTAAAATACGAGGAATACAATTGATAGATGTCCTTAGGTGCTAAGTGGAGTGCGACATTCCACAAAGTCCATCCGGAATCAGTCCTCACTGCTTACCCTCAAAGAAATGAGAGCCCCCCCCACAAACTGATCGATGACCATGTCAATAAGTACAAGAGGATTTTAGTACCCTAGAGGACAACAACTATATCTCAGATGAAAATGACAAGGGGGAATTATTTGGATGCCTATACCCAGTTTCCTACCTAACTACCAAATTCTTTTTATTCTCAAGCGAGGATAAGGTGTGTTGAGTTAGGGAGATGAATTTTAATGGTTGTTGTATTACTAAGTCGGGTAATGGAAGTGCAAGTCATGGTGTGATGACTGAATCAAACCATGCAAATGAGTATGAATCAAAATAAGCCTTTCCTTTCAATGAATACTAGCTAAGGTAAGGAGAGAGTTCTTCAATCAATGTAAGAACGAACTTTTTCAATAAGATGAAAAAACCACTCAAAATTTTTCTTTTTCAAATATGCCAAACTAATGTTACTTCTTTCAAGATGGATCTTATCTACTACTGATTCTACTTCTAATGAGTACAACTACATTACAAATAACAAATGAAGATATGCTTCCAAATACAAAATATGACTTTGATCTTTTCAACAAAAAGGGAAAGAGTGTCTCAAAAAGGTCTTCCAATATCAATTTTGATGAAATAGATATAAAGATGCTACTTCGAAACAATTTAAGGAATTGAGCACTTCAAATGGATTGTTTTCCATCACTAGTGCACTCAAAGAAAAAAAAATATTGTCACTAGGTACTCGCTCTACATCTAGTTGTAGGAGAAATTGGGGTTTCTTAAAGCAAACGCATTCCAAATGACACAACTGACTAGGACCTAGGTTGGATTAGAGGATCAAGCATATAATCAAGCAGTTGTGGCTCATTTGTAAATAGCCTTGATTGGTCACTTTGGAAAGGTAATCCTATGAAAATGTTGTTATTGTACAACTCTATAACTTGGTTAACTGACCATCTGGATCCCCATAGGTAGGAAATCTCAATGGCCTCCTAATGCTCTCATCTACAATATCATACCAATGTTTCCCTCTCTCAACTGGAACCTCCTTACTCATCACTCATCATGATCTAATGCAAGATTGTATAGGGTACTGTCACCCCACTCAATTCACAAAATTGATATAATTTATGGACTATGGACCACTTTTTGTACTAACTCAATAAGGTGAAGGTGCAACAGAATCCACCTATGTGGAACTCTTGGAGTCAACTTATATTTACCTTCTAAAAAATTAGGTAGATCGAAATTTTCAAAAAGGTATTGCTTCTTAAGTCGTTACAACTATACTTGAGAACATCACACTTGTCCTTGTTATCATATTGAGGTTCATCTACTCATGAATCCACCTTAGGGAGCGATACCAATTCCTCCCTCCTAGGTAGCTCTTTCTCGACATCAAGAATGATAGGGAGCAATACCAATAGATCACATTATTCGTTCTATTAGGGATAATGTTAATATTTTTTTGTTCCAAGTTGGAGATAGAATTAATTCTACTCCACTATCTCAAGTTTGGTTAAGGTAATTCTACTCAATATTAGTAGTGGATGAGGTTAAAAATGGATCCAAAGAACATCTTATTGTTATCCATCTATGAAGAACTGGTCCAAATTGTAGGCTTATTCCATAACATCATTTTCTAGCACATATATAGGGAGAGGAATGTATAGGTAGACCAATTATCAAAGCAAGGGATACAAGTGGAAGAAGGCATTTGATTTCAATGGGAACATAACAATGACAACATAATGGACCTATATATTGGACCATATCCTAGATGAGTGATGATGAAGTGTAGAAACAACCTTTGCATGAGGAATATCCCAAATGACATAAAATGAGCATCAAGTTATAAGACATACATAACTTCCATATCATGTGTTAATTATGTTTTTGAAAACAACAGATATTATATCATTTTTATATACTATAGATAACATGTCTCATCAACACACCATATAGAAGATGAGGCAGATGTTATAGGTGCCTCATCTATTTTCCTAAGTCATTTGTGTGCTTTGACTATCAAAAAATCTCATATCCACCTACCAGATCACTCAATATTGTTTAGGTATGTCAGTTTAGTTCAAACCTAATTATGTGGTCATTAATGGGATGGAAGATAGTGCTACAATTGTTGTTGGTAAATTTGATCACCTATCAAGGTTGTACTTCTTCTCAAACATTGTTCCCAAAGTTCCCCATGTTGTCCTTCTCACTCATTCTAATGAATTGATCACACAACTTTTGATGAATGTTTTGTCCATATTAGATTCTCAACTAACTCTATTTGCAGTAGCTCAGTAATCATAACATGGTAATAGGGTTGTTGGATGTCATATTTTTTGATGGCATCTATTAGGGTTGCATACTTGGCAAAAATTTGGAGGAAACTTTTTAGAAAGGAAAAGTGTAGAGAGCATATGAAGTGTTAGAGCTAGTTCACAGAGATTTGATGGGCCTATTTACTCATCCATCCATAACAAAAGCCACTAATATATCTTGAATTTAATTGTTGAACTAGCTCAAGTGAACATCCAAACTCCAATATGTCACAAGAAGAACAGTAAAAAAAATCTCCTAAGCTCAAGTTAACATCCAATTGCATCCAATATGTCACAAGCATCCTTCCCACATTGAGAAAAGAGATCTATCAACCTAGCTGTAGGAAATTATATCACACTGCTTGGCTCTATTGGAGTTTAACCAAGTTTGTAATCAAAGGTTTCTTTCCAAACTTGAGGATCTGTAAAATAACTTAAAGTATTGTTCCACTGCTTGGGTCCCCAGTAGTATGAATAATATTAGTTCCTAGGTATGGTCTTTGATGGAAAAAAATATGTGATGATATTTGGTCTATACACAATTATTTATACATTTCATGAGAGAATACAAACCACTACGAACACCCCCTTGAGACTAGAAAAATAACTAGTATGAATTGAGAGGCAGCTACTAGTGACAGAGATAGTTGTCTAGAGTTATCTCGCAAATCTAGTTGTTCTTCTTAATATAGATTTGTGCATTAAGAAGAAAATAAAATACAGGGGATGGGTAAGGTTTCAGGATAATGAATATGAGTATTACTTCCTCAATTCCCCCCTACAAGACCTAGGGAGCACAAGGGGAACACAAATCCTCTTCTCCAACACTTCTACCCTATTATGGAAAATCAGGTAATCTGGGTCTATAGTCATGGAGGATGCTCATAGGGATTTTGCTAGAAAGGGATAGATGGAACAAGCGACATGATGGATATGAAGTGAGGAATTCATATGATCCAGGTCACCCTTTATGGGGTATTGGTGTTAGAGGATACTGCAGAGGAATCCATCACTATATGATTAGGCCTTGCTTCCTAGTGGTGTATCTTATGTTTACTTGCTACACTCAGAAATTAAAGTCTATGATTTTTTATGGTTTATACTATTATGGACCTATTTTATTGGATTATAAAGGGATGTTATACCTCCAAATTCTCTACCTGACATATATGTGATACTACCCTTCTTCCTTATGTGGATTTCAAGACTTTGGAACTGGTTTTGAATGCTTATTTATCTTACTTTGAAATGCCAATCTACAGAATTTGTCTATTTTTTAAAAGAATAAATAATATTGAATGGTTATTGAAATTCTTATATCCTAGGATTTATGATCAAGTTGTTTCAAATCTTACCCTACTTAAGAATTGTAACTAAGCTATTGTATTGTTAGTATATTTTTTTTACTCCCAAAAAAACAATGCTTTTCCTCATTAAGAACTGGTTTTGTAGTGAAAATAGTTGTTTTTTCTTAGAGTGTAGGCCATAGATCAAGCAGGGGATGCCTATAGAAAGACACGATGAGTGAACAACCGCCATTTCCTTACTGTATGGATTTATGTTATTAGAAACCTAACTAGGAGACCTCCATCTTGTTTCTTTTTTTATTCTGCTCTGGTTCCAATTCCCATCCTAACACTAAATAAATTTTATATGGGTTATGTATTTGTGGGGGTAGTGGTTCACATCTCATATTCCCTAAATTCTACTAGCCCTGTTTCTTGTTCCATTCTAGTTTCTCGTTTCTGGTGGAATATGTTTAAAAAATGTAAATGAATTAGTTCTGGAGTAAAATCAAGAATGACACCAAAATATTAGAAAAGGATAATAGTGGCAATACTCGCAACACTAGAAAGACAAAAAATGGACCAGAAACCCCAAAGCAAGAAAAAATGGCCATGACCCCTCATTTTCAATGGCTTCGAGTGACCAAAATTGGAAAATGTTTCTAAATATGCCCTAGAAAAGAGTCCACCCACAATCGCCTCCTGAAAGCATCAACTTTAATGGTTTTTAAATCCTATTTTGAGCCATGAAAACATTTTCCTTGAGTGTATGAAGTATGTCCACCTGTGCAGGCAAAATTGCATCCACTTAAAACACCTTGCAGTTGTTGGGCATGTAACATGTAATGGATGGAGGTTTCTATGCATGTAATGCATTATAAGGTGTCACGCAGGTAAACTGATGGTAGGTTGTAATGGACCACCATTCTGCAAGGGTTCCACCCTCTAAAGCCTTTCTAAAAACCTTAATTACTTCAAGATTGTAGTAAAAACTATGGGATCATTTTAAATAAGACATAAATACACACCAAAATTCATGCCAAAACCCTATTCATGAGTAGTAATTAGAGGACAGATCCTATTGCAGTAAAAAACCCTAACCCAAGTTGGAGGGATTTGATTTTCTCACCGATTCAGGGTGCATTTTCTCCCCTGCTTGGCGAATTTGGCCTCCTCTGTTTGGCGAATGTGGCCTCCTCTCACTAAGACTATCTTATCTTAATTCCTACTGCACCAGGAATAACAAAAACTGCACCAGAAGGAGGCTAATACACCTCAATTAACTGACTGGCAAGTTCGAATACCGGCACCGGAATCACTCTTTCGCTATCTGTGCACTTGTCCGAGGAATAGGTTGCTCTCTATGTCTTCGTGCGTGCGGGAAGTCGTAATTCGATGAGGTAAGTTTTTTTTATTTACAGTTTCATATATATATATATATATAACCATTAATAATTCAATACATAAAATATATTACCATAAATTTAAAAAAAATAACATATTAAAAAAAATACATAAAACATTTTGTGTATATATATATATATATACGAGTTGTCTAAAACTTCAAACAATTCTTCTAAGGAAAATTCACCCATCAAACAATAAATTCATCCTCAAATATGCCAGTTCAACCCAACAAGATGATGAATAGACCAACAATTGATCAAATTGTTTCTCATGATATCAATTGATACTGTGAGGCCCAAGAACTGATGACAAATTCATTGAGGCAGTAAATTCATATCACCATGAAATAAATTGGCTCAATTAGAAAACTATATTGTCTTCTTAGGATGAGATTCCTGAAAAGCATTGTATGGACAAAATGGCCGAGATGGAAGCTCAACAAGCATCATACAACCATCTTGTTGCATCCTGCAATAGTATGGCCATTTGTAGAAGAAAATAATGGTCACATAACTAGTATCATCTCTAGGA